>PVHT020000009.1:21080470-21091811 GCA_004024745.2 Catagonus wagneri | reverse complement strand
AAAAAAAAAAAAAAAAAGGATCCAGCACGGTCACTGCTGTGGCTCTGGTTACAGCTGTTCCAGCCCTGGCCCAGAAACTTCCACATTCCATGGGCGCGGCCAAAAAAAAAAAAAAAACCAAAACAAGCGGGGGCATGGCTCTGCCAACACCTTGATCTCAGACTGCTGGCATCCACCATCGTGAGACGAAAAATTTCCGCTCTTTTAAGCCACCTGATTTGTGGTACTTTGTTACAACAGCCCCAGGAAATTAATACGTTTACCAAATGAAACCCCAGTGTGCAGATCTACGCGGTCAGTACCGGAGGGTGGATCCTGGTCTGAAGCCAGAGCCACGCTGAGCTGAGTGGAACCCGTAGGCTGACGGGCAGAGGGGTCTGTGGCCCAAAAGGAACAGGGTGCAGTCCCCAGGCCTCCTATGACTCTGAATCAGCCGGGTTCAGCTTCTTTTCTCTTTTTCTTTGTCTCTTTAGGGCCACACCTGCGGTGTACGAAAGTTCCTGGGCTAGGGATCCAATCGGCTCTACCCGTGCTGGCCTACACCGCAGCCACAGCAACGCAGGATCCGAGTCGCATCAGTGACTATGCCACAGCTCACAGCAACACCGGATCCTTTACCCACCGAGCAAGGCCAGGGATCGAACCTGCATCCCATGGAGACGACGTCGGATTCTTAACCCACTGAGCTGCTTTTTGGGCCTCGAGGGGCTTTCATCTAAGCCTCTGCCTTCTGTTCTTTCTTTCAAGATGCAAACAAATAATAATTTTCCTCTAAAAGAAATAGCTTTGGGGAGTTCCCGTCGTGGCTCAGTGGTTAACGAATCCGACTAGGAATCAAGAGGTTGCAGGTTCGATCCCTGGCCTTGCTCAGTGGGTTAAGGATCCAGCGTTGCCGTGAGCTGTGGTGTAAGTTGCAGACGCGGCTCGGATCCCGTGTTGTTGTGGCTGTGGGGAAGGCCGGCGGCTACAGCTCCTGTTAGACCCCTAGCCTGGGAACCTCCATATGCTGCGGGTGTGGCCCTAGATGAGGCAAAAAGACAAAAGAAAAGAAAAGAAAAAGAAATAGCTTTGGGAGTTCCCATTGTGGCTCACTGGGTTAAGGACCTGACACAGTGTCTGTGAGGATGTGGGTTCCATTTCTGGCCTTGCTCAGTGGGTTAAGGATCCAGCATTACCTTGAGTTGTGGCATCGGTTGCAGATGCGGCTCGGATCCAGTGTCACTGTGGCTGTGGTTTAGGTTGGCAGCTGTAGCTCCAATCTGACCCCTAGCCTGGGAACTTCCAAATGCCATGGGTGTGGCCATGAAAAGATAAAAAGCGAAAGAAATAACTTTGGAAGAAAGGAAAGTCCCACATAAATTCAAAAGCCATTCTAATCAGTTTGTATTTTACTAGGAAAACCTCGAGGTTGCACTGAGTTGGGTTCGGGGACTGGGAGCCCTTCTCGATCCTGATGTCCTGGGGAAGGAGGCAAAAGCTCGCCGAGAAGCTGGCATCTCCAGCCTTCGCCATACTCAGGGTTCACTCTGCGCCAGAGTCCACAACTCCGCCTAACGAGAGGGAGGGGCCTGGGGGAACCCCGGGAAAAACGAGCCTCTCCTCCTCGTTGCCCTCCGCGCAGAGCCAGGCATCCGAGCCAGGGCGCGGTCCCGGGCGCCTCCGCCCATCAGCGCGGTACCCAGTCAGGTCGTGGTAACTGTGAAACTGAAAAGCCGCTCCAGCCGCCAGTGTCTGGACTAAAGCTGTTTCATTTGCTAATTCCCTCCAAGACTCCTGTGTTTCCTTTCCGATTTCCTGGGTAAACTGCGTCCCATCACCTTGCGCGTTGTGTGTAAACATCGTATGTTAAGCGATGACACGCTTCCGGCCCGTGGATGCTGGCGGCCGTGAGCTGCACAGTGGGCGTTTCTATTCGTGCTGAGAGGCCCGGCTACGCCGGGAAGGCTCAGTGCACTGGGGCCGAGAATCACCGATGCCAAACGCCGGAATGACATCACACGATCACAGGAAGGTCCTAGGAACTAGCCGAGTCCTCCCAGCTCTGCCCTGTCTCCCGGACCCGGAGCCCCGGAACGTGGGCTGGAGGGAGAGGGGTGGGGCGGGGGATCCTCTGATGTGTCAGCACCGGGGGGTCCTCATTCTTTATTCAGGAGGTTCTTTTATGAGCCAAGCCCGAGAGGACGATTCTCCCCGCTCCTGCCGAGGCCCAGTACACGAAAATATTCTAAACCCAGTACGTGTCTCCCTTTAGTTATTCTGAACGCGGGGCCATCGGCAGCAGAGGTTAGCGGTGAGACGACAGGCGGGTTTGGGGGTCTCCTTGTTTGCTGGTTTGGGTTTTTTTTTTCTTTTTCTTTTTTTTTTTCTGTTTTCTTTTCAGGGCCACATGCGCAGCATATGGAGTTTCAGGCTAGGGGTCGAACTGGAGCCACAGCTGCCTACACTGGAGCCACAGCAATGCAGGATCCGAGCTGAGCGAGGCCAGGGATCAAACCCACAGCCTCAACGATATTAATCAGGGTCATAACCCACTGAGCCACAGCGGGAACTCTCCCTCTCTCTCTCTCTCTCTTTTTTTTTTTTTTTTTTTTTGGCTGCTCTTTGGCGTATGAAGTCCCCAGGCTTGGGATCACATCCAAGCCACAGTTGCAACTTACACGGCAGCTGTGACAACACAAGATGCTGTAAGCCACTGTGCCTGGCGGGGGATGGAACCTGC
Organism: Catagonus wagneri; assembly: GCA_004024745.2. Classification (NCBI taxonomy): domain Eukaryota; kingdom Metazoa; phylum Chordata; class Mammalia; order Artiodactyla; family Tayassuidae; genus Catagonus; species Catagonus wagneri. The sequence goes on along the minus strand of PVHT020000009.1, from coordinate 21,089,092 downwards.
GTCCTGGCACTGCAGAGATGTCCCTGATCCTGTTGCACCACAGCGGGAACTCTGGGAAGAATGCCTGGAAGGTTACTGCCTTACTGCCGCTCCATCGGTACAGGAGACGGAGTGCACTCGGGTGACAGGCACAGCGGGTGCCAGTCTGCAGGCCTGCTGCTGGGGGCCTTCTGGGTGGAGACGCCCAGGGCGCCCACTCCCTTCTGCTGGGTGATTACAGCTACACGGCGATTGCGTTTCTTCTAAAAACTCCAGAATGATTCGCGTTTGCGTTTGCCTTTCACCTCGTCTCGCAGAAAGACAACCTAAGGAAGCACACGTGTCTGTCTGTTCAGAGTAAGAGGCGGCTCCTGGCCCGGGACGGGGGGCGACACACCTAGAAGACAGCCCTGACTCTGATTACCCGGGTCTGGCGGTGGCAGCGTTTTCTGCCTGCAGAACCGATAGATCCCAGTGGACTCGTGCGTGTGCCTTTGCTGACGGAGCTATCTGTAGGCATGGACACGTCCTTGAAAAGCGTCCCACGTGGGAGAAAGAGTGTCACACCAGGGCAGCCCTGTTAAAATAAGCCCTCTGCCCCAGAGGGTGTCATATTCACCGTCTGAAAACTTACAGCGTCCAAACTTACAGGATTCAAAAGTACTTCCTTAGTGTCTGGGGGTCCTCTTCGTCCGCTCCCCCCCCCCCAAATAGAGCATTTTACAGACTCTCTCTGACTTAGGGGTAAATACATAGCCCACCTGGCCCACTGACTTCTTCCATGGCTGTGCAATTTCTATGTTATTTATGAGCAATTTTTGTTCCCAGGGACAAACACAAATACTGGTCACAGTGTAATCAGATGGACAGAGCCAGGGCAGAAAGGCAACGTCTTTGAGTGGTTGTCACAGCTTCAACATAGACCTTGTGGTTTCTGGAATTCCTTGAGCCCACGGTGGCTAAAGGTCCAAATAATCTCTGCTATAGAAAAAGAAGCAGGAAATTCAGAAACTGAATTTTATTGTTATTGCTACTGTTGCTTCCGAAATCTAACTGTAGGACTTAATTGTGACTTCTTCTCAAGCGCATAGGGTTCTTACTTGTTGAATGAATGTGCAGTGATTTGTGTGGTGCGTAAGTCAGCTCAGGCGGCCGTAACAAAGAGCCCCGGCTGCACAGCTTAAACAGCAGAACTGTATCTCTCATGGTTCTGGGGGCTAGAAGTCCAAGATCAGGGGTCAGCACGGCGGGGTGGGTGAGGTCCCTCCTCTTGGCTTGCAGACGGTCACCTCCTTGCTGTACCCTCATGTAGCCCTTCCTTTTTTTTCTTTTTAGGGAGGCACCTGCAGCATATGGAAGTTCCCAGGCCGGGGTCAAGTTAGAGTTGCAGCTGAGGCCTGCACCACAGACACGGCAATGCCAGATCCTCAACCCCCCGAGCAAGGCCAGGGGTTGAACCTGCATCCTCGTGGACTCTATGTTGGGTTCTTAACCCACTGGGCCACAACGGGAACTCCTCCTTGGCGTAGGCGGAGAGAGAGCTCTTCCTCTCCTTCTTATAAGGCCACCAGTTTTATTAGATTACAAACTCATTTAAAATTAAATTCCTCCTAAAAATCCCGTATCTCCCAATATGGTAACGTTGGGGGTTGGGGCAATGAACTTGGGGAGGACGCTGTTCAGTCCATAGCAGACGGCCATTCTCTACAAAGCCACGTCCAGAGCAGTGAGCTCAGTAAGTTAGAGGAGTAACTACATAGAGACGGGCTATATGCGTATATGCAGATAGAGACCTAGACACGATGTAGGTACAGGTTCAGAGACAGCTGCTGCTGGATGACAGGAAGGTGAGGAAATGTGACCAAAGAGCCACAGGGATTCCAGCGAGAATTAGCATGTAGAACGCGGCATTGCATCCTTGCAGGTCACCCTGAGAAGGCACTGAGCAAACTGTCGGGGAATCGGACGGATTTCAAGAGGCCAGACTGAGGTGGGGGTGCAGGTGAGGCTCCAGGTGCTGGCCAAGGCTCCCAGGTGGGTGGGGACACCCTCAGGTGTGTGAGGACATTGAGAGACCAGAGCGCCCAGCACAGGTGCCTCTGAGTTCGGAGCTAAGGATTCTGGAAAGAACCTCTGTGAATTAAAGAGTTTCACAATCCTGGGGAGGGATCTTGGGGTCAGAGAGGTACTTCAAGGTCATGGGTTCCCCCCACCTTCCGAAGCCCAGAGAATGTACTGGAAGGGAGCGCCTAGAAAGTTCCCTCACAACCCAGGTAAGAGGCGGGAGGCGGGGAAAGGCAAGGGCGGTGACCGCGAGCACGTTAATTACTGAGTCTTTATGTTTGAGCTCATACCTTGTACACTGCACATCAGGGAACCTGACTCAGGATAAAAGCGTGTATTTTGTTAACACCTCTGATCCACCCCCACATCCTTCTGAAACCATCAGGGTGAAGACAGCGCAGTGAACAGAAACACAGCTGAGGTATCCCAAGTCGTCCCTCGTCACACACATCAGAGGTAATTACATACTTAGGTCTGGTCGACCCAAGATACGGGTTCTTTCAACAGATAAGGCAATTGTCATGATTCTGCACAAAATAAATATCACTCGCTGAGCTAATGAAAATGCCTGGGTGCTCAGGGAGCCTTAAAAAGCTAAGTGTAGCTGTTACGACAGATACTGTTTTCACATCCAAAGCACAAAAGTAAAAAGAAGTTTTATGCCAGTGATCACAAAGTTCCAAAAAGCCACGGTAGAGGTCGTAAATATTTCAAGATTCACCATAATACAACAGAAAATAAATACAGATGTGCTTTCTCAGAACTTTGGCTATATAGCAAAAGCCACCATTAAGAGATAATTTCTCCTGAAATTTCAGAAATAGAAAAGGCTGCTTAAGCAGTGGAGCTCCCCCCCCCCCAAGACTGGCAGCTCCTCACCCTTCCTGCAGGACACAGAGGAAATGAAGAGACCGCCGTGGGCAGGTTTTGTTTTCTAAGTTTGGGGGGTGGGGCAGGCTGATGGGTGGAGAGGAAACTGGTTTTTGCAAAGTTGGAAAAAAAAAATTCCTAAGAAAAGGCCTGAACTCATTAAAGTGTTTCTAGGGCAGGCGCACATGATTTAAAGAGAGGAAGAGAAACACTGAACAGTCAAAAAAAAAACAAAAACAAAAAAAGGCCCAGTGATGCTAGGCCTTGTTAACACATTCTTGGGGAAGTGAAAGGCGTTCATGGGTGTTCTGGGTGGCGGCTGCTCCCAGTGGGAAATCCCACACCCGGTCAATGACGAGGACCCGTGACATCATGCGAGCACCTCCCTGAGTCCATAGTGAGCAAAGCTGACTTTGCACCATAGACGATTCAGAAGAAGAAGAAAAAAAGATGTGTGTGGACCATTTCTTTTTTTATTTGAAAATGAGATTGGCTTTAGAAGGCATCCAATGAGCGTCGAAATGTACTCTCTTAAAATCAGAATCCCTAATCCGCTGAACGACAGAGTCCGATTAAAAAAAAATGCACAGCCTGAAAGTCGGGAATTACGTTTAATTCGGGACATTACTGAGGACTATAGCCTGGGAACCAGATTCTCAGCTCTGAGGGACTCTTTCCAAGAGGCAGAGGAGGAGCCAGGATATATAGACGTTTTTGCTGGGAAAAAACAAACCAGCAAACATACGTGGAGTTCCTGTTGCAGCACAAAAGGATTGGTGGAGTCTCTGAAGTGCCAGGACACAGGTTCGCCTCCCGGCCCGGCCCAGGGGGTTAAAGGATCCGGCAACTGTAGCTGGGATCTGATCCCTGGCCCAGGAAATCCATACGCGGCGGGGTGGCCAAAAAAGGAAACAAACATGTAGTCAAATATCAAAAGATTACGGCAAATCACAAACACAGATTATGTCGAGATAATGATTTTAGCACTTTTCTACATGTGGAAAGAAACAAGAGTCTGGGCTTCTTGAAACTATTCCTTCCATGTGCATCTTAGCTGTCTGAGGCCAGCACCCGGTTTTTCTCCATCCTGCGTGGCTTTATGGCAGCAGCATCCTCTGTGTACTGAAATGGCCACAGCAAAACAGCAGAGAAGAAATTGCAGTGGGTATTGAATCGTGGAAAGTAAACATCTGAGCACATCTGAAAGAGTCCCAGCACACAGTCAGCTTTCTCCAGGCGAGTCCCCGTCACTCGGGTTCATCCAACACCCCCCTGCCCCTCCCCCGGCCTCGGCCAGCACTGGACCAGGAGCGCCCCGACCTCCCCCCGCGACCCCCACAAGGCTGCCACCTCTTCCTGCGACCCCACCCGGTCTGCGCCCCGCCGTCCCTGTGCCTCCAGCTCCCGACACAGTCGGGAGTCTGTGCCTGCGCTATGAACGGTCACAGTTATTTTCCAGCAGTGCTGCAAAGGAGGACTTAGATCGCCATGGCACCGGCCCTGAGAAGGACACTTGTCACTGAACAACCAGCGCATGTGCAGTGGCACCTCGGTGGGGCTAATTGGTTCGGTGTCCACACTTGCTGCCCGGCAGGGACACCCGGCCCCCGGACCACATCATGTCCCCTGAGAGGTCGAGTCCTCCGGTGACTGAGAAGCAGTGAGACCCTTGAGGGCCGCCCCTGAGGTCTGTACCATTTGTTAATGACCGAGCAGAGAGGGTGGGGCCACCTTGAAGGGCAGAAGCTCCCAGCCAGGAGCCTGCTGGAGCCGACTCAGCAGATTTGAAGAAGGAACGCGGTGCAGCAGCCAGGAGGGAGGGGGGAAGAAGCCGAGGAAAAGAGATGCAGAGGGAAGCTGACCGTGTCAGCCACAGTCCTGCATTGTAAGTGGGTGCATGGAGCTCCCATCATGGCTCAGCAGGTTAAGGACCTGATGTTGTCACTGTGACAATGTGGGTTGGATCCCTGGCCTCATTCAGTGGGTTAAGGATCTGGCATTGCCATAAGTTGTGGTGTAGGTCACAGACACAGCTCAGATCTGCTGTTGCTGTGGCTGTGGCGTAAGGAAACCGATTCGATTCCTAGCCCGGGAATGTCCATATGCCACAGGTATGGCCATAAGAAAAAATTTGAACCACTCAACTCAACCAGCTTCAGATCCCACTCCCGTAGTAAGTGTCCTATTCTCACCAGCACCAAACCACCCAGGCGTTGAGCCAGCTTTGCCAGAGTTTTCACCGTGAATTCAACAACCCAGCCTGCTGGTTTTATACATCAGTCTTGCCAGCTTGGCTAATGTGAGTCTACCCCAAACGATGGAGCCACTGTCTGCAGGGCCGACCAGACACCTGCCCGATCCTGGAAGGCTTCCTGGGAGACTGGACGCCTGGCCAAGAGAAGGGTGGCTCAGCCGCGCCCCCGCGTGGCTGCAGGGACAAGGGCAAGTGACCTCTCCTTGAGACGCCCACAACGGTTCCCCGTCAAACGTCAGGGTTTCACAATCTAATTATCTTGGTGTTCCTAACATGATTTAAAAAAAAGAAATAAGACTCCAATTAGGAATCTGATTTTTTGTGTGTGTCTTTTTAGGGCTGCACCTTTGGCCTAGGGAGGTTCCCAGGCTACGGGATGAATCGGAGCTGCATCCACCGGCCTGCACCACAGCCACAGCAACACTGGATTCGAGCCACATCTGCAGCCTACACCGCAGCTCACAGCAACGCCGGATCTTTAAGCCACTGAGCCAGGCCAGGGATTGAACCTGCATCCCCATGGATGCTAGTCAGATTCGTTGCCGCTGAGCCATGACGGGAACTCCAGGAATCTAATTTTTTAAATTGGCAAAGTGATTATGCGAGCCTTGCTTATTTAAATCAGATCCCCAAATATGAGAACCATTTGTCCACCGAGGAAGACAAGAGGTTTGGAGACTCCGAAAGGAAGCACTCGGTCCCTGCTGTGTGCGCCTTAGGGAACTCACACCCTGACTCGGGTGGAAGCCGAAAAGTCCTCGCCAAGAGGGACCACAGACTCCGGGGTGGTCGAGAGGTTTGGGGGCGACCTCGCAGGCTTTCAGGGCAGTATCCAAACAGCAGACCAAAAGGCCTTTCTAGGAGTTCCTATTGCCGCGCAGTGGTTACGAACCCGACTAGTACCCATGAGGATGCGGGTTCCACCCCTGGCCTCGCTCCGTGGGTTAAGGATCCAGCGTTGCCGTGAGCTGTGGTGTAGGTCGCAGACGCGGCTCGGATCCCGCATGGCTGTGGCTGCGGCGCAGGCCGGCTGCTGTAGCTCGGATTTGACCTAGAACTTCCATGTGCTGCACCCGAGGCCCCAAAAAGCAAAAAAGGAGAAGCCCTTATGCTTTTAGCTAGATCATCCTACCAGGTGGGACAGGCCGCTCTGTGACTCCAGGTCACCACCGGTGCGTCCCTTTCCGGGCAGGCCCCAGAGAGCTCTCAGCCCAGTTCTTTATTCAACTACAGCAATTCCAGGGGACACAGTGGCCCGTATGTCTTGATTTCAGCTTCCCCGCTCCCCTTGGCTTCTGGGTTGAATTTGCGTTTTGCCTGGCCATTGTATACCCTTTACTTCCAGTTTACCTTTTAAAAATTGCCCGTGCTTTCTGAACACCGTTTCACATCTTCTTTTGATTGGATCAGCTGCCCTCCCCACATCCTCACAGGTCTCTCCCCCCTCTTCCTAACCTGCACAGGTGTCTCGGGGCCTCCCTCTGGGCGCAGGTGATGCTGCCAGACCTGGGGGTGGGGTTCTCACTGCACCAGGACATGCGTGCTCCTTCCTCCTGGTCCAGGAGGAGCGGTGTCTGACACAGAGCAGGCTCTCACGATTGAAGGGGTGGGGAGGGAAGGCAGGAGGGAACGAACGAGAATGAACGAAGCTCCCAGGCTACTCTCAGTCACGAGCATCTGAGCATCAGTGAAATCGCTCAGGACCCCATCTCCAGCGGATGAATTCTCCTGGGGTCCCGGGGCTGCATCCAGAGACAGTTACCTGCATGTGAGCCAGGAAGGGAAATTCCGCCATGAGAAAGATTTCCATTCACCAACTGCTCCTCTGGTCTCGGTCCGTCAAGAAGACAAGCCAGGTGGAAAAGTTCGTGCGATCTTAAACTCTATAGTAGCACTGGCAGTAATCAAAATAATGATAGGGATGAAAATAATAATAATAATAACAAGACGAGCAGGCACTCTCAATTTGTGTTGCACTTCAGAGCTTTCCGAGTGCTTTCCAATGCATCTGCTGTTCCCTTCCATGCCTCTAATAACTCGGCAATCACTACTGTGGCCACATCTTTAAAAGTTTCCGTGATGTTACATCAAGATTCAAGAATGCAGGGAGACGGACATTTATCTGCCCATCGAAGGAGATTTGTATAATCCTCTTGCTGGCTTATTCCAGGAAGAAGAGCCAGCTTCTGTCACGACAGGGACCCCCCCCCCAAGTGCAAAGATAGTGATCAGACCTCCCACCCCTTTTGTCCAAAACCGCTGCCGGCCGCTAGGTAAACAACTTGGGAAGAATCAACAATACGAGCCTGCCAAGGGGACGAGTGACCTTCTAAAGCTGTGTCACCATCTCATTTCTTTTCCTTCTCCCTGGAATTTTAATCAGTCTGAGCATCAGTTAATGATTCTTTCTATCCATTTGATTAAAGCACAAAGTCACTGAGGCAACAGCAAATTGGATTTTTTTTTCCCTTGGCCCTTAATGTGCTGCAGTAATGAAATCCACAGCTCCCAGCCTCGCTGGTGAAGAGCCGACACGTACAGTATGAAAGCCAGGCAGGCTCATTTGTCTGCTGGCTGATTGCCCTTCCCAAGGAAGCCCCCTCGTAGCCGCGAATGTCTGGAACAGAGCACCTGCGTGGGAGAGCGCGAGACTGAAGGCCATTTCTTTAAAAGCAGCTGCAGCGTTTATTACTTGGATGAAATCATATCCTGCATGCTAATTTAATAAACTCCCTTAAGCTTACACAGAGTCCTTTCCTGGAAAAGGATGTGTTTATACCCCACTGGCCTGGGCACTAGAAGTTTTCCATTTACAACCAGAGGGGAAAAGAGTACTGAAGATTAAAAACCAGGCAAAGCCACCCCAATTCATATTCTGATTAAACTTTACAGAGGCTGATTATCACAAAACCAGGTTGTGAAGATTAAAAAGCAAGGCAGCAGCAAAAAACCCTTGTCACTCAAGTATCTAAAGAAAGTGGCTGGGAACCCGAATCCCATTTTTCTCACCCTTCTGTTTTTCAAGGAAAAAAGAAATCGAGTGACAATATTAGAGATGAAAAAAGTATTAGAGAGGAAAAAAGTATTGCAGCGGACTTCACTTCAGCAACAAGTGGAAAACCTTATTATGAGGGGGTGATGTGAGCTCACATGCCTGACTTCATACTTACTCATTCAGCAGAAAATATATCGTTTCCTTGATGAATCAGGCCCTGAAAATGTATCCATAAACGAAGTTTTAAAAACCTGTATTCTTGGAGTTCCCGTCGTGGCGCAGTGGTTAACGAATCCGACTAGGAACCATGAGGTTGCGGGTTCGATCCCTGGCCTTGCTCAGTGGGTTAAGGATCTGGCGTTGCCGTGAGCTGTGGTGTAGGTTGCAGACGCGGCTCGGATCCTGCGTTGCTGTGGCTGCGGCGAAGGCCGGTGGCCACAGCTCCGATTAGACCCCTAGC
>PVHT020000009.1:21062685-21079470 GCA_004024745.2 Catagonus wagneri | reverse complement strand
AGTGGGTTAAGGATCTGGCGTTGCCGTGAGCTGTGGTGTAGGTTGCAGACGCGGCTCGGATCCTGCGTTGCTGTGGCTGCGGCGAAGGCCGGTGGCCACAGCTCCGATTAGACCCCTAGCCTGGGAACCTCCACATGCCGCGGGTGCGGCCATAAACCCGCGGCCATAAAATGACAAAAGGCAAAAAAAAAAAAAAAAACCTGTATTCTCGCAGAGCTTTCCATGTGTTATAAAACTATGCGGTGTAATCTTCAAAAAAAAAAAATGGTATTTTATTGCCCTTGACTGACCTTGACTGATAGCAGATCCCGTGGAGCGATAACCCGCCACAACCTCCCAGCCCGGGAACTTCAGCACCACGTGGCGGACAGCTCCACGCCCCGTGGCAATGGCTCCCAGTCTAAGAGCAGTCATCTCAGCATCTCGCCTCCCAAAGCTGCAGCAGGGGCTGAGTTATATGCAGACATAACTTGGACGTGGAGGAAATCAGCGTCCCGGGGCCACCTCTGGGAGAAGGGAATCCATGGATAAACGTCGAGCATCACAGCTCCCCAGTAAAACGACTCCGAAAGGTAACTCCTAAGGTCTCCAGTGGGTCGAAGTCCAGCTGTTTTCAGTGGTAACCTGCACAGTAAGGTCGGCTTCATGGATGCTTCTCCATTCCCTGAAATGTGTTCTCACCCCCTCACTTCTGTCTTTATGAGATGGTCCCCTCTATTACTCTGGGTTCTCCAGAGAAACTGAATCAATAGTCTGAGACAGAGGTCGAGATTGACTGATTATAAAAATTGGTCCATGTGATTATGGAGGCTGAGAAATCCCACGGCCAAGAAGCTGGAGACCCAGGAAGACGGGTGGTGCGGTTTCAGTTCAAGTCTGAAGACCTGAGAAGAAGACGAACCGATGGTGTCAGTTCCGGTCTTGTGGCAGAAGAAGACTGATGTCCAGCTCAAACAGCGGGGCGGGTGAATTTCCTCTTACGGAAGCACTTTGTGCTCTTCAGGCTTTCGGTTATTGGATGAGGGCCATTCACATTCGGGAGGGCTATGTGCTTTACTCGGCCCCTCTATTCAAGTATTAACCTCATCCAGAACACCCTCACGCACACGGTCAGAACACTGTGTGATCAGACGTTTTGGCACCTAGTGGCCAAGCCGGTGGTTGGGAATCATATTTAGACCACACCGCATTTGTCCCTCAGTTTCCATATTGGACTTTAAGAAAAAAAAAATGTAATTAATTCAGATGCCTACGCTGCATACTAAAGAGTCAACAGAAAGCATTATGGGGAGAAAAACCTGTATTAGTAAAGTCGAGGCTGAATTAATAGCAGTTTATCATTAAAGTCCAGAGGAGAAGCCAGTGAAGACACCGAGAAGATCAAGAGTCACGGAGCATATCTGCCTTTATGGTTCATCCACAGAAAGAGCTTGGCCATGGTGCCCACTTTTGCAGAGGAGCCAGACTTCTCAGGAGAACCTGAATTAATCCCCAGTAAGCTAAGCAGAGTTGTCAGTGTTTGGCCAAAATCTGCTGGTTGACTGATGTTTGGCTTTTGGAATGGAAGTCAGCAAAATGCCTGCATCCACATCCACGACATTGCTGGCTCCCTAAACCTGTGACTGCTAGACAGTCACATGACTCATAGGCTCTCATCGCTTCCAGTCAGCAAAGAGGACAGCAACGTAGACAAATCATGTCACTTGGATTTGTGGTCCATGTTTGAATACTGACTCTTTTTTTTTGTCTTTTTGCCTTTATGAAGAGCCACACCCGCGGCATATGCAGGTTCCCAGGCTAGGGGTCTAACAGGAGCTGTAGCTGCCAGCCTTCGCCACAGCCACAGCAACGCGGGATCTGAGCCACATCTGCAACCTACATCATAGCTCACGGCAACACCTGATCCTTAACCCACTGAGCAAGGCCAGGGATCGAACCCGCAACCTCATGGGTCCTAGTCGGATTCGTTAACCACTGAGCCACGATGGGAACTCCTGAATATTGACTTTTAAAATCATGTATTAAAGACATCAGTTGGAGTGAAAATCCCCTGATGTGTTTTATAGGCTAACATTCTGTCAATCCGTTGAAGTGTGAATTTACACTTACTGTCACAAAATACTATACCTACAGCACTACCTTCCACAGCTAGGCCACCAAACAGCCTTCGCCACGGTGGCTGGGGTCTCAGCACCTCATGCTGGTCACACAACGACTCTAACATCCTCAGCAGACAGCTAGCAAATATTTTGCATCACAATGTACACAGCAGGGTGATCACAAAAGCGATCTTCGGACTTGAAATCTGACCACGAGAAAAGAAGAATGTTTACATGTCGCCCGCTGTCCCTCAAAGCATCTCTGGTTTAAACACCAGATTATACTGGCCCTTAATAACTTAATAAGTACAGGTAAGTAGTCTTCAATCATGTAAAAAGCCTACCTAATCACATTATTTTTGTCTATAGCAGCAAAGAAGTGTCTGGTTGGGGTGGGCGTACGGCTCACGAGGTATCTTACAGGCCACCCCTTCATCCTGGACCGGATCCCGAGCATCGCTGCCTTCCGGACTCACCCAGATAACATGACACGCACCTGCCCTTTGTTCTAAGGAGGCCCTTCTTCTCAAGGATATTTCAGTAGTGACTACATGTTTGCACATTGCGTAGAGCAACGGTTGTCAACCAGAGGCAATTTTGCCTCTCGGGGGACACTTGACGATACCTGGAGACACTGTCGCTTTTCATAATTGGGGTGGGGATGGCAACAGCACTGCTGAGAAAAATTCCCATCAGCAAAGAGTTATTCGGCCCCAAGTGCCCCTGGTGCCAAGGGTAGGACACCCTCTGTGCAAATGCTCGTTCCCTCCCTGTCTGTTATGAAAAGACTCAGGTCCCCTGAGCTCAAACTTCTGCAGTGGTAACACACCTACTACGTGCATGTGTATCCATCCAGGCCCACCTTGCCCGTGGGACCTGTGGGCAAGGAGACTCGCTCTGCCAAGTTCAGTGAACCCCTTTGTCTCTGAGCCAGGAACACTGTGTCTTCTACTAGCCTCCAGCAAACTCTGCCAGCTAATGTGCGAGCCTGCCAGTAGCGTAGAAAATCATTCGTATCCTGATACCCTTTTAAGGGTAACTCTGGCCTTTTGGACCCAGTCTGCTGATGTTCATGCTTAGACACGCTAGGAGAGCAACTCGAACAGGCTACCTGCAGGGTCAGGGAGCGGGGGAAGAGCTTTGCAGCCAGCACGCCTCCCGCCTCACAGAAGACGCTCGCTAGGGATGTGGGGAAGCAGTTCCCAGCGCCAAGGAGCCCTCCCTGGAGCTGGGAGTGTTGGGTTACAGCTCACCGCAAAGCTAATGAGCGACCAGACGAGGCTGAGGCTGTGGCTGCCAGGTGTGGCTGCATTAGGCCCTGGAGTCCATCAGAGCGATTCAGTAACTCGATGTCATAGTCCCCGTTTCAGCTTATTTTTCCAACAGGCATCTGCTCCTCTTTGATCTGGGCACAGGGAACGCAAGCTAATACTGGGCAGGATGAGCTAACAGCATCTGCACGCCCTCAGCAGCAGTTGCAGCAGCGGCCCGGGGAGGCAGTCACACAGAGAGGAGGGGGCGTGGGGGTAGCCAGACCCCGAATCCACATCAGGAGGTCCGGCCCCGGTGATGTCTCAGAGCCCATCAGAGCCCACCTGTCATTTCCAGAACAGAGTAGCCTGGAGCCATTGCTTGGTGACCCCAAGGTCAGGGTACTCGCCTCCCCCTCAGTGACTGCCCACTGGACTGCTACTGACAGGCAGTCCTAAGAGCTGGTCATGGCACTGTGTCCAGTCTTCTCTCATCCGTTTCCACTCACTGACCATGAAGGGCCCACCAGGAGTCGAGGTCCTAGGCATTAAGCTTCGAGTTCAAGTGCAAGTTCAAATCCTCGGGTGAAATACAATGGAAATCAAGCTCTACAGCTTATAATCCAGCCTTGCGGCTGGAAAGAAAGGTCATAACTCCATGACTGCTCGAGTGCCCCGGGGGAATCCATGACGAGGCCTTTCAGGGCAAGGCCGGCAGCCGGGGGCACGCATGCCCGCTCACTCACCCGCTGTCTGCGCAGCCGTAGAGAGCCGAGTACTTGCAACAGAGACCGAGGGCCAGCAAAGCCGAAAATATTTACTATCCGGCCCTTTACAGAAAAAAGACTTAGAAATCCCTGAACCCTTGGATGCACGGAGGAGGAAAGGTGTGCCTATGCGCTGCTCGATGGGTCCAAGAAAGGCATATGCGTGGGCACAGAGGGACCGGAGCCCCAAGTCAGGGAGAAATCAGCCTGCAGAACCAGGCTCCGATGCAGGGAGACACGGGGGGGATCTCTGAAGAAAGGACCAATGGGGGAACAGGTCCGTCACACGATTAGAGTCCTTGCAGCAGAGAGGGAGCCGCGCCCACGCCTGCGCGACACAGACAGGAGGAAACGAGAGCCCGCAGAGCACCGAAGGGAGCCAGAAAGAAGTCCAAAGAGAAGATAAAAAGAAATCCGAACTTCTCTTTGATTTTTTAAAAACGTATGTATTTATTTTGTCTTTTTAGGGCTGCACTTGCAGCATATGGAGGTTCCCAGGCTAGAGGTCAAATTGGAACTGCAGCTGCCGGCCTACACCACAGCCGCAGCAACAAGGGATCCTTAACCCACTGATCAAGGCCAGGGATCAAACCTGCGTCCTCACGGATATTAGTCAGATTCGTTTCTGCTGAGCCATGATGGGAACTACTGATTTTTTTTTTCTCAATTTAATAACGTCTCAGATCCTAGAGAGCAGGGCTCCCCACCTGAGGCCCGGTCCTCCAGTCCCCCCCAGAAACTGGTCGTGAAAGTTTGAAACAAAGTGAACGTAATATTGCCTCCTGGAGCGTCCCACTGAATTTTAAAGGCTCTGATAAATCCCGCAGCAAAACGATCTGCTAAGCTCAGGCTTTCCAGAACCCGTTTGTCCACAGCTCTCCCCCCACCCGGGAACCACCACCTGCAGCGGAGCTGGTGTTCGGAGACGACCTTTGGGGGTGCTGCCTTCCAGCTCAGCCCCAGACTCTGCGGATCGGATGGGACAAGTCTCTCCACATCTCACTCCCCAGGGTGCCCGCCACACAGCCCTTCTCAGACAAAAGGGGCCCCACCTGCGGGCGGTGGGGAGAAGCCAGCACCGACTGGCTCTCGCGAGTTCCCCCGCCCTCGAACAGGAGAAAGGATTAGAATGGGTCCTTTGTGCTCAGAATTTGGGGCAAGACAATGAGGCAGGGTGTCTGAGACCCTCCTCTGTCCCGGGATTCAGTCCCGCTATAAGACGCTGCCCCAGGACTGCTATCGATCACCTTGACAGTGGCGGAGGAAGTTGAAGAGGTTGGGCAGGGAGTGGGCGGGCAGTGGGCTCCGTCCTCACCTCTTTCTGCCAAGGATGAGCAGGCCTTCTGACTTCCGAGACTGGCTCCGAGACTTCCTTATTAGGCATCTGATTCCCAGCCTGCTGGCCCCAGCACACCTGCACCTAAGGCTTGTCACATCCTGATAGAGACAAGGAGCTCCCTGTGGAAACCTTTCAAGGCCAAGCATGGAACGAGCCCTCCAGGAGCTCAAGGAGGGGGGACCACTGTGCGTTTCCCACCATCAGAGCTAGTGTTCCCTTCCCTGAGGCCCCACTGAAAATTAAATGTTGGGAAACCTGTGTTTTGCCATTTGACCCGCCCTCCTTAGACATTCATTTTGCTTTGAAAAGTGAAATATTTTTATTCCACCTCTAGGTCAGTTCTATAAAAAAAAAAAATTTTTTTTTTCTTTTAAGGGCCGCACCTGCAGCATATGGAAGTTTCCAGGCTAGGGGTCAAATGGGAGCCAAAGTCACTGGCCTACACCAGCAACACGGGGTCCTCAACCCACTGAGCAGGGCCAGGGATCAAACCCGCGTCCTCATGGATACCAGCCGGATTCCTTAGTGCTGAGACACAACGGGAGCACTGCGTAAAAATATTTTTATTCCTGTTTCCTTTTGTTGAACGGTCCTGCATGCAAATGCCTTTTTCAAAACTCCGAACAGTAGAAAGATTATCTGTCTTCCCAACCTCAACTCTCGGCCTCCCTGTCCTTTCATCGGAGCCGGTGACTTTCACCGCTTTCTTATCTAACTAGGCCACTCCCGAAATCAAAGCAAAGAAACAAAAATCCCTCATCTCCTGTTGGTGAGGAGAAGGGTTTAGGAAGAAAAAAGGAACCAACTCATGATGAAGAAGCTCTCGGCCAGGGGGGTCACCAGACACTTGGCGCATCTAACTTCATCCCCAAACACGAGCATGAGATGAACCCTATTTTCTTGACAGAGAGGGAGCCTGAGATTCTAACCCTGGACTATATCTGACTCCCAGAGCCGTGAAGCCTTTGCTCCAGTCATGAAAGAGCTGGACCTGACTGTGGCTTACATCGTCCAGCATCGCAGTACTTGTTCCTAAGTCAGGTTTCCTTATCTGCGGCTGCAGAATAACTGGTAAGCACAGTGGCTTAAAACAACACATTTATTTTTCTCACTGTTTTGCTGAGCAGGGCTCAGCAGGGAAGGCTCCACCTGGCGTCATTTGACCCAACTCAGCCGCATCTGCTTCTAAGACGGCGCATCCCAGAGCCGGTCCTCTCCTCGAGGTGGCTTGGGCTTCCTCACAGAACGGTGCTAGGGTCCCGGACTAAGTGTCCCAAGAGGCGGAAAGTAGAAGTTATCATTTCTTGAAGCCTGAGCCAAAAACTGCACAGTCACCCCCCTGCCTCCCACTGTCCCAACAGCACAGACCCAGATTCAAGGGGCGGGCACGTCAGCTCCATCTCGCCGTGAGCAGGGCACCAAGGAACGCTGTGTGACTGTCACTCCCTGCTCTTTCCTCAGCGGTCTCTGTCTTCCTTGGGCAGTGGGGAGTTTCCTTCCTGTCCTCTGGTCCACACCATCTCCCTCTGATGTTCCATTTACAGTTCTTTATTTTCTCAGAGCTCTACCTCTAGCTCAGCCTCTTCATCCTTTCTTGATGAAAAAATATTTTAGCACAAATTAAGTGAGCCGAAGTTCAGAAAGCTGTGAGAGGACCAGGAGACTACAGGATGGGAGTTGCAAGTTCCAGACCCGCCCTCCCCCGCACACACACTCAAAATGCAGATTTATGGATTAAGTCAACTTCCCTTGACTATTTTTGAGAATGACACACACTTTCATTCACCTTTCACCTTGCAGGGGTGACATTTGCAAACAAAGAGGTGTGATCATCACAGGATCACAGAAAAATGAATAATGCACACATTGGTGGGAGGGAGTCCTTGAAACCTTCCGGCAGCTGAATCCCGAGACCGGAAGCATTTTCTCTGGACCCCTCCCCCTCCCCCCACAAGCAGAAGCTCTTTGCCCTGAACACAGACGTTTCGCAGCAGGAGATGGATGGTCTCAGGCTGAGCAACTGGAAACTATTCTCGGCGAACAGATACTTCGAGATAAAGATTATGGCAGGGGGAGCTGCGTGCTGCTCGGATCAAAGACAGAGACCATCTATGTCTACTTCTTGAGGTCACGGACATCTCCAGAACGACGCATGAGCAGAAAGGTTCCTCGGACTCAGAAAAAGCAGGGGCACCAGCCACAGTCCATCCCGCCTGCTTCCAGAGACCCCGGCGGTAGAATCCATCCAGGCTGAAGGGGAGGACCCTGAGTCAGGCCGGGGGTGGGCTCAAAGCCAGACGAAGCAAGGTGATTGGCCAGAGGAAGCCCGGAAGGACCGCCCCCATGCAGGGGATTTAAATGACCCCCAAATCACGTGTTGCTCTCCTCCTCTCTTGCTCTTTCTCTCTGTCTTTCTCTGCACACGCCCTGCCCTCCAGCCTGCCTGGGTTCCCCCGCACCTGTCTCCCTCTCCTCTCTCTTAATAAACACTTATTTCCCTCACTACCCTCAGTCCCTTTGCCAAATTCTTCCTTCAAAGGGACAAGTTCTGGGGACCGACATCAAGTGGTTGGGGGTCAGTGTTCTTGCCCCACAGCCACCTGAAAATGGTTTTATTCTTCACCCACTCACTCACAACTATTTGAGTGCTTCTGGAGCACAGACGTGTATGAGTCTCACATGCGTGTGTCCACGTGTCCACGTGGGTCTTACAACCTCTGGACAGAACAACTGTGGGTTTTGGGGGCCTGTGTCCTTGCTTCCCAAGGCCACGTTGGGACTCTGTAAATTGTAGGGAGGTGAGAAGCTGCAGGGTTCAACAGAGAGAAGGTACCACTCAGCAGAACAGAGCTGGGAGAATAAGGAAGTATCTGGAACATGTGGAACATGTCTTTTTCCTTCTTCTTTTCTTTTTTTTAGGCCCGCACTCACGGCATATGGAAGTTCCCAGGCTAGGGGTCGAATCGGAGCTACAGCTGCCAGCCTACACCATAGCCATAGCAACTCGGGATCCGAGCCACGTCTGCGACCTACAGCACAGCTCACGGCAACTCCGGACCCTTAGCCCGCTGAGCGAGGCCGGGGATCGAACCCGGATCTGCAGCGCTGCCCCCGAGGCCCAGCATGGCTTCCTCTCCCTGCACTTTCTGTCCACCCCTCCAGCCGGAGGAGTCTCCCTCCAGCTCTCAGCAGCCTGGCGAAGCTCTGAACCCTGGCACAGAAGCTTGTTTTAAATGCACAGCCTAAGCACAAAGGGTACAAACCCCGGTCTCCGCGTGGACTTGAGGGGGCGCCCCTCCCCCACCTCCATCTGTCCTATCACGGCCCCCCTCCAAGGTGGTCCTCCCTCTGATGAGAAGCACCCCCCCCCCCAGAGGGGGGTAGGATGCAAGGGGGCAGGGGCGCCCTGGAGAGTGAGTGACCCAGGCCGCGGTAATATCCAAGACCAAAGACGTGCTCACCGGGGTTTCTGAGCAGCCGTGGCCGCTGTTCTGGACACAAAGATTGGAATCGTGGGTCTGCAGAGTTCAGGTGGATGTGGGGGCGGGGAACACAGCCCTTCTCCCAGATAATAGGCGATAATTGTTCCCACTACAGCACTGTTTTTTCAACTGACTTCTGTGGCTCTGGGAAATATTTTCTTTGCTTTTCCTTGATTCCATTAGATGCTCTATAGAATAAGCATCAGGACCAGCAAGAACATAAGTAATATGAATCCCAGGACCACACCAGCTCAAAGGAGAGAAAGAGCTTGTTTTTCTTTAACCAGTGGCAAAGCAGAGGCAACCAAGTAATTCTTATGAGATTTCGGTTTTCTGTTTTTTTTTTTTCATACTGAGTCTATTTCCCTTTAATGACAGTTATCAGAAGTCACTTTTAAGAAAGTACTTTGAAACTGAATAGAAAATGTCTCACGTGTTTACTTTTCCTGTTTTTGTGAGGTCCCCATAAGAGGTGAGAGACAGGCAAGATCCTTCATGCCCGGGGCTGGACAAGCACGAGCTGCCTCCAAGCCCTCTTTGGAAAACGGGAGGGGAGACCAGAGGTCTAGGGGTCCCCTGGCTTGGATTCAGCCGAGATGGAGGACCAGTGGCCTGTCAGGGGAGCATCTGTCTGGGGGCCCCAGCGCCTCCGTGCGCACTTACCTGCAGGAAGCCCCACTTCAGGATCTGGGATGGAGGCAGGGTCGGTGCCCTGGAGAGAAGCCACGACTGCAGGCAGGGTCATGCTGGGCTCTGGAGTCCATTGCAAAGAAGCAGGAGCAGCAGGGACAGTCCAGCATGGGGGTGCCCCCTCCCCAGCTCTCAGAGACCCAGGAGGGAGCCAGGGGTGTCTCGGTCCAGATGTGTGTCTCATCCATTGAGTCTGCATGATCACAAACACCGCATCACCTAAGCAAAATAAGAAGCAAATCCAGCTGTGTCACCGGGGCTCTGTGCAGGGCTGGTTCAGCCGGCCTGGGGTCTACCTGGGCTCGGTGGCCCAGTGGGGGCTCCCACCTTCCTCCCACTCCTGGGACCTGAACGTCCACCAAGTCTGCGGAGGTGGTGGTTTGGCACCGAGGCCCCAACAGCCGCTGTGAGGGTGGGGACCCCTGCACTCTCTCCAGTCCACCGGAGGCAGTAACTGAGAAACGGGGTCCCCTGTAGCATAGGGCTGGGCTCATGCACAGGATCTGGGTTCAAGTCCAGTTCAAGGTGATAGTCCTGCGAAGGTCTTGAACGTTGCCCAGTGGGTGCAGGAACCACGGCAGAAGAGGAGGTGCTGGGAGTCGAGAGGGAAGAGGACAGTGGCCAACGCGGCTCCCCGTAGGGACATTCCCCCTCACGGCACCCCCCCCATCACCCATCACCTTCCCCTCACCTCCCCAGTACAGCCCATCTCCACCAGCACAGCCCAGAGAGGGCGCCTCGCCCGAAGGGTCCCTGAGCTCCCGAGCGATGGAGTGGGGAATCACAGCCCGGGAGGAGGGGGCGCTGCAGGCCACGCCCCGAGGATGAGGCCACGCCCCCGGAGATGAGGCCACGCCCTGAAGATGAGCTGTGTCCCGCGGGCGGGGAACCGATGCACTGTGGCCTGAGGTTCTAGGACCTGCACTTAACGCAGCTTGAAAGCTGTGTGACCTGGGCAGCTCTCTCAACCTCTCGGGGTCTCTGTTTTCCCATTTCCTGAGTGTGTGTAATCGTGCCTCCAGGACGACCGCGGCACTAGGCGAAGTCAGGCTAATGAACTACAATCCACGAAAGAAACACGAGTTACTTTACCGATTTGCAAGGAGCCCAAGGGAGAGGCCAGATTACAAATTTTTTTTTTTGAACCTGAGACAGAAATTGCTAATTGCCATCAACCTCATTTTGAGGAGAAAGGAACTGCTTGAATATCCACAAATATTTACTTTTCAATAATCACATCTAGGGCTTTAAGATACAGCGAGCCCGCCGGGGAAGGGGAGGGAAGCCAGGGAGGGTTCCAGCCGGGCGGGGAGCAGACCTGAGCAGGTGTCGCCAAGTCCTAACAGCCACGGGCCAGAGCTCCAGGCTGGTGGACAGGTCACAGAACAGGGGCTGACCTGCTCTCCACCCTGGGACGGAGCACAGGGGACAAGTGGCTAAAGAGACTTGAGAAGCCTGCTTCTCCCGCCCAGGCCGCGGACGGAAAGCCACATTCGCACAGCTTTCTGCCCTTAGGACCGCATTTAAGTGTAATAGGTCGCGTGGTAATTACACGCTCCCTGAGGTGAAGGCCTCCGTGGAGAAGCATTCTGATCATTTCAGAAATTACCTCATTTTTATCTCTGGTTGTAGAGTTTAGAATTTTAATACATCACGTTCTGCTGAAAGCACAGCCCAGCGGAACTTGGGGTCCTTTGTGCAGGGGGGCCGGCATTTAACGAACAGACACCAATTACACATAATCTCATACTCAGCTGCTCCCTTCATGAAATGTCTATACTGCCTGCTTCATAAGGCTGTGGAGGATTAAGTTAAACAGAAGAAAACCATGCAGCCAGGGACACACAGCTGGGAAGAAACAGACCTGGCGTCGCCCCCATGGTCTCGATGGCTCTGGCGCCACACGCTCTGCTGGCTTTCACACGCCGCGTGGCCCTCCTCACAGAAGGTGCCAGGTCTCTGCTCTTTGTGAAGCTGTTTCTCACCCTGTCACCTGACCTGGCTTTTAGGCCCCAGCATGTCAGCCGCCAAACCAGGGCTCTCCTCCCACTTGCACATTCACTTAAAACACTGCGTCACTGACAGGAGAAAATACCGTGCAATGTGCCCCATTAGGAAGCTTTACAGTTGGCTCAGCGACATTCTCCAAGTCCCTGTGATTTGCAGAAATTCTTCTGGGAGCTGGAGGTGCCTAGGGCTGGGCACTCTTTCTGTTTGTTTGTTTTTATTATTTGTTTTGGTTTCGTTTGTTTGCTTTTTTATTGCTGCACTCACGGCAAATGGAAGTTCCCAGGCTAGGAGTCAAATCAGAGCTACAGCTGCCGGCCTAGGCCAGAGCAATGCCAGATCCAAGCGGTGTCTGTGACCTACGCCACAGCTGGTGGCAACGCCAAATCCTTAGCCCACTGAGCGAGGCCAAGGATCAAACCCACGTCCTCATGGATGCTAGTCGGGTTCGTTACTGCAGAGCCACAGTGGGAACTCCGGCCCGGCACACTTGAGCCAACAGAACGGGGCTGGGGAGGAAACGGACAAGGAACAAATGAAATGAGCCATCAAGCTGTGCCACGTGCTGCCCAGAGGATGCTTTAGACTGATGTCCAACGAAGGCTTCTCCATGAAGCTGAGTTTTATTAAAAAGAGACCAGAAGGAATGTGCGCCCGGCAAAGGGGTGACGGCCCTAAGGTAAGAGTGTGCTTCGGCACTGGAGGAACGCGAGGCAGTGTGGCTGCAGAGTGCAGGGGACGTGGGCCAGGGCGACATCAGGGGGCAGGCAGGAAGCTGTGCAAGGTGACATCAGGGGGCAGGCAGGAAGCTCCCCAGGGTGACACCAGGGAATAGGCAGGAAGCTGTGCAAGGTGACATCAGGGCACACACAGGAATCTGTCCCAAGGTGACACCAGGGGACAGGCAGGAAGCTGCCCAAAGTGACATCTGTTCTTCCTCTTCCTCAAAACTCTTCTCCGAGACTTAATTGGTGAGGGGTACAGAGGCCTCATTTTTGGCTGCTTCCCAGCCTTTCAGCCGTGCGAGCTCACAGACAATCCATGACACACCTCTGCCTCCTTCAAAGCCCTGCCGGTGTGACCACGAAGGACCCTGTGAGGCCGTCCCAGAGCGGACCCCCACTCGTGTCCTCACCTGCCTTTTTATCTGTAGAAGAACTTTAGTCAAAGAATCCATTTAATCAGGGAAGTGGAAAAATACAGAAAGGAAAACAGTCAAGCAAGACAGAGTGATGGCAGCTTCGCCATTCAGCAGTCAAGGACCCTGGGTTCTTCCTCCGGGACTACAGATCATATTCTGAGCCGCGTCCTTGGAGCTGTTTAGCAGGCGCTGAAGCCCCCCACCCCACCCCCGGAGGGCAGAAGAGTCAACTGTGTGGCGCCCACCAGCACACAGACCCCAGACCAGCTGGAACCAGAAGGCTGATGCCGCTGACTCCCAGTGACCTCGCCACCCACCAGTCGGGGGAGTGTCCCCGAGCTGATCACGCCCTGCGCCTTGATCACCAAGACTGCTCGGCACCCCTGGGCGCGGGGGGCGCCGTCCCTGAGGTGCTAGGCTGCCGTGGTCCCGCTTTGCCTGGCAGCTCAAGCTGCTTTTTCTGTCTCCGCGTTTCTATTTGGCCTCGGTGCACAGAGGCAGCCGAGATTTCGGCAACACCGGGCAGCTTCTCTTGTCACTCCCCGTGACGGAAGCTGTGTGCTCCGGGGCTGGAACACGTCTGTCCCTTCCTGGCACACTTCCCGGGTCCCTATTGCGGGACATCGACCAGGGAGCAAGAGGGCTGCCGACCTCCCCGACGGGAGGCCCCCTCCCGGGCCGGTTCCCTGCCGGGCGCGGGGAGCCCGGGCCCACATCCTCACCCCGGGCCTCTGTGGCGTCTCCTGTGCTGCCTCTTTGGCCGGGCTGCTTGTAGAGAAGGTCACCCTTGGCGTCTCTCAGCCTTGACTCAACCCCAGGTCCTAGGAGGACAGGCCCCTACGCTGCCCTGGGACGGAAGCCCTCCTCTTTCTTCCCTCTCGCCCCTCCCGCCACCACTGGAGGTCACTCACCAATGGAAAGTTCTAGAAAGGGGCTTCTGTTCCAGATGGACACTAGAATAAGATGCCCCCTTCTCCAGAAGCCAACGTGGCCCTGGCTGGTGGATGGTGAATAACCCAGGTTCTGGGCCGGGGGGCTTTCAGGCAGCCTAAGGTATGAGCTTCTCGTTGCCGCTGTAACAACTCACCACAACCTAGTGCCTTCAAACAAACAACACACACTTACCTTTGGGTTCTGGAGGCTGGACGTCCAGGAAAGGAGTCACCGAGCTTAAGTCACGTTGTCATTGGGGCTGCATTCCTTTCTGCAGGCTCCAGGGAAAACCCACTTGCTCACCTTTGGCGGCTCCTCTGGGCGGCTGTCATGCCTTGGCTGCCGGTCCCTTCCTCCATCTTCCAAGCCTGCGACATTGCATCTGCACTCTCCTCCGGATTCATGGCTCCCTCTTACCCTCTTCTTCTGCTTCCCGCTTCCACTTTTAAGGGCGCTTGGAACGACATGGGTCCCACCCACCCCCGGGGTAAGCACCTGGCTGAGGCCAGCTGACTGGCAGACCGGGCTCTCTCTGCAGTCTTGATTCCCATCAGCACTAGCCTGACACACGCGTCGGTTCCAGGGCTTAGAACGTGGAATCTGCATCCTTTATTTTATGGCCACAGCCATGGCATAGGGAAGTCCCCCCTGTCCAGGGATCAAACCCACGCCTCTGCAGTGACCTGAGCTGCCGCAGTCTGAGCCTCCACCCACTGCGCCACAGCGGGAACTCCAGAACGTGGACGCCCTTGAAAGGCCGTGATTCTGCCCGTCTCACCTCCGACACTGGTCTTCTCCTCTCCAGGTTCATTTAATTCCACTTGGTTCCTGACACAGCAGGGGAAACGGAGACTCCCTGGCACGGCCCTGGATAAAAGCTAAGGTCAGCAGCTGTTTAGTGATGCGGCAGAGCTCACTCACGTGGCAAAGGTGGGTAGTATTTTGTGAAACTCTGAGGATATGGTCCTGGAGTGGGAGGTGAGCTACTTGCCACCGTGGGTGCACAGAAACACTTTTTTCTTTTTAGGGCTGCACCTGCCGCACATGGAAGTTTCTGGACTAGGGGTCGAATCGGAGCTGCAGCTGCAGGCCTGCACTACAGCCACGGCAACACTGCCGTGTACACCGCGGCTTGTGACAATGCTGGATCCTTAACCCACTGAGCCAGGCCAGGGATCGAACCTGCATCCTCATGGATGCTAGCTGGGGTCTTAACCCCCTGAGCCACAACGGGAACTCTCAGGGAGACACTTTGAAAACACGGGAAGAGAGGTGCTGACATTCATCCTGGCAGGACCTGGGCGAGAGCCAGCCAAGCCCGCACGTGGAGTCCGGGGGGACACCCAGAGCCACCTTTCACTTGGTTTCAACACGTCCTCCAGGCCACACCAGGCCCAAGGCGCTCTGCTGGCCTCTCCAGCCCGCCTCCCTCCAGGCCTTGCTGTTCTGTAGCGTGAGAAGTGGCGGCTGGGCTGTTCCCCTGACTCTCATAGCCATCACCCTCGGGGCTGCACCTCCCCAGGCGTTTCCACGGCTCTGGGGACCCGGGGACCTTGTCCCAGGTTGGGGAAATGTTCGCGACTATTGAGGAGAATTAAGAAAGCAGGCATGCCTGGCATGCCACGTGATGTCTGGAAGGACGGATGCCCAAGAAACTCTTAGCTTTAGCAGTTCGCCTATGCAGAGGGGCTGGGGGCTGAGCGCGCAGCCAGAGGGAGCTCAGGCAGAGGCGGGGGCTTCCATGCACCGAGCTGGCAGGGCGGGTGGGGGCCCCTCTTTGGATTACAATTCGGCATTAATTACCAAAATGTAAATACACCCAACTCCGCTTTAAGAAAGTCATCTTAGAGTTCCCGCTGTGGCGCGGCAGGATTCGCCGCGTCTCTGGAGTGCTGAGATGCAGGTTCGATCCTAGCCATGGCGGAAGTCTGTGGCTCAGATCTGATCCTTGGCCTAGGAACTCCATACGCCTCGGGGGGGGGGGGGTCAAAAAAGAACAGAATAAAAATTTTTTAAAAAGTCGTCTTGGGTGGAGGCTGATGAAATGAACGACAGAGTAGCCTGCAGCGTCACTGGCAAGAGCAAAGCCCCTCATCCACCCGCCGGTCTGACCTAGCCCAACCCAGCTGAGAGAGGGAGCAGCAGGGATGTTTAAGCAAGAAAACTGAGGCTCTGTCCAGCGTGTATGATACAATCCTATTTGTATTTTTATAGCCATAACCCCGAACACATGCTTAGAGAATTTCTCCTTTTCCCAGAAAGATACATAAGCTGGTAAGAAGGGGGCTGCAGGCTGGAACACGCCGACCTGTTTGCATTTTTCAAAACAAACATCTGAAACAGCAGCGTGAGCTGTGCCGTCTGCTTCTGCTCACCGTATAAGATAACATTAGTACAAGCAAAAGACTACCGGAGCTTAACGAGAGATGCAATAAAACCAGGACTAAATCGATACTGTTTAAGCCCTGCTATATATGGGGGAAGGCTGCCAGGCTCGGGGCTGAGTAAGATTTCTGGTTGCACACTGTGGACAGTGAATAAAAGGTTATTTCATGAAAACACCCTCCATTCGCTTCTGGAATGCAATGCGCCGGGTTGGGGAGCGGCGGGCAGGAGACACAGCCGAGGACCAGCGAGAGGGTCAGACAGCGGTTTACAGAAAAGACATCCTCTGTTTTGCTTCAAGCCTTAATTTCATAACTCAGCCTCACCCCGGGCCCCAGCTGCTTCTCCTGATTAAATCAATGGACAACTGTGTTCACAGCGCTTTGGGACGCTGATGCTCCAGCCGTAAACAGGCTGCCTTAGATGAGGTGCCTTGTCCCCTAACACACGGCCACAGGCTCCCCGCTGGGCGGGCCGGGGTGGGGGGGTGGCCCGGGGGAGTGCGTGAAAGAGAAGGCAGGGCAGAAAGAGGCCCAATCTCTTCCCACTGAGCGCTGAGCGCATCCCAAGCTCAGTCGGTCTGTGGGAGGGTGAGTAGGGAGGACACGGGGCAGGGCTCGGGGCATTTTCAAGAGGAAGAGCGGGAGGAAGGGGCTGGAGGAGGGAGGAAGGGGACAGACGGAAGGAGGCGG
>PVHT020000009.1:20970669-21062585 GCA_004024745.2 Catagonus wagneri | reverse complement strand
CCCGGCCGGGCACAGTGGGTTAAAGATCCGGTGTTGCCGAAGTTGCGGCTGAGGTCCCAATTATTGCTCCTATCTGATCCCTGGCCCGGGAACTCCATATGCTGAGGGGCGGCCCAAAAAGAAAAAAGAAAAGAAAATGAAAAGAAAAATTAATGAATAAATAAATAAAATAAAAGGGGTTGATGCCGGTATTGCAACCAGCATAGGAAAACAAGGACCGAGGCCCGGTCGCCTGGATCCCTCTCCCAGCCACCCACACACAGCAGGAAGCATTTTCATTTTTCTTTTTAGGGCCACACCCATGGCATATGGAAGTTCCCAGGCTAGGGGTTGAATTGGAGTTGCAGCCACCAGCCTGCACCACAGCCATAGCAACACAGGATCCAAGGCGCATCAGCAACCTATGACGCAGCTCAGGGCAACGCCGATTATTAACCCACTGAGAGTGAGGGCCAGGGATCGAACCTGCATCCTTGTGGATGCTAGTCGGGTTCTTAACCTGCTGAGCCACAGTGGGAACTCCAGGAAGCATTTTCAAACCACCGTTCTTCCCAGGTTCCTGCAGTTCTAGACTCAGAAACTGTCCTACCTCAGAGGCCCCGGGCCAACACCCTTCCTGCCCGTCGAGCCATCTCATGCACCTTGGCTGCAGCTGCATCTGGACCCCTGACTTGGGGCCGCACAGGCACAGGTGAAACCAGCAGGGGGAGGCCAGGGCGTGGGCCCGGGACAAGGCATGGACCAGGTCACCCACATGCAGCTCGGGGACGCGGGGAGAGACAAGCCACGGACTCCGACTCTGCTCTTGGAACCTCATCATCGATATTCTCTCCTGAGTTCCAGTGACCCCGTGGAAGTTCCCCGGTCCTGAGCCTTGTGGGTCCAAACTCTGTCTAGACTGCGCCACGTAACGCTCTTACGTAAACTGCCCCTTTGGGCTCTTAATGTAAAAGACCCCACATGCTCTCCAAAATGAACTAAACTTGAAAAACTCACAAGCTGCATCTGGGATCCAAATTTACTTCTAGGAAATTTTAATATTTTAGCCTTAAGTTGTTACAGTTAAGCGTCGGTAGGAAAGGACCAACATCAGCACCCGGTACGTGGGGATCCAGAGCGCCCTGTTCTGAAAGTGCCGGAGTTGTCCTAGGGGCATCTGACAACTCCCGTCTTGCCTGCCTCTGCTCTAAAGGTTGTACTGTATAAGCTAAGATGTAGGTCACCTGCCACTTGTTTTTTGGGACAACCGTGAGACACCATCCTGGACAGTGAGGGGTGGGCACAAGTCCCTGAGGGATACAGACCTCACAGAATGAAACAGCAAAGCCTTTGTAGGAGAAATTCTTCTTCCCATCACCCTTTGCCCTTTCCCTTCTATGTTACTCTGCCTGGAATGCAGGCATGATACCCGGAGGTGCAGCAGTCATTTTGTGATTCAAGGACAAAGCAATGTGGTAAAACTGGCAGAGGAGACACGCAGATCAGTGTGGTCCTGGTTGATGCTTGTGAGGGGCTAAGCTGTTCTGGGTAGACAACTTGAAATTGTCACAGAAGGAAAAATAACCGCTATCTTCTTAAACTCACTGTTTTTTTTAAACTTCCCTAATTTCCAGCCAATCTGCATGAAACAGTAGACAAGGGTTAATAATAATTGTAATACAGTTACAGTAAAATGAATGTAATAAAATTATACACACAGATACATACATATGAATGATTGGCTTAGATGTATATTTAAATTATTAAGTAAAGGGAGTGGAGTGGACTGGGAATCTGGGGTTAATAGATGCAAACTCTTGCATTTGGAGTGGATAAGCAATGAGATGCTGCTGTATAGCACTGGGAGCTTATCTAGTCACTTAGGATGGAGCATGATAGAGGAAAATAATGTATATATGTATGTGTGACTGGGGGACTTCGCTATACGGTAGAAAACTGATAGAACACTGCAAACCAGCTCTACTGGAAAAAATAAAAATCATTTTAAAATTATTAAGATAAATTATGTAAAATTTATTTTTTAAATATTTATGGATTGTTGACGCTATCATCTTATCGAAGATTTCTCACCCCTAAAAGCCCTTGAAACTTCAAAGGCAGTGGGAAAAAATAAAGGCTTCTGAACCACTGTGCAAAGTCCCAGCCCAGGCAGGACTAGCATTCCCCAACAAGAATTAAAAAGTGGACACCCCCCCCCCCCCGAAAGCGATTTTAACAATCCTGCTTGTCTCGCACAGGAGTCCCTTAATTGCTGCCTGCGAGAGGCCTTGTAGATGGAAACCTGGTCACAGAAGCCCGAGGAGCTGAGCTGATTGCAGGAGCAGAGGGCAAGCTGATAAAGTCCGCGCAGAAAGGGGACCAGGAAGCGAGAGAAAACAAAGAGACGTGAGCAGAAGCCTAAGCGCCACGGAGCCCCAGCCTCGAGGAGGGGCGGGCCCCCTGATCTGCGGTTTTGCTGATTTCTGATTCTGAACCAGACGGTGCTATAAATAAGGCCAGGAATAAATATTCCGCCAGCGCAGCCGTCGTTTCCCCGGCCTGAGCGTGCTCAGCTGCTGTGAGCGAGGCCGGCCCCCCTTCCGCCTTGTTACCCTCAGTCTCCCCCATCAAATGCCACCTCCCGCCAGGAAGGCAGCTCTTGTGACCCCCAGGGGTCTGTGGCCACTTAGAGGCCGGATCCGTCTCCCCCTTGTCTTGAATTTCGTGTCTTGGCAGAAGTTTAAAAGAAAGCAACAAGTGACCCAGGCGTGGGGTCCTCTAAGCCTGTCTAAGCCCGGGTCGTCTCCTCGCCCCGCTGCCCCAGCACTGAGCATCCTGCTGGACGAACTGTTAGGAGGGAAAAAAAAAGATCAGCCACTTGCTCTGGGAGCCAAGACTAGCAACCAGACTCAGCAAAATTAAAAGCGAAGTAATGAAAGGAGGAGACTATTACTGACTAATCACTACTGTTGATTGCTTTTGCCTAAAATGCCCCGAGCATGTCACATCTCACTTAGTCTGTTCCCAGCAGCCACGACCAAGTCCACAGACGGGGCGGCTGAAGCAGCAGATTCATTCCTCCCAGGCCTGGAGGCTGGACATCGAGACCAGATCCGGCTTGCAGACGGCTGTCCTCTTCCCGTGTCGTCAGACCCGAAGAGCTCAGAGCCCAGGGTCCCCCTCAGTCGCCCTCCAGGATGCGGTCAGCATGTGTGGACACAGGCGTGAAGCACAGGGTGGATGTGGAGGAGACACGGCAGCTGAGGGCGGCTCTGAATTGAGACTGGCCTCCTCCTGTGTTCCCAGCCTGTTTCGAAATGGAATGGACATGTACATTGGCCTTTCTTGGTGCTCACAGCACTCTGAGCAAAAAACACCTTTTTTGGGGCCTTTTAGGGCCACACTCACGGCATATGGAGGTTCCCAGTCTAGGGGTCAAATCAGAGCCACAGCTGCCAGCCTACACCACAGCCACAGCAACTAAGAACAGGATCCAAGCCGCATCTGAGATGTACACCACAGCTCACGGCAACACTGGATCCTTAACGCAGTGAGCCCCGAGGCCAGGGTTCGAACCTGCATCCTCATGGATAATAGTCGAATTTGTTTCCACTGAGCCACAATGGGAACTGCAGTTTTTTTTTCCATTTTTTAAAGTTTTATTCAAGCACAGTTGATTAAGTGATGATCTCTGCTGTACAACAAAGTGATTCAGTTACACGTGTCCACACACCCATCCTCTCCAATCCTATGCGGACTATCTGTGAGGCCGTATGATGTCTGTGTTCCCCACACAGATGATGACAGAACCCGGGCAGAGTCCCCTGTGCTATACAGCACGTCCCTGCTGGCCAATCCCTCCACACACCCCAGTGTGCAAAACAACTCTTTTTAAATGGTTGGTTTTTGAAAGCGTTCCTATGGTTGGTCAGAGCTTGCGTGCACGGAGCTATGGCGGAGCCCATAGGCACCAGCTCAGGGTCCCTGTCCAACCACAAGGAGCGCTTCTTCTTCTCCTGTCGCCTGTCACCTTGCCTTCTCGGAGAGCAATAAGAGCATTTTCCAACCCAGTCAAGGCCATGGAGGCCGTGGATGCCCTTCAAGAACCCCCCCACCCCCACAGCTCCTGCAAATGGCTGGGAAATGGGTGGAAGACGGTGGTTTGCAGCAAGGGAAGTCTCTCCCACTTTGCAAATATGCGATGTTGTTCAGAACAAGGGTCCTGGCAGGTGCAGTTAAGGACTCATGAGACCGTCCTGGATTATCCAGGTGGCCCTAGACCAATGACAAATGTCGTTAGAGAGACACAGAGAAGGAGGCAGAGGCTGGAGGGCGGCGGCCACAAGCTCGGGCACCCCTGAACACCGCAGAAGCCGAAGAGGCAGGAAGGAGCCTCCCTGGAGCCTCCGGAGGGCCTGGCCTCGCCGACACCCCGATTTCGGACTTCAGGAAACCAGGTACCAGCCCTGCTCCACCCTTGTTGCTGGGTGACCTGAGCAAGTCATCTGACCTCTCTGGGCCTCAGCTTCCTAATCTAGAAACTACTCCAGGGGCTTGCCGGGAATGAGCCAACACACGCAGTGTTTAAGCCGCGCCCAGCACATAAACCACAACACACAAGTGTCTGCAGTTAACACATTAATGAACACTGAGCAGTAAAAATTATGTACGAAGCTTAGTGACTGGCCTAGATTTTCCCAGTACACTGTTTAAAACAAAAACGCAGGCTATTAACTCGTGTGTACAGAAATAATTCCACATCTTGTTATTCTTGTGTGTGTTTGTAGAAAAAATGTTAGATGGGATAAAAAGAGAGAATACATTAACCGTCAGGGCAGCAGTACGGGCGCTTTTCATAGCCTTACCTCTCTGAGTGTTCTGAACACATCTGACTGCATACCCCTAAAAAGATGAAGGACATCCTATTTCCGCATAAGGCAGGGCTTAATATTTGCTTTTTTCGTTTGCTCAGCAGCAGAGGCAGCTAAGTAACTGAGGAGTGATTGAAGCTCAGGCCCCAGGATCCCCGCTAGGAGTCACAGCTCTGTCACTGCGCCCTGAAATCACAGGGCGTTCGAGCCGGCTGGCTGGTGGATCGGTGTTTGGGGCAGTGAGTGGGGGCTGTGGTGGGGGCTGGAGGGGGCTCCGAACCGAAGGAGGAATTTGCAAACACGGGCAGGGATGGCTAAGGAGATGCCCATCGAAATGGTGGATGGATGCCTCCAGGAACCACTGCTTTAACTGAAATGAGGCCCTCGAGAGGAGGGGTCAAAGGGCCGAGGCTAGGGAACAGGGTCAGGGCTCACAGCCTGGGGCTGAACTGCGGCCCCGGACCCTCCGGTGGGGGAGCCTAGAGGTGGCGGGCAGCTTGCACCCACACCCCACGCTCACACTCACGGTGAGTTTGCAAGAAGGCTTCCACGCTGCTTGGAACACACCTTCTGTTCTGGGCTGGCACTGCCCAGAGCTTGGCACTTGCAGTGAATACTCACACCTGGTGCAGCACAACACAGAGGCCAGCGGAGCCCACACCACACCCAACGTCACGCTGATGACACCGAAGTCCCCAAGAGTGGCTCTCAGAGCTACAGGCTGCAGAATCCCTGGGGGCAGGTTCCGGGCTGGCCCTAAGCCTCTGACCCAACAGGTCTGACCCACCTTTCCCAGGAACGAGCCCAGGTCATTCTCTGAGGCAGGCGTCTATGGTGACCCTCGAGGCACACGGCGCTGGGGCCGAGAATCCAAGTCAGCCCCCGCAGGTGCGGCAACGGCGTCGCCCGAGCTTACCAGACACGCAGCCTCCCAGGCCCGCCCCGCCCTGTGGGTCCAAAGGCACAGCCGGTCAGTCCCCACAGGCTGGCACTCCTGGCGGCGTCCCGGACGGTGACGATGCAGCATCCTCTGTGAAACAGGCTGCACAGAAATCAGAGTTCCACTGTCTCGAGCTTTTTCTGCCTAAATGCCTGGAGAACATTTCACGAATATTCCTCACACTTCAGGAAGTAATAACTGTTTACAAGACACGCGGTCCTATTCTACAAAGTGCTACAGAAATAATTACACGGAGCAAAAGTCATCCGAGTTCTTACAGACTTTACTGAATTTGCGGGTCTAACTGAGACCCATGGAAACAGAGCTCCAAGAACACACTCACTATGCTTGAAAATAGAAAATACAAAATCAATTTAAAGCACTTCTCATGTTAAACCAATTTTTTTTTTGTTTTGACATCATAAAAAAGGAACAGAAAAAGTACATACAAAGAAAACTATGATGCAGGATTTTTAAGAACTTTCAATTTACCTCTATCACATTTAGCATCTCCGAGCTCCCTGGCTGGGGAGCTCTGCACACAGCGCGCACACAGCCGGCCGAGAGCCTGGGGACCAAACAGAGCACGTCGGGGAGAGGGGACAGCGGGCAGCACGGCCCCAGACGCCCTCCAGGCCCCGCCGTCCCCAGAGGCCAACAGTGAGGACAAGGTGGCAGTAGCTGGACCAGGCGACGGCACCAGTGCCGCTCAGCCCCACGCCGCCCGACGGTCACGGCCATTCGTGCAGGACGAGGAGGGTCTCCAGACAGAGGGACGATGAACTTAGGAAGGCGGGTGGTCCTCCCCTCGGATGCTTCGGTACTTGGCCATGTCTTCGGGAAATACTTTAGAAAGTTCCTGAATCAACAGGCTTTTAAATTTCTAAGAAGAAAAACATACGCTGTCAAAGCGGTTTTGTTGTGACCATCATGCAAATTACAGACTCCGCCCCACCCGGGTTTAAACTCAAAAGACCAGAAGCTGTGCTTGCCCCACCTCGGGCTCGCGGGCTCGGCTCCCCAGGGCCACACGTGCCAAACCCAGTGGGGAGCCGCTCGCAACTAGGCTGCAGGTCCTTGAACGATGACCCGGAAGACGAATACACGTTCAGTTTCAACTTCCTCCCTCCTGCCTCAAAGGGACATAAAGCTGCTCGTGAGCAGCCAGCCACGCAGGCGGAAACGAGTCTGCACACAGCACACGTAACAGGGATCGTCTCATAATATTTAATCAAGCAGCTATTAACTCGAACCACGTCAAACTCACTGTGTGCAAACAGCTCGATCAAAGCTTGCGGGGCACCTGGCAACCTGTCTTCTCCAAGCTCCACGGCTCCTGGATCCTACTTACCAGCAGAACATTTGTTTTAATCCAAACCTAAAAGCAGCTAAATACCTGCCAGCATCCCAAAACCTTTTTTTCTAAGCCGTCCAGCAAAGCAGCACTGTGGACGTCAACAAAGACAGGGCCCTGCCCTAAGTCACAAACACAGGCGCCCACACCGCAGACCATCCGGGACGGGAGGGAGGCAGCCAGCTTTAAACACTGGGCCCACCAGGGGCACCGTGAGACCGCCACGAGCTCGGACTGGGGAGGACATGACACCAAGAGGCAACAGAAGCAGATGCGAAATGAACAAAAGGCACAGTGACCGCCAGCGGGTGATGGCGCCACCCAAAGGCAGGAGGCTGGAGGGAGCTCGGGGAACGGCCAGGCATCGCCCAGGCCCTCGGTCCCGCGCACAGGGCTTCTGCCGGACGCCTCAGCTCAGTCACGGACTCCTCGCGGCCGGCTCGCTCCTGACCAGAGTTCTACTACGTCCCGAGGGTGATGCTCGGGTCAACAGCAACTCAATCCCGGCTGACCAAGGGGGGGCCACACAGACGCTCGGGGCAAAGCCGCCTCCAGGGCAGGCTGCCATCAGCACAGACGGGGGGAGCACGAGGACAGCCCCCCTGCTGGCTCCCAGCACTCGAACCCTCGGTGTGTCCGTCCCCGTGCACACGTCAGACACCGACCGGGCACACTGTGCGCCCGGGCAGCGGCGGGAACACAGACCCGGGCCTCTGACATCCTGGAGCTCAGGCTGCGGCGGCGGGAACACAGACCCGGGCCTCTGACATCCTGGAGCTCAGGCTGCGGCGGCGGGAACACAGACCCGGGCCTCTGACATCCTGGAGCTCAGGCTGCGGCAGAGCTCACGGAACAGGGAGGGGGCGGGGGGTCCTCGTCGGCCGAGGCTGGTCCTCGGGGATCCGGCCGGAGGCGAGACCTGACCCTGGGGGACGGCGGAGCGCAGGGAAGGCAGCACAAGGACAGGCAAGAAGGTAAACTCCAGGACATAAACAAGGCCAGGCGGCCGGGCCGGGCCACAAACGGGGCGGAGAGGCAGGAGGGCTCGCCGTCTGAGCCCAAGGGGAAGGAAAGGCGCCCTCCACCTACGGGACACCCCATCTAAAGATGTGAGTCAACATAAGGAAGTGACTACGTGTGCCACGTTCAAGACGCAGCATTTTCTAGATCCATCAGAACCCGGGGACACGAAGAGAAAGGTCCGGGTGGAGAACGGGAGCAGGTACGAAGGGGTGCGGGCTCAGATGGTGGGGACGACACCGAGAAAGAACGGGGACTCAGCAGCCCCTAAACCCAAGACCCACGACGCCAGAAACGGCCGGACAGAGGGGCTGGGCTGCACCACGGGGCACACCGGAGACACACAAGGGGAAAAAGTGAGCCGCCACCACTGCAACTGGCGCCGCAAGCACTAACCCGGACTTTCCTAAAAATAAGGCCATCACGCGGCTACGCTGCTTCCGCTCCGGCCCAGCTCCCTGACCGTGAACTTAACCCACGATTCAGAAATCCCAACCGTGCAGCACTATCAAGCAGCCCGTGCTCCGCGGTCCAGCAGCCAGAGCCGCTCCGTGAGCACCTGCAGGGGCTCTGCCGTTACCCCCGCACGCGGGCACCATACCTTCATCGTGTCGATCTTGCCTTTGACTTGCTCGTTTTTAGCCAGAGCCCTCTCCAGGCACTCCTTGGTGTAGAGCTGGGGGTTTCGACCTTGATCTATGTATCTGGAAACATGAAACATCTCAATTAACGCTCTCGTGGCTGAGAGCTACCTCCCGAGTTTCTGCGTCAACCTCAACGGCCCTGTTTGGAGGCGTCCCGGCGGGCGGAAGCCCTCGGTCCACACAAGTGCAGACCACGTCTAATGACGTGAGTGACTCAGGACGCCAGGTAACGAGCACTCTAAACCAGCACACGCCACAGCCCCCAGTTCACATTTTCAGGGTCTGACCTTTTTTTTTTTTTGCTTTTTAGGGCTGCACCTGCAGCATATGGAGGTTCCCAGGCTAGGGGTCAAGTCGGAGCTACAGCCGCCGACCTACTCCACAGAAACACAGGATCCAAGCCGCATCTGCGACCTACACCACAGTTCATGGCAACACCAGATCCTTAACCCACTGAGCGTGGTCAGGAATCGAACCCGCATCCTCATGGTTCCTAGTCGGATTTGGATTCGTTTCCGCTGCGCCACGACGGGAACTCCATGTTTGCGTTTTTCAAAAGGCATCACCCTCTAATCCTGATGACAGCCTGTAAGGCCAGGCAGCTCCGACGAGAGGAGTAAACGTGGGCCAGAGCGTCGGGCCTGAGCCACCCCGGGACCCTGGCCTCTGCGGAGGGGCCTCTCCAGGCTGCTGGATCCGGGAGGGGAGCCCAGCCCCGCCCATCCTGAGGTTAGTTTACAAACTGGAGAGGGCGAGGCCGATGTGCCACTTCCCTAAATACACCCAAATAACTTAAATTTCAGAGACAGATTCTCTCCAGTCACTTGACAATATAAAACTATTCCTTGAAATTTTCAACACTTGTCCCCGAAACGTCTTCATTATCCCCAAAACACCGTTAAGCACACTGCCTAGCTGAATACCCTTATTTTACGAGCAGGCCGCCTGCCTACTTCTGCCCTGAAGACGTTCACACCATCCAGCTAAGCGCATTTTGCTCACTACGAAGAAATAAAAGCCACCACCACTACACTAAGTCCGATTTACGCATTTTCATGCTTCAATTTAAAAAAAATGTGTCACTTTGGATTAAAGACACTGTTAAGTTCTGTTAACACACAAAAACCGGCCTTTAATTATGACAGAAAAATGCTAATAAATCAAAAGTTCTAGATATTTCACTTTATTGCAATGTATTTGAAATGATGTGATTAAAAAAGACCAAATTATGGTTATTTCTAAACAAAACCCATCCATTACTGGGGGGGGGGTAACTGACAGGCCCAAGTGTCCTAAATAAACAGCCCCTTCCACAGTGATGTTGGTCGGAAAGAGAAAGACAAATGCCGTGTGATATCACTTCTAGGTGGAACCTAAACTACGGCTCAGACGAACCTGTGTACAGAACAGAAACAGACTCAGGGGCTTGGAGAACAGGCCTGCGCTTGCCGAGGGGCAGGGGGAAGGAGTGGGAGGGACTGGGAGTTTGGGGTGAGCAGATGCACACTGCTGCATCTGGAGCAGGCAGGCAATGAGGCCCTGCTGCGTAGCACAAGGAACTGTATCTCGTCACTTGAGATGGGACCTAACACGACAAAAAGAATGTCTATGTGTGTATGACTGGGACACATCGCTGCAGAGCAGAAACTGACAGAACACTGTAAGTCAACTATGATTAAAAAAAATTAAAAACAACAAAAAAGCCCAAAACCCAGCGGTGCCACCTGGACGGGGCTCTTCTGAATGCCGTTTCTGCTGACACACCAACGCCAAATAGTGGACAGAAGGGCCAAGATTTACACTGTCGCCTCTGCTACAGACACGCGGGTGTGCTTGAAACCGGACCTAGAAACCCCCCTCCTATGCGGGCACAGGTCGGTGGATAGCTGGCATGTGCTGCCTGTTGAGACCCCAGCGGCCGCCTCGCCCCAGTTCCCCGGGTGAGCCTCGGCCATCTCTGCAGCCCACTGGCGGGGCCGGTGCCCTGCTGGCCGAGGCCCCGCTGCCCACACCCCTTCAAGACTTTCCCATCATCTTCTGCTCACTTGGTCCACTTCAGAAGATGGCAGTTCCTTGGCACCTGTCACGATATTCACCCCCACACTCAGATCAGAAAGGCCCTAAGAGGACACTTCAAGGAAGGGAAATTAGCTCCCGCCTTCCCGCCCCCACAAGCAGGAGCCTAAACACACACACACACACAGCCTTCGCTCCAACCCAGGATCATGCGACACCTTGGCCAGCAGGTGAGGACAGGGCAGAGACCCTCAAAACTGCAGCCCGTGTCCTGATTTGGTGGACAGCAGCCGAGCTATGCTGTAACCAGGACTTTTGTCTCTGACTTTCGGGGAGATAAAAAAAGTAACTTTTCCCCTTTCTGTTCAAGGACATCTAGTGACTTATTTTTGCAGTTTTACTGCAAAAAGCCCCAGAACACTCCCGCTGTTCCAAGCCAGCTCTGGAAGGGAGGCTGCTTGGCCCAGACAATCAGCCCTGGTCAAGGACACACAAGCCCAGGGTATCAGTCTTAGCTCTGACACGAACTAGCTCAACAGCGCACTACAGGACTGTGAAAACCTGCGATGTTTCTCATGTATTTAATCACCATTTATTCACCTGTAACTATAATGCCATGGAGGATTTTTAATTGTTTAACCCCGTCAGAACATAAGCTCCATAAGGGCAGATTTTTTAAAATTTATTCATTTATTTTTGACTTTTTAGGGTACACCTACGCCATATGGAGGTTCCCAGGCTAGGGGTCAAACAGAGCTACAGCTGCCAGTCTACACCACAGCCACAGCAATGCCAGATCCTTAACTCACTGAGCAAGGGCAGGGACCAAACCCCCGTCCTCATGGACACTAGTCGCGTTCAATACCACTGAGCCACGACGGGAACTCCGGGGCAGGTGTTTCTGTCTGTTTTCTCCCCTGCCATATCCCAGCATCTAGACTGTGCCCGCCACGTAGCAGACACTTAAATACTGGTGGGTGAAGAAATCCTTACAGCAAAACCAGACACGAATTAGAACAGCAAAGACAGTACTTACTCAAATACTTCCAAAGGTACAGTAATATCATGAAGCTGCTGCCTGCACTTATCAATGTCCTGTAAGCCAGTAACAATAAAATTCCTGGGGAAAAAGCAAAAACGGGAATCAGGTTAATTCAGACGACAGCGCTGCGCACGAGCCACCGGGCTGAGCAGGTCCCGGGTCTGCTGCTCAGGCGCACACAGGGCGCTCACGGCTCTCGGACCTTTCCTAGCAACACAGTTCCTAGGAAAGCTTTGGAGTTACAGGAAGTGCTCCACCATCTCTTGATTTTCTTTGTAAACAAGGAATTACCAATATTGAGGGGCAAGAACCAATACGAATAAGGGCAGAAAACTGAGAATCTGATGAAAAAATATGAGCCTTCTCTCAAATACAATCACCCTGAGTTGCAGGTGATTTTTTTTTCCTTTTTTTTTTCCTTTTTAGGGCAGCACCTGCCTCATATGGAAGTTTTCACGCTAGCGGTTTAATAGGAACCACAGCAACACCAGATCCCTGCCATGTCTGCTACCTACTGCGGCAACTCCAGGATCCTTAACCCACTGAGCAAAGCCAGGGATCAAACCCACATCCTCATAGATACTAGTCAGGTTCTTAACCCACTGAGCCACAAGGGGAACTCCCACGGTGGATGTGATTTTGTGTGCAGTTTCAAACACCAGAGGCAGTCAACTCTGGCTCAAGAATCCATCCTCAAAGTCCGTGGGGGACGAAAGTCATGGCTGCGGGCTTTAATTTCAGTTGCCCTAGGAAGCTTCCTAAATCACCTGGCTGGTCCCACAGCACTGGGTGTGTAAGGCAGGGTTGCAACTACGTTTCTATGTTGGTACCCTCTATAAAGCTGTGGGCCCCTCTCCAGAGCACTCAATTTGTATTTGCCTTTTGTCTATCCCAGGGCCTAGCACGATGGCCAGCACAAGGCTGATGCCAAACAAGATTAATTAATAAACGTTCTGAGGCCTTTCTCATCACCACCACCACCACCACAAACACCACCGCCACGCCCCGCAGGTCCACAGACTCCTCTGCATCAGGCCTAGGCAGCAAGTGGCTTCCGAGCCCAGGCCTTCCCGGGGCCCATTTTACCGCACGCACTCCGGGTGAAGCCCGCCTCCCCTGGGGGCACAGAGACTGCAAGCCCCGGA
Source organism: Catagonus wagneri (assembly GCA_004024745.2). Taxonomy (NCBI): domain Eukaryota; kingdom Metazoa; phylum Chordata; class Mammalia; order Artiodactyla; family Tayassuidae; genus Catagonus; species Catagonus wagneri. Next base: position 21,049,574 of record PVHT020000009.1, on the reverse strand, counting down.
AGGTGCCAGGAGAAAGGCTGGGAGGCCGTCTTACGTGCGCGGGGAAAGCCTTAGATCATGAAGAACGCCTCCCTTTGATGGCCCCAGAAACGACAACCGCATTATCTGGCCCTGAAAACGTCTCCAAATGGGGCCTCGAGAAAAGGTCCCAGCAAAGCAAAAGAGTGAAGGAGGGCCGGCAACAGGCGGTAGCGGCTAGGCCCGCCTGCGCACAGCCTGGACCCGGAAGGCCGGGAGGGCCAGGCCAGAGCAGGGCGGGGAGAGGCAGCGGCTCTCGGCTGGACCCCGGCTCTCTACCCCGGCTCCCCATCCCGGCTGCAAGGCAGACGCTGCCCCGCGGGACCCAAGGACACCCCAGCGGACTCGGCCGCCACTCACAGCTTTTGGTTGAGTCCGGCCTGGCTACTGGGCTGGAAGTCGCTGACGATGATGCCGAGCTGCCGGATGTTCTCCACGAACTTCTCTAGGTGCTCCTCCAGATGGTCAAACTTCTCCGCCATGGCTTCGCTGCCCAAACCGCCGCGGGCGCTGTCCGCCTCCGCCGCTTCCGGCTTCCGCCCGGGCTCTCCACCACTTCCGTTTCCTCCTAGGGGCCAGTGGGCGGGGCCTGGCTGGAGGGGCGGGGCAACGAGGGGTGGGGCGGGGCGCGCGGGACGTGGTGTGGAGCCTGGAGCGGCGCCTACGTAGGGGGCGGGGCTTGAGTGCCGTGCGGGGCGGAGTCCGCTCGGCCCCGCCCCAACAGCCCTAAGCGGCAGGGTGAGCTGAAGTAAGGTTCTCGTCCACGGGACTCGCGCGAATGCGCCGAGGGCCGCAAAGAGCCAGCCTTGGGGACCTGTTAGACCTCGTTCTGCCTTCACTGGCCCGGGGCGAGTTCCCCAGCCTGTGAGCCTTTGTTCTCGTCCGTAAAGTTGGGTTAAGATGGAGACCTGACTGTTTCATGAGCTTAGAGTAGATAAATGGCAATGAGCCCAGTGGGCAGAACTTGGAAAGGGTAGCCTGACTCCTCCGTGAAAATGACTGTTTCTTCTGAATATTTAAATAACAGGCACTCATTGGAAATAATTAAAATAGTAAAGAAAAATATAATGAAGGGGAGAAGATAACCTGAAATCCTGCCCCCCCCCCATCTTTAAGATTTCGGAAATCGTCCTTTCCTGTGGCTCCTATGCGCGCAGGTACAGCTGCCTGCGGCAAAGCAGGAGAGGACTTAGCTGCTGCTGGTGCCGCTTTTTCTTTTTAGAGCCGCGCATGAGGCATACGGAAGTTCCCAGGATAAGAGTTGGAATTGGAGCTATAGCTGCAGGTCTGTGCCATAGCCACAGCGATGCCAGATCCGAGCTGCCTCTGTGATCTGTGCCGCATCTCGCAGCAATGCCGGATCCTTAACCCACTGAGGGAGGCTGGGGACCAAACCCGCATCCTCACAGGGACAACATCAGGTTCTTAGCCCCTTGAGATGTGACGGAAATTCCTTGGTCAGCTTCTTATTCCACACCAGCAAGCCGCTGTGCAGGTTCCAGCAGGTGCCCCCACCCGCTCCTCCTGGGGCTGGCCTTTCTCTCAGCCAGGCCCTGTTGGAGCCACCCAGCCTTTGCCCTAGCCCTGAAAGGAAGCTCAAGCTGGGCTTTAGACCCATCCCTTTCCCAATGGTGACTTGCCGTCCCTAAAGAAATGAATTAGCAGCCCAGGCCACACACGATGACGTTAAGCCTAGTGCCACAGTGGAGGCTTCTAGTGCTAACTGTTGCCACCTCCCACCAGGAGGTGTCAGTCCCCTCCCTGCTCCATACGATTTGTCTTCACAAACGCCCACCTACCTGAAAATCCTACAGCTGGCACGAAGGTCCCAGTAAAGACAGTCTCCTTGTCCCTCAGTTGGAAGCCTTGAAGTCAGCACCGGCTTCTCGTCTTTCTTCTGGTATGTAGCTAGCACTCACCTTCTCCAACCCTTCCTGGTTAGCACCCCCCTTCCCTGATCCCAGCCTCCTTCCCAGGTTCGGTCCCCGGCCCCTCGTGCCAACTCTAACAAAGCAGTGCCCTGTGCGGTTTCTCTACAAAAAAATACGACGTTCCCATTGTGGCTCAATGGGTGAAGAACGCACCGTGGTCTCTGTGAGGATTTGGGTTCAATGCAGGATCCAGCGTTGCTGCAAGCTGTGGCATAGGTCACAGATTCGGCTCAGATCCAGTGTGACTGTGGCTGTGGCTGTGGTGTAGGCAAGCAGCTGGAGCTCTGATTCAGCTCCTGGCCCAGGGCCTTCCATATGCCGCAGGTGCACCCTTAAAAAATAAGTAAATAAATAAATAAATAAAAATAGCCTCCCCTACTTCACAGAGCTCTTAGTACACTGCTGTTCACTGATCTTACTAAAATTCCAGGGACTTCTCTGCCCATTCTTCTAGGACTATTTGAAGTGTGTCCTTCATTTGCTCCAGCGATAGCCTGCCTGGATCCCTCCAGCCACAGTGATTTCTTCTTCTGCTGAATATCATGGGATCCCTCATTCACACCTTTCAGTTCCTAGAGTCTTAGGCAAAGTGAGGGAATCCCGTCTCTGGATGATCTCCAAAGCCTCTCCCAGCTGCAAACAGAAATGGGAACCCAGGGAAGGTATGCGATTTGCCAGACTCCCCAGTCAAAGGATGTGGCGGGTTGAACAGCCGGGGAAAGGCTTTGTACTGCTCTAAATACACAGGCGTCTTAGATGGAACACCTCCCACCCAATTTAATGACAATTAACTTTGAGAACAAGGTGGCAGGAGTTCCCGCTGTGGCTCAGTGGAATCGAGCCCTTCTAGTATCTATGAGGATGCGGGCCCGATCCCTGGCCTCGCTCAGTGGGTTAAGGATCTGGCATTGCTGTGAGCTGTGGTGTAGATCAAAGATTCGGCTTTCTTCCAGCGTTGCTGTAGCTGTGGTGTAGGCTGGCAGCTGCAGCTCTGATTTGAACCCTAGCCTGGGAACCTCCATATGCTGCAGGTGCAGCCCTGAAAATAAAAATATACAATAAAATAAAACAAGGTGGCAATAAATATTTGACCAAAAAAATCATAACGAGGGAGCAGTCCACATATGAAGTTAGTGCTTTTCAACTTCTTAAGAAAAAAGAGAAATAGATATGGATGGAACTTAGGTTATGTTTGGTATTTACTGACTTTCAAAATTCAAGGTTATTTCTTTAGTGGGACAATATAATATAGTAAAGGGGAAAGGGAATAAAGACAACACAATCAATTCAAGAGAAAGCAAGAAAAAAGAGACCACATGAGGCAAAGAACAAGCTTGAAATATAAAGAGCATGAAACAAGATACAAGAAATAAAGAAAAATATGTTGGTGATCAGAGTAAAGATAAACAGACTTCACAACTCATTTAAAATGGAAGATTTTCTCAGATGGTGTGTGTTTTGTTCTGTGGTTGTTTTCATCCAGCCAAGTGGCTTTTGCAAAGTACATCTGAAAGAAACACATGGAAAGCTGAAATAAAGGGGCAGGATAGAATAAGATAACTTTTTTAACAAAAAAGTTGTTGCAACATGAAATTAAAAATGAATAAAAATGTAAGAGGGCTTTTTATTTTATTTTCCTTCTCTATAAATTTATTTATTTTCTATACACCCATGGCATGTGGAAGTTCCCGGGCTAGGGATCAAATCCAAGCCATAGCTGTGACCTACGCTGCACCTCTGGCCAAGCTGGATCCTTAACCCACCGTGCCACAGCAGGAACTCCCAAAGACTTTTTAAATGACAAAAAGTCCACTGAGACGCTATGCTAACATAAACCTTTAAGCAACTAAGAACACAGTTTTAAGATATCCAGCACAAAAATTGACAAATTATGAGGAAAATTTCAGATTTCATAATTAGAACAGAAGATTTGGGCCAGGAAATGATGAATCAAGTGGGCCAAAAAAAATATGGAGAAGATGGAAGATTTGAATCATGTGACTACTGCATGTGGTCTGTGAGAAACACAACCCTGCAGCAGAGATTGTTCAATTTCAAGCACATGTGAAATATTTACCAAAATTTGACGCTTCACTAGACCACAAAGGAAGTGTCAACCAATTTCAAATTGTGTCATTTAGGCTGGATTTTCTGACCTCAGCAGTGTAATGACAGGAGAAATCAATTAAGTTATTTGCTTTGCACACATCCACACATACCTGAAAATTACAACACGTTCTTTGCAATAGTTCATGGGTGTGCATACATCTGAATTTGTATGGGCAAAACCCAACTGATGGCTGTCATCTGTTTAATTATTAGTTTTTCTTTTTCTTCTTCTTCTTCTCTTTTTTTTTTTTTTTTTTTTTCTTTTTAGGTCCACACCCGAGGCATGTGGAGGTTCCCAGGCTAGGGATCAAATGGGAGCTGCAGCTGCCGGCCTACACCACAGCCACAGCAATGTGGGATCCAAGCAGCATCTGTGACCTCCACCAGAGCTCACGGCAATGCCAGATCCTTAACCCACTGAGCGAGGCCAGGGATCGAACCTGCGTCCTCGTGGATGCTGGTCAAATGCGTTTCCATTGAGCCATGACAGGAACCCCTCATCTGTGTAATTACTAATAGCTCTTCCTGTCATTCACTATCAGTGTGTCTCAGTTTGGCTGATACATTCCATGGTCATCCCAGTTAAAAGGGAATCTGTAAAGTATTTAGAGCTGAATGATGAGCGCTTCTCAGCAAACTTCTGCTTTGCTTCTAAGGTGATACACTGAGGGAAAATAGTCTGGAAATAATAAGCTAGGGTTTTCAACTCAAAGAGTTAATGAAAAGGAGCAAGAGAAAGATCATAAACACAAAAATTATATAGAAAGGAGTAGAAAAGGTAAATCAAGATACTGAAGAAAATGAAAAGCCTTTCATTAGTTTTCTTTCTGCTTTCATTAGAGATTGGAAAAAGGAACAGTAAAGAAAAGCTGTTAAAAAAAAAAAAACACAGACACACTTCTGGCCAATCCATCGAGGAAACAGAGAGAGAATAATATTAGAAATGAATGAGGAACGTAATTCTGTTACACTGAAACTTATATTCACATTTCCAAAGCTTGAAGGATGTGGACAAATTTCTAGGAAACTCCCCAAAATTAACCTAAAAAATAATGGGAAATCAGAATAGATCCTAACTTTTCAAGAAACTGGCCAGCAGACAAACATCTCTTTCAAAGAAACAAAAGACATCAAGCTCTGACTGCTTTTAACACTAGTTTTTTTTTTTTTTTTATGAAACAAAGAAAAAGATTTTCATCTCACTGAGATGCTTGCAAGACTGGAAAAACAAGAAATACACTCCAGCTCTTTTTTAAAGAGTTATATAACTTTGATATGAAACGCAGACAAGGATAGTACCGAAAAAGGGGAAGAAAATATAGGCCAATCGTCCTTATGAAAGTGATTATAAAAATCCCAAATAAAATACTAGCACATTGAATCAATTCTCCTGTTTTCAGCTATCAACTGCTACACAAACAAATGTCCTCAAAACTTCGTGGCTTAAAATAACTACCGTCCTCTAGTTTGCTGGCAAACCTGCAACGTGGGCTGTGCACGGCATTCCTTAGCTTGCCCCTGCTCCGTGTCACCTGGGCTGGGTGGCTCGGCTGGACAGTCAGCTAGAGACCACAGTGCGCCTCCGTGTGAGTGTCTGCGGGCTCTGGGCTCCTAGCCTCACGGTAGCTGGGTTCCAGGAGCACAGAGCTCAAGAGAAGCAGGTGCAAGCGGTACAGCCTTCTAAGACCTGCAGCCTCCAATGACCCACACCATCACTCCCACCCCAGCCACGCACATAAGGCTTCCCAGGGAGGGAGCGTAACATGGTCTGTCCGTGGAAGAAGTAAGAAGTCACGCTGTTGGAAAGGCAAGTGGTCTTTTGAAGCCATTTTTGGAAAATTACAAAACCCGTCACACTTCACACTGGAAAAATATAATGGTCTCTTGGGCTTTTCTTTGGACTCTAAGAATGGCGAATATCATAAAATCTATTATGTGACTAAGTCCATTAAGGATTAAAGCAGAGAAACAGCGCAGATCGATTTTTAAACTTGGCATGATAAAATTCAACTCGATTCATGTTTCGTTGTTTTTGAGAACCCTGAGAGAAATGCCCTAATCCTACTCAAGGATAGACACTGTAAACATACAGAAGGTCTTGGACATATTGATAAAGCTGGAAACATTCTCGTTACAGTCACGAACACAGCCAGAAGCTCCCATCACCCTAGCGCTTCAGGACCCCCCTGGAACCCCGGCGGGTGTGGAGACAGTCCCGGGGAACCGCTGGGCTGTTTCCGGTCCTCATTGTCTTCTGCCTTTGTGGACACCGAAGCTCTGTGTACCTCCAGCCTGTCCTTACAATCCCGGGATTTCTCCCACCTTAGCCTCCAGCTGTATCACAGGAATTCCAAGGACAAGAATCCGAACGCACGCGTACCCTGGGTCCCAGCGGTGTGCAACCTAGCTCAAAAGCCATCTTTAATTATTTGAAAGCCAGAGGAAAAGAAGACAAAGGAAGCGGTAGAAAGAAAACAAATGCCTGCTTTTCTCCGTGGCTGTGCCTGCCCAAGAAGCCACCCCTTTTCTGTCCGGAGTCCCGGCAGCAGCCCGCTCTCCACACCATTAAGAGCAATGGGCGCGTCTGCAGTTTTGACTTCTGGCCCCACCTACACAGGCCCTTTCCTGCTTTGTTTTGTTTCCTTTCCGCTCTTAGTGGGTCACTTCTGCTGTCCCCTCTACTCGCATATACCGATGGGGACAGGGTCAGTTTCTAGGGGCAGCTGTGGCCGTAGAGAAGGTTCCGGCAGATGTTCCAGCCCCGCTGCCTTGCTGATGCTGGCCTGGTGCGGGGAGCGTCTTACCCGTTGTGTTAGCTCCTTAGCGTGGCTGCAAGGAAATACCACAGGCTGGAAGGGGCTTAAACAATAGAAATGTACCGTCTCTACAGAATAATTTTGTGGTTGCCAAGGGGGAGGGGGAGGGAGTGGGATGGACGGGGGCTTTGGGGTTAGTGGATGCAAACTATTACATTTAGAATGGATAAGCGGTGAGGTCCTGCTGTGCAGCCCAGGGGACTCTGCCCAGTCTCTTGGGACAGACCGTGATGGAGGATAGTGTAAGACAGGGAATGTAGACATCTGTATGATTGAGTCACTTTGCTGTACAGCCGAAATTGATAGAACAGTGTAAGTCAACTATGCTTTAATTTTGAAAAAAGAATGTGAAAGAGAGAAAGGAAAGAAAAAAGAGAAGGAAGGAAGTGAGGGAGGGAGGGAGGGAGGAAGGAAGGAAAGAAAGAAGAAAGAGAAGGAGAGGAAGGAAGGAAGAGAGAGAGAGAAAGAAAGAAAGGAAGGAAGGAAGAAAAAAAAAAGGGAAGGAAGGAAGAACAGAAGGGAGAAAGGGAGAAAGGTGTTGTCGCTGAGTCCTAGAGGCCAAAAGTCTGAGCCCCAAGTGTCAGCCAGGTTGATTCCCTCCACAGCCATAAGGGCGTGTGTGCTTGCTGCCCTTCCCCCGGCTTCTGGTGCCTTGCTGGCCCCCCTTGCTGTCCCCAGGCTTGGGGGTTCATCGCTCTGCTCCCTGCCTGCATGTTCCTGCGGTGTCGCCCTGTGTGCATGTCTCTGTCCACGTTGTCCCTTTAAATGAGGACATCAGTCTTATTGGACCAGGGCCCACCCCAGTGACGTCCCTTCATAACTTGATTACGTCAGCAAAGACTACGTCCAGATGCAGTCACCTTCCTTGGTACCAGGAGTCAGGATTCCAGCATCTCCTTTTGGAAGGGACACACGTCCTCCTGTGACACCTGCCTCTTCTGCTCGGGACACCAGCCCCCGCTCTCTGTATTGTGACTGCAGGACATTGAATTCAGGCCAGCTCCTAATGAGTACAATTATGCTATCATTCCCTACATTTTTGTGATTTGTGACTAGTCACCAGCTCCGATTTCTGTTCCTATAAATGTTCTCCTTCCTTTCTTCTCCTATTTGCATTGGCTGAAGGACAACGGGAGGTTTTCTCAGGTCACTGCGGTGGCACAGCTTGATCCTTGGCCCAGAAAAAGAAAGAGAAGGGAAGGAAAGGGAAGAAAAATAGAAGGTTTTTGAGTCTGACTTGTTTTTATCTCTGTTTTTTGTTTTTTGTTTTTTTGCTTATTAGGGCCGCACCTGTGGCACATTGAAGTTCCCAGGCTATGGGTCAAATTGCAGCTATAGCTGCTAGTCTGCACCACAGCCACAGCAACGCGGGATCCAAGCCACATCTGCGACCAATACCACAGCTCAGAGCAATGCTGGATCCTTAACCCACCAAGTGAGGCCAGGGATGGAACCCGCACCCTCAAGGACACTAGGCAGGTTCTTTACCCCTGAGCCACAGCAGGAACTCCTCGAGTCTGACTTTTGAACCCCTTCCAAGTAGAGCCATGGGGAGCCACTGGGCGCACTGGAGTTTGCAAGCATCTCTAAATCAGTCACCTCCCAGGCGTCCTGGATTATCGTTCCATTGACTGTTGTTCCCTGATGAGACCGAAAACTATTCCAGTTCACTGAGGCCCACACGAAAAGTCCCCCTTTTCCACCGAAACAGCTGAACTGTGGCTTCTCTTCCTTTACCGAGCGTGAAAAATACTGTTGATTTATTCGTCGGAAATGTTTTAAGATTGAAACACGCCAGGCTCCAAATGTAAATGGAATTAGGCTGGAAAATTCCAGCAAGTGAGAAGGGGCAGGTGGTAGGATGCTGCGTGCAGAAAACCTGTCGGGCTCTGCGGACGGCGAAGGGCGCTGCTGATTTGCCTCCAAGGTCAGCGTGATCTGCCCCTGGGAAATTCCCAGACTCCTCCTACTCCCCGTGACCTTGGAACCTGGAAGCCTTTCTTTCTTCCTTTCTTTCTTCCTTCCTTCCTTCCTTTCTCCCTTCCTTCCTTCCTTCCTTCCTTTCTTTCTTTTTCATTTGCATTATGGTTGCTGGATCAGCACTCCTGATCGTTCATGAAACCATTTGGAACATTTTTTGGCCTTTTATTCTCATTAATCTGAGAACCAGATTCAGCTTAAGTTAAAAAAAAAAAAAATGCCGTTATCCTACCAAGAGGGCAAAACAGCTTGTTTCTGCCTTGAAGTTTCTGGATTTTCTGCACAGTAGCAGCTCTAGCAGAGGGAAGAGCTGCATGCAGCTCTCGTGCTTTGACCACGAGGAGCATACTGATGCCGAGATCTAGCATTTTATTGAGTGTTTGATATAGACTATCTTATTTATTCTTCATAACCCTGAGAGAAAGCTGCTGCAATCTGCACCACACACAGTCAAATGTAAGCCAAAAAGCCGCCCTAAATGCAGAACCGGGAGGCAGAATAACTCCAGCTGGCGGAGGATGCAGTCATTGTCCCCGAGTGCCATGTTGACGAGTGGATGTTCAAATAAATCTTATTTATATTCATTCTATTAAGTTCACTCGTCAACGAGAACGTGTGACTTATGCCATAAAAATATAAATCCTAGCTTCTTTTTTTGCACTAGTAAGGACTGAAAAACAGTACGATTTCTCTTCTCTTTTCTTTGACATGAAACATCGTGGGTCTACTTGCGATTCTGTGACGTGCTCCTGTGAGTAAATTACCCTCGTCCCTTAGCTGATAAATTGTCATGAGAGCCAATCAGGAAATGGAAGTTTGCAGTTAACATGCACTGCTGGGAGTTCCTGTTGTGGCTCATAGTAATGAACTCATAGCATCCATGAGGATGCGAGTTCCATCCCTGGCCTCGCCCAGTGGGTTAAGGATCCGGCGTGGCCGTGAGCTGTGGTGTAGGTCGCAGACTTGGCTTGGATCCCACGTTGCTGTGGCTGTGGTGTAGGTCTGTAGCTGCGGCTCTAATTCGATCGCTAGCCTGGGAACTTCCATATGCCGCGGGTGCGGCCCTAAAAACATAAAAAATAGCATTCGCTGCTAAGTTTTTTCTGACAAGTCTGTCACGAATTCAAGAGGGAAAGGGTCGCATTAGAGAAAGAGGAAAAAGGCGAGATCTAACCCTCGAGTCAGTTATACACACATAAACACACCCAGAATGTAAGCTCTTTAGGCTTCACATCCGTTTTCACCTTACTAGCTCCTTCAGCACACTGCTAAGGTCCTGACCCCTCATAGCTCTGTGCAAAAACTAATGAGGCTCAGCGGAAGTCTCAGCTTGTTGTAAACGCTCCAAAGAGAACTGGGTTATGCTCGGGTATGTTCTTCCAGTTGTGATGATCCAGAAAACGAAGTCTTAACCTCGCAGAAAATCGTGGTGCACGTGGGTCAGGAACACCTGCCTTTGGTTCTGATCAAGAAAAGGCAGAGAACCAGGAAGCTGTCCAGCAAAGCGCACCTGATATTGCCGGACAGCAGAAAGGACCACGATGCTGCAGGCCAACTGTACCGCAGTAGAATTTAAAAAAAAAAGGCACCTGACGTAAGCAAACGTGACGCACCCTGTGTCAGAAGACTTAGTAGGAATATGTCAGAACTTTTTGGCGTGGTGATGGATGCTAAGCGGGGACGTGATCACGGCCTACACAACTTGAGTTACGATGGACACGGCTATTCATGCCCAGGACACCAGAATGAGCGTAGACCCCTTTAGCCTCTGGAAAAGGCTTTAGTTGTGCTCGTCAGGATCCTGTGAGAAGCAGATCCCGAGACGGGACTGAACACACAAGACTTTTTTCTTTTTTTTTTTTTTTTTTTTGCTTTTTTAGGGCCACAGCCACAGAACATGGAAATTCCCAGGCCAGGGGTCGAATCGGGGCTATAGCTGCAATGGCACAGCAACTCAGGATCCAAGCCACATCTGCGAACTACACCACAGCTCACGGCAACGCCAGATCCTTAACCTACTGAGCGAGGCCAGGCTGGATCATTAACCTGCTGCGTCACAGCGGGAACTCCCTACACTTTGATTTGAGACTTACGGCTTCCAGAACTGTGGGAAGATAAATTTCTGTTATATTAAGCCCCAAATTTGTGGCAATTTGTAATGGAGGCATTAGGAAATAATACACTCCTGTCAAAACCTTATGGGAGGACATGGGAGTTCCCGTCATGGCTTAGCAGTTACCAGCCCGACTACTAACCATGAGGATGCAAGTTCGATCCCTGGTCTCGCTCAGTGGGTTAAGGATCCGGCGTTGCCATGAGCTGTGATGTAGGTCGCAGACAAGGCTCGGATCTGGCGTTGCTTTGGCTGTGGTGTAGACTGGCAGCTAAAACTCTGATTCGACCCCTAGCCTGGGAACCTCCATATGTAGCACATGTGGCCCTAAAAAGACAAAAGAAAAAAAATAGCCACAGAGGACATTCCAGAGTCTGTCCTAAGTTCACTCGCTGCTAACCCCGACACACAGCCGTCCCTGTTGCTGTCACCACACCTGGAATTCTAGGAAGTAGGGTCTCTAGATGGTATTTTAAAATCCCACGAGCCACAGGAATTCCAGACCGGAGCACTCAGCTTGGAACGTCCCTCTGCGACTTTGGGGCATCTTATCGCACCAAGAACAATGAGATTTTTATGAACCCAGGCGAGGTGGGGTTTTGCACGGACTCAGCCATTAGCAAGAAGAGCAAGGCTGTGACCCGGAGCAGAATTTGCTCAGGGTCCAATGCTTACTAACAAATGTTTCGGTATTATGCAGCTTTCACCCCCATGTCTTAAACCCGTTCTCATCAGCTGAGATGATTCTCTGCTGCACACAAGAGGTGGCTTGTCCCAGGCCTCACTGTCCTGTCCTCACTGCCGGCCTCCATGCCTGGGACTTGAGATGTGCCCGAGGCACTGAGGCTGGATCACAGCGGCCCCTCCGCACAAGGGACATCGTATCCCCTAACAGCTCTTCAGTGGGCGGTGGTAGTGGCCCAGGAGTTAAGAGCTGGGTGTTGGCACTTGTCAGTACCACACCTTTTCCAGATCTTACCTAGAGCTCTAGTTGCTTGCTGGCCATGCAATATTGCTAAGCCACTGGCATAGCTATAGTCTTCTGGGCTACTCGCGGTGTCTGCTCTGCTAGGTCGTGTGTGTGTGTGTGTGTGTGTGTGTTTGTGTGTATCACAGCCAGAAATCATCACCTCAAGAGCTGTGTTTTCTAAGCCTTCACTCTTTCACGTTAATCTCCAGTCTGTTGATCTAAGTATAACGCATTTTACAAGCATAATCATAGCAGAAATTATCCAGCTTTGGTTCTGCCTAAAAGCATAAATAACTTTTTTGCATAATCATGACAGTAAGTTAAACTAAAAAACAACCGGCCACTAAATTGTCAAAGGACTTTTGTAGTCAACACATAAACCACAATGATAAAGAAGCTCTTCTCACATCTAGATTCCGTCCCAACTTCTGTAATAATTGCTGGATTTTAAATTCCATATTTTCCAAAGAGCATATGAATTCTCATTCCTTGAGAGGGTGAATTAACACTTCTCAAAGCTCAGTACTATTTATGGTGTTAAATTGGGGACAGGAATTTTTTTCATTTTTTTTTATGCTAACGACTATTAAGGAACCACTCCCTGGCAGGCATTTTTGCATATGGTACTGTAATTAATTTTAGAAACTAGTTTTTCCTTTTAATAATCCTTGGGTGCAGCTCCTTGGCCTTACTTTTCAATTTTCGTTTCTCTGCAATGGGCTCTTTTTGTACAGGATCCCTCTGGGTAGAAACAGTGCTTTCTCCACAGGTTTTCCGGAACCTCGTTGGGGGCACTGCGGCTGCAAGACTCACAGCTGATCAGTTACTGCTGCGGGTGCTCGAGTCCCGGGGGCTTCCTGAGCCTTGCGGAAGATGCTGCTCTGCAAGGGTCCCACAGTCATGTCCTGGGGGACGCGAGGAGAACCCGGCACGTGTGTGTGTGTGTGTGTGTGTGTGTGTGTGCCTGTAATATGTGCAGCTCTGTGTGTTGACGGGGATGTCCGGACTGGAGAGAGCCAGAAACACCTGGAGAGGAATAATATTTTAATTTTGAAGTTTTCTTTCTGCTGCGCCAGCTAGACGGACGCACCAAAGGACTATGCCCTCGGCCGTCTGAAGGTCCAGGCAGGGACTGGGAGCTCTCTTGCAAAACTGAGGGCGCCCTGCCTCCCAGGGGGAGGGCACGAGAAGCAGGGCGTCTCCTGGGGGCGGAGGAGGGTAGAGACAGCGAGGAGGGCTTAGATTTCGGAACTGGAACGCAGACCAGAGCAGAATCTCCAGTACAAAGCCGAGGACCCCACATCTGCTCCCCACCCAGCCCATGGCAACCTGGTGAAAGCCCCTTGCTTGTTTTTTCATTTATTGCATACCTTTTCCACTTTTTATCAATAACACACTACATGGGTAAAAACCTCAAAAAGCAGGGGAGGCCTTGCAAGGAGCATTGTCCTTGGCCCAGGCTTCCCCCAGCCCCTCGCCTCCCGTTGTTTCCTCTTCCGGTGCTTCCACCGTAACTCTGCGTGATCTGTTGGCATTACTCAGCCTGTCATTTTAGGGATTATATACTGATTTCCTGTTTGACGCGTAAGGACTTAGCTGAATCATGCTCCGCCACTGCTCCCAACAAGGACCCCACTATTTGTGGTTTCCCTGTTGCTGTCTTTATACCTGAGCCACGTCGTCTCATCGCTTAACTCCATTAGGTATGAGCCACACATCCCAACCCTCAAGTGTGTAAGCTGCGAGCCCCCTACCCAATGGACCCTTCACCTGCAGGGTTAGTTCTCAGCATGGCAAAGCAGCCAGCAGCCGTAACTTCCTAAAACGTGAAAGCATGTTAATGCAGAGCCAGAATGCCTGGGTTCCCTGTCCTATATTATACTGTTGATTGTTCTCCTGGAGTTTCTAATGCCTTTTAAGGATTTGCCTTTTTCACACCCCGCCCCCACCCACCCCCCTCCCTGTATCTGTTCTATTCAGTCAAGCCCCCCTTTCCCCTGGAAATGACCTCTAGGCACTCCCCATCCTCACATTTCTAGCCTGGGTCCCCTTTTCCTGGCCACACCGCTGTCATCCGTGGGCGTCTGCACTCCTGGGTGGGACTCACTCTCTCCTGCACCCACGCCTTCCTCTTTCTTGCCGTGTTTGAGTGCAAACTTCAGTGACTTACTTTTTTTCCCCCCTTTTTTGGCTGCACCTGTGGCATGTGGAAGTTCCCAGGCCAGGGATCAAATAGGTCACCGGATCCTTAACCCAGTGGCTGGTGGGGATCGAACCTGCACCTCCATAGAGACAAGCCAGTTCATTAACCCACTGAGGCACAGAGGGAACTCCATAAGTGAGTTTCCACACGGCCAGGTAGCCTTACCTGCTAGTGGGAATCTTAAAGGTGGAACCGTCTCAGTTGTCACTTAGTTGAAATTCTAATTTAGAGATGAAGAAACTGAAGCCCAGGGAACTTTTACAGTTCAGAGAGCAAGGTCACACCACCAGCTGGTGGGAGGCACTAGAAGAAGGAACCCATGGCTGGCGTGAGAAGACCTAGGTTGGGCTCCAGGTTGGCTAGTGTTGCTTGACCAACCTGCTGCCTGGGGTGTTTTTCTTCTTGGTTAACATGTGAACCTGAGTCCTGGTAGCAGAAACATAGGGAGTTTCTAGATCCCAGCAGACCCTGTATAATGTCAAAATTATATGAAAGTGTAAGGTTGGTGTTTCCTGCCCTTTAAAGGACAGGGAATACACCCTGGTCGTGTTGGCTTGAATCCATCCTAACCATCATTGTCCGAATGTGTAGGGGAGCCCGGGGAAGCCAAGTTGTTCTCCATCATTCCTCCCGGAGCTCTTAGAAGCAATCGGGAAGGCTCTGAAGAAGGATCAGAGACTTGAAGACTCATCGCGTTTCAAGGTTTCTAAGCAGTCTTCGAGACGATGCGTCCTGAAGCCTTCACTGTGTAGATGAAGAACAGAACAGAAAAGGAGCTTTGAGGATAACTGGATTTGGAGTGAGGGCTGGGGTCCGTACCATCTGAGATGCATTTCCGAGGCCGGCAGGGGCCCACTTCTCCCTGGACAAATGACCGTGTCCCCACGGCCATCCTGGGCAGGGCAGCACTCATCCCACCCTTGCTGGTGGCAGCCTCAGTGGGTCACCTGCCTTCGTCTGGGCTTCAGCTCGCTCGTTTGTGAAGTGCACTTGGGGGACAAAGACCCGGGGGTGTCTCAGCACCACGTTTCTAAGTCACAATCAAAAAAAAAAAAAAAATTGTGTTCCCCGTGTCATGCAGTTGGAGCACAAGCCATTCAAACGTCCTCTCTGCATTCGCAGCTGAGTTGTCAACTGAAGCCTCTGGAGTTTTTCAGTCATTTCAGGTCACACGATAGTTGAAACTTCAGCAGATCTTGGTGAGAAGAGCATTAAAAATATTTTAGGGAGTTCCCATCATGGTTCGGTGGTTAACAAATCCGACTAGGAACCACGAGGTTGCGGGTTCGATCCCTGGCCTCGCTCAGTGGGTTAAGGGTCCGGTGTTGCCGTGAGCTATGGTGTAGGTCTCATACATGGCTTGGATCCCACGTTGCTGTGGCTGTGGCATAGACCGGCATCTGTAGCTCCGATTACACCCCTAGCCTGGGAACCTCCATATGCCACGGGTGTGGCCCTAGAAAAGACAAAAAAGAAAAAAATATTTTAAAGCATTCGTGGAGTTCCCATTGTGGCTCAGCAGATGAAGGACCCGGCATAGTCACCATGAGGATACGGGTTCAATCCCTGGCCTCGCTCGGTGGGTTAAAGATGCAAAGAGCCAGCGTTATTGAGAGCAGGGAAGATGCCAGCCTCGGGTAGCCAGCGTGGTCATGAGCTGCTGTATAGGTTGAGGATGTGGTTCAGATCCCGCATTGCTGTGGCTGTGGTGTGGGCCGGCAGCTGCAGCTCCAATTTGACCCCTAGCCTGGGGACTTCCATATGCCATAGGTACAGCTGTAAAAAGGAAAAAGAGGAAGAAGAAGAGGAAGAGGAAGAGGAAGAGGAAGAAGAAGAAGAAGAAGAAGGACATTCGTGTCAACTTCAGTGTTTCTACAGCCCAGGGTCCTATTTAATCTTTGAACTATGACGTTGATATCGAATTACAAACACCAGAAGTGCAAATAGGCACGTCCAGCTACATAACAGGTGGATAATCTTATTTAAATAAGTTCAATTAAAATTAAAATCCTCCAGCACAATCCAGGGGCCCTCCTCTCTGCACTTTGAAAGTGACACGGTGGCTTTGTGACGCAAGCACAGGTGAGCAGGGATCTTGGCAATCAGCACGATTCCTCCTTGACCGCGTCCCAGTCAATATGCGGCCGCCCCCCATGGTCCTCAAGGTCGACTCTGTGACAGCTGAGTTGCAGGAACACAGCAGCGTAACTCACGACCACGCTGGCTACCCGGGGCTGGCATCTTCCCTGCGGGTCACTTAGCTGCGGTCCCCTCCGCTTCACAGCGAGGACACTCCCAGAGAGGCAGTCTGGCCTCGGGCTTCCCGGCCCCACTCAATTCCAGAGCCCCAGGAATGCCCTTTCCCAGCCAGAAGCTGCCCTGGAGAAACACAGGTTAAAGCAGAGCCAGCAGTTAAACTGCTCTGCGGGCAGCGACCTGATTCAGCTCAACAACCAAGGGCAAGGTCGCGCCGGGGCCGGAGCAGAGAGCAGGAAGCCACGGGCCCCGTTCTTTCTCCGCCTCTTATAACTCCCGCCGCCTTAATTTCCCTCTGTGCTCACTGGGTCCTGTTTCAAGGATGGACCTAGAGTCTCATGGGAAAGGAATATTTATTTTGGTATCAGCCCAGAAAACTCAGGAATGAGCCAGTGTGTTTCCAGGGAAACGAATGAACACAGGTCCAAGCACAGGTGTGCTGAGCCCTCGTGCACGGCCGGGACGGCGGGTCGGCAGAGCCGGGGGCCGCCCTGCACCCCCGACGGCAGCATCACCCGCCAGGGCCAGGACGGAGCAGCGACGGGCGGGGCAGAGGGACAGGTCAGCTCCCTGACGAAATGGGACCAGGGAGTGACACAGGGTCCTGAAGAGGGAGGCAGGCACCCCCAGGACCTGTGACTTCGGATACCTGGCCGATCTTACGAGAAGTCTGTTTCTCCTCCCCCACCGGCGGCCCCTGTGAAGCTTTCACCCGGCCGTGTTGAGGTGGGGGGTGGCTGGGACCCTGGGCTGAGGACAGCGGGGACTTGTCTGGCTGAGCAGTTGGGCCTTGCTGCTCTCTGACACCTCAGGGAGACAGTTAGTGGCAGGAGCTGAGCTCTGCTGGAATAAAAAGATAAGATGATCATGTCAATCAACCCTGGGGGCGAGGAAATCTCCCCGACTGCCCACGCGCAGCGAGACTCCTGGAGGTCAGAAGGGGAGGGGGCGTCAGGCCACAGTAAAGTCCTGACACTGTCCCCGAACCCTTAGCTCTGGAATCCATCTTGGCCAAAAGATGCGCACACCTATTGGAGAGGGTCCTGTGTCCAGACAGGTGTGAGAAATAAAACAAGGTAACTGATAACTGGCCAAAGGAAAACAAAGACCTGGAACAAATTTCTTTTTTCTTTTTCGTTTTCTTTCTTTCTTTTTTTTTTGCTTTTTAGGGCCGCACCCGCAGCATAGGGAGGTTCCCAGGCTAGGGGTCTAACAGGAGCTGCAGCTGCCGGCCTACACCACAGCCACAGCAACGCGGGATCCAAGCCGCGTCTGCGACCTACACCACTGCTCACGGCAACACCGGATCTTTAACTGAGCGAGGCCAGGGATCGAACCCGCAACCTCATGGTTCCTAGTCGGATTCGTTTCCACTGCACCACGACGGGAGCTGCAGAACTTTCCCATGTAAGTGATTTAAACCACTCCTCTGGTGCTCTCTTCACTCAGAAGAGAGCACCACAACCCTCCTTTGGGCGTGCGCCACCGCCTTACTTCTGCCTTAGATAAACTGCCTCTCTGTGTGCTCGCCCACATATTGTACTATGTCTCTAACAATAAAATTTGTACCTGTTTTTCCAGCCTCTGCCTCCTTGCAACATGCTTGCTTTCAGCAGCGGGCAAGAATCAGGCAGCCCTGCGTTCAGTCTCTAGCTGGTCTAGTGGCTAGGATTCCCGGTTTTCGCCCAGACGACTAAGCTCTCACTTCAAGCCATCGCTCACTGCTGTCTCCCCAAGATCAGTGTCTACACTGGATCCCTCTCAGAATTCCAATTCCCAAGCAACCTGACTCGAGAAGAAAAATTAGACCAGACTAGCAGGACTGATCAAGCAGCTACCAGGCGGGCTTCTTTTGATGGTGACAGGACAGTGAGAAACCCACAGCGTCGCCAGCCCTGAGCAGCATCCAGGCCGAAATGCTGCCTCCTCGACTGGGCCTCACCACCTCGCCCTCGGCTGAGCGCCCGGAGGAGGTACCTCGTTTCCTTTTTGACTCCAAGAGCACATGGGCACAGCCAAGTTCATGTGGATCCCATGAGGGTTAAAAAGTGCTTCTTCTCCTGCGGAGAAATTCAACAGTAACTCAGTATTACGAGTAAATCTGCTGCCTTGAGGGGCTTTAGATCAGAGAAATGGAGTCCTAAGCTCCATGGACTGAGCACGATTCACTTCCAGACCCCTGTCCATTTTTTAATAAGATTGTCCATAGTCCCAAGCAAAAGCCTAATAGGAAAAAAATGCACGAAAAAGACTGGCTTCTCAAGAAGATTGTTCCCAGTCCAGGTAACTGAAACAGCTGATAAAGACAGCAAGTGCATTGGACCTGTCACAGCCCAGCCCCCCAATTCCCCCCCCAAGACCTGGACAGCCCTTTAAAGACACACAGCTCTGTTGGCAAATGCACTCAAGAGTCAACGATCTGGGCAAACAGGCTTTTGCCACCTAAGGGGGAGTTTAACAGGAGATGGTGACAGATAAGTTGGAATGCGCAGCACTGGGGAAGATAACATTCTCAGCTGTTTCTTTAATTATAGCTTTGAAAAGAGGAGGTTGTCAGTTCCGCCCTCATTCGGGAAACCCTCCTTGCTTCCTCTGTCTCCCTATTGTCACGGGTTCCCGCCCCCAGCCCTGCGGTGGGTCCCAGGCAGGGGCCGAGCCTTGCCCCACGGAGTGCTCAGTGCCCCTCTCGAAAAGACGGAGCGTCAGCAAGCCGTCCACTGGCACTTTCGTCAAGACACCGCGTCGGCCTAAAGGGATGTGTTCGGGGGCGCTCGGACCCACCTCGCGTGAAAGCCCAAAGGGAACCTTGACCCCGAGATTTAGAACCCCAAAGAACCTGTTGAGGATGTTGGGCCCCATGTCATCGGAAGTGTGTTCAAGGAGGAATTCCCTGGTGGCCTCACAGGTTAAGGATCCCGTGTTGTCATTGCTGTGGCTTGGGTTCCATCTCTGGCCCAGGAACTTCCAAATGCCACGGGCGCCGCCAAAAAAAAAAAAAATAGAAGGGTTTTAATGGACTCTACGTACAGCTCATAGCCAGCCGGGCACGATAGCGTTGTGGATTCTGACAAAAATCCTCAAAGAGTCAACTACCGCATGGACAGCATCCTGTTGGAGCCAGACTTGTGAGGTCCCTGTTGTGCTGGCCACACACGGTCTGGACTGGCTGATGGCACTGTGGCTGGCGGCCCCACGCCTACTAACCATGGCCGAGCGCAGCCTTCACTTGAGAACCAGGCGAAGGACACACATCATGCTCCAAGTCTCTCTGCCACCACCCTATGTCTGTGGTCCCTCTGAAGGGCGTGCTCCATCAGCCGTGTCCTGGACAGACTACATCCAAGCACGGGGCAGGAGACGGAAATTCTTCTGGGGAGGAGAGCCACCTCCGCCTTGAATTGAGAGCTTAAAAAAGTCCTCCTGTTTGTGCAGTGCCACGTAACTTCCGGTGTGATGCGACAAAACGCCCGCTCGTGGAACACAGGTGCCGGCCCTTCCTCCTCCAGCGCCCAGCGTCAGGGAGGGACCGACCGAGGGGAGCCGACTGCCCCTGAAAGCTGCCAGCGCTGCGGAAGGGGGTCCAGCAAGGAATTAATCCGTAGTTTTTGAAAGCGACAGAGTGAAAAAAATAAGTGGGATTGGGGAGTCTTGCCGGAGGAGTAACTGAATGTCAGTGAGGAGAAAAAGCACCGAATAAACCCAAAATATGTTTTAAGGAAACCCTGAAAATGCCTCCTGCATGCCATTATCTCCCTCTGCTAGAACTGCCAATTTTGAGTTTTCTCACTATTTTTATTTTCTTGGGAACTGATCATTTTTATAAATAGTTTTCTAAATGTCAAGCTAACCATTGAATAATTTATCTCTCCTCCTTATCCTGAATAACTTCATTCTTGCTTAATTTTCTTGGGCATGGCTGGAGGCTGGGGAGGAAGGGGGACCCATGGCTGGAAGGAGGCCTTCTCTGTGACGTCCGGGTGCTTTGGCCGTTCAATGGTCCCAGCCCACGGCCAAGATCACGTAAGGCAGGTTGAAGCCACCAAGGAGCTTCCGACCAGGGGCCACGGGGGCGCTGCCTTGTGGGCACGGCAAGATCTTGGCCCCATTCCTTGAGCAGAGATGCCACCGTCTGTACATCTGTCCAGTCTGGGGCACCACTGACATTTGCGCACGTGGACGGTCTGGTCTCCTCTGTTGGGGCCGCAGAACCAGCCAGAAAAAGGATGAAGACCAGGAAGGAGAGGGGTTCCCACTGCGGCTCAGTGGGTTAAGAACCGGACTAGTATCCATGAGGATGCGGGTTGGATCCCTGGCCTCGATCAGTGCATTAAGGATCCAATGTGGCCACAAGCTTCGGCGCAGGTCGTAGATGTGGCTCAGATTCGGTGTTCTGTGGCTGTGGCACAGGTCACAGCTGCAACTCCGATTTGACCGCTAGCCTGGGAACTTCCATATGCTGCAGGTGCAGCCATTAAAAAAAAAGAGAGAGAGACCAGGAGCCAGGAGGTTGAGGTTGACCGAGGAGGTGGTTCTGCAAGGACGTGCCTGCAGCCTCAGCCTCACCGGGCACACGTTAGAGACGCACTGACTGAATCAGGGACTCGGGGTGGGGAGGGGCAATGACCTGAGGGTAACACACCCTCAGGGTCCCTCGGAAGCACCTTCAAAGGTAAGGACCCCTGGTGTACAACCCTGGCCCTCACGTGTCACAAGAATGTCATTTGGGTGGAGCTTGTGATCCACTGACATGGGGCGTGGCTCGGACACCCGGGTTTTCAAAACTCCTCGAGTGATTCTGATGGGCAGCGACGCTGGGGAACTGCTGGTCAGGAAACAACCAGAAGCTCTGAGCCCACGCCCTGCCCTGACTGGTGCACTGAGGGAGTCCTGCTGCGTCTTCTAGGCCCCGAACAATCTCGGCCCCAAATTCTCCAAAGTTTGTTTCTAGAACAGGGCTTACTGTTCTGCCTGCAAGAGGCGGTCTCAGAGATTTTCATTTAATTATTTTAAAGGTATTATTTTGGGTAATTCTACTGTGCAACCAGGGTTAAGCACCCACGTCCCTGTCCCAGAAAGGGGGACCCCTTCCAAGGTCCTAGGGTGGGCTCTTACCTAACACTCGGAAAGCAATGTTCCAAGGAGACGCACGAGCTGACAAAGCCAAGACTTCCGTGGGAAGGGGCGTCCGGGCGGAGAGCAGCGGGGCGAGGGACCCAGGAGAGCCTCTCTGCCATGTGGTTCAGAGTCTCGTGTTTTACGGGGACGGGATTAGTTTCTGGGTTGTCTCTGGCCAGTGGTCTGGCTCAGGGTCCTTCTCGGTGGCACGCACACCCCTCAGCCGCGATGGATCCCGGCGCCGAGGATGCTGGGACGCTGGCGGTCTCCTCCTCCTGGGTGGTCCCTCCGACACCGTCCAGGTCAGTCTACAGGGCAGCGCCAAGCTCGCCATCAGGCCTTCTGCGGGCTGGCAGCTCAGGCCAGCGGCTATTGTCAGGCCTGGCCAAGGTGGGCGGTTTCGGTCAACGGTCCCCGAACACCCCCATTCTCATCGGGTAGGGGTTCCCCTCCGCCAGCCTGACCTTGAGTTAGCTCAGAACTGGGCGTGGGGGCTGCGATACTGCGATTTACAACAAGAGGTACTTACTCCGTCTTTGACCCTGGTCCGGGGACAGAGCTCCTTGGCCCTCGGAATTTCCTGTCTCTTTTGTTCTGTTCATGGAGTAATTTGGCAGCACTTCAAGGAGGAGGGCTGGCGGCCGGTGGAGCCAGCGTTGGGTTTTAGAGGATGGAATTTTTCAGTCCTTCCCCCAAATCCCCTAGACTCCCCCCACCGGCCCCACCAGGGGTGGGAAAAGGGCTGAAGGTAGATTTTAATCACCGAGACCCAGAGATTTAATCAGCTGTTCCTCTGCAATGAGGCCTCCATAGAACCCCACAAGGCCTGGGCTGGGAGAGCTTCTGGGCTGGTGAACAGGTGACAGTTCAGCGCACGTGGTGCTCAGAGGCCTGGCCACCCCTCGTCCCCTCCCCGCGCCTCGCTCCACGTCTCTTCCGTCGCTCTTCCTGAGTTCCCTCGTTTTATGATAACCCGGCGATCAGATAAATAAAATGTTTCCCAGAGTTCTCTGAGCCGTTCTAGCAAATTAATCAAACCCAAGGCAGTGGCGGGGGCGGGGGGGGACTCGGAGGTTATCGGGACCTCAGACCCATAGCCAGTGGGTCAGAGGCACGCGTGACCTGCAATTCAAAGTGGAGGGAGGGGTTGGTCTTGAAGGTCTGAGCCCTTAGCCTGGGGGATCCGACCCTATCTCCGAGTGGATGGCGTTAGAATTGTTTTTCAGGGCCGCACCCACAGCTTATGGAGGTTCCCAGGCTAGGGGTTGCATCAGAGCTGCAGCCTCTGGCCTGCGCCACAGCCACAGCAACGCGGGATCTGAGCCGCGTCCACAACCTACACCACAGCTCACGGCAACACCGGATCCTTAACCCACCGAGCGAGGCCAGGGATCCAACCCGCATCCTCAAGGACACTGCGTCAGGTTCTTAACCCACCGAACCACAAGGGGAACTCCTGGTGTTAGACTTGGGTTGGATTGCGGGCTCCCACCTGGAGGCTCAGAATCACTCGGTCACGCAGGGAGCTCCTTGTGTGGGAACTGGGGTCAGAGCAGTCGCGCGGGAGCTCTGGCCCGAACACACTGGATTAAAAGTGCCGGTCGCTCTTCGAAGTGGCTTGAGGTGGTTTGGGTCCTAGTCGCGTGCAAACCACCCCTCTGAAGTGGCATTTTAATGAGCCTCAGGTTCCTGCACCTGTCCTGGGACCCTGAGTCACAGAGCGTCAAAGACGCTGTGAGGATGGCCTCCTGGGACCTCGGCCTCCTGGGGGGCCCCGGGCGGAGCTCGTTTGCTCAGGGTATCCTTGTTTCTGAGAGAAGAGTCGTCTCTTCCCCTTGAAACGTCCCTGTTTGTGTTCAGGGGCATCCTTAATTAGGGCAATTTTATTAAAATCCTTTAAACAAATAATCTCAAATTTCATTTGCACATCACCAGTTCCACCACAATTAAAGTGCCCTGGCAGATGTGACCCACCCGGAGGAAATCAAGATCTCTGTTTAAATTTCGAAAACCAGTGTGCAAATTCTTCCGTGAAAGCATCTGGACTCGACTGTCACTTCCTCCAGGAAGCCCTCTCTGACCTTCCCCAAAGCCGACGAAGCCCCTGGTCAGGGGCCTCCAACTCTGTTGACTTTTCTGCCTGTCACCCAGCTTCCGGAGCCACCGATCCCCGTGTGACTGATTCCTCTCTGTCTGGCGAGGACCTGGCAGCTGCGTGGCTCTCTCCTGCCCCGGTGGGGCTGGGCCGGTGCCTGGCGCCATCATCAGGTAAGTTCAGGGTTCTTCCGCCTGCTCCAAAGAGCCGTGTCCTCTCTCCCTCCTGGGAAGCCGCCTCCAACAGGCAAGACGCACTGCTCACGACATCAAGAGGGAGGCGGGAGGTTGTGGCCGGACAGGGACAGGGACGATTAAACCCAGGAGCGAGCGGAAGGATGCGGCCACTCCAGGGCGGCGGCTGCACAGCGGGCGGGGCTGCGGGGTTTGGGTTCACTCCGCCTCGGCTTGCTGCTGCTCAAGATGGTCAAACACACACGCACGCACACAAGAAAAATGGGAGAGACCGTCGTGGCTCAGCGGAGAAGAATCTGACTAGCATCCATGAGGTTGCGGGTTCCATCCCTGGCCTCGCTCAGTGGGTTAAGGATCCAGTGTTGCCGTGAGCTGTGATGTAGGTCACTGATGCAGCTCGGATCTGGCGTTGCTGTGACAAACACAGCAAAAAAAGACAAAAAAAAAAGATGCTCAAACACAAAGCAGGGGACGTGTTACAATTCTGGAGGCCAGAGAGCCCCTAGAAAGACATGAATAGATGCTATCACAGGGAGGAGCACTCAAAAGAGGAGATCTTTGCTGTTGTCATTTTTGTCTTTTTAGGGCCGCACCTGCAACACATGGAAATTCCCAGGCTAGGGGTCGAATTGGAGCTGTAGCTGCCAGCGTACACCACAGCCACAGCAATGCCAGATCCGAGCCGCGTCTGCAACCTACACCACAGCTCACGGCAACACCAGATCCTTAAGCCACTGAGTGAGGCCAGGGATCGAACCCACATCCTCATGGATGCTAGTCATGTTCTTAAGTCACTGAGCCACCACGGGAACTCCAAGAGCAGAGCTTATTTAAAGCCGGGGCACTTTCTCGTAATTCCCTGTGATTGATTGTATCTTGGAAATTTCCGGACAGCATTATAACCTTAGCATTTGTCCTGGACGGAGCAGTCTGCTCCCAGATTCATAGATTGATGCCCTCCCTCCAACGTGGCTGTGTTTACAGGCAGGGCCTTCCGGGGGGTGATGGCGGTGAAATGAGGCCCTAATCCAGGAGCTGGCGCCCTTTTACTGGAAGAAAAGAGACCCAGACCCCCCCTCTCTCTGAGCACACACAGAAAGGCCATGCGAGGACACGGCCAGCAGGTGCCATCTGCGAGGGGAGGAAAGCGGTCGCCCAGAGCCTCACCTGCACCCACTTCCAGCCTCCAGAGCTGTGAGCAAATCCATTGCTGTTGTTTCAGCTGCCTTATCTGGGGTTTTTGTTTGTTTTTATTACGGCGGTCCCCCAGACTAATACTGCATTAATCATTCCTGCTTTATCCATAACTCTGTTTGACCTCATCGTGTAAACTGTTGGGCTCCAAGGCCCCTTCAAGGAGACTGAACTCAGAGCCTCGGGTCCAGACAGGAATGACCAGGCCCTACCACCGCCCCACCCGTCTCCTCGTAATGCCCCCTCCCCAACTTGAGCCCCCGGCACGGTTCTTCCCACCCCCAGGAGGAAAGGTGTGTGCCCCGCTCTTCATCCTGCCCCTCTGGGGACAATTACGCCCCCAGCCAACCCGCAGGACCCGTCCTGTAGAGCAAGACCTGTCCTCTCCCGGGCTAACAAAAGACAGGACCGCAAGCCCGAGGTCGGGGTCGGCGCTGCCCAGTTACCGGGAAGCCGTCCCACTGTGCTGGCAGCACTGCTGTTCTCAGTAAACTCCTCTTTTGACGCCAGTACGAATCCTGAGATTCCGCCCCATGTGCACAGACCTGGGGTTGGGGGTGGACCTGGGAAAATGCACGAGGTGTCACTGATGGGAGTGTTGGGGGGATGTTTTCGTGGCTGTGCGGCACCAAACACTTTCCCAGTCTTCAAGTTGTGCTAAACTTTTTTCTTCTTTTTTTTTGGCTTTTTATCTTTTTAGGGCCGCACCCACAGTATACGGAGGTTCCCAGGCTGGGGGTCGAATTGGAGCTGTAGCCGCCAGCCTACACCACAGCCACAGCAACGCCAGATCTGGGCCGCGTCTGCGGCCTACACCACAGCTCACGGCAGCGCTGGATCCTTAACCCACTGAGCGAGGCCAGGAATCGAACCTGTGTCCTCATGGGTCCTAGTCAGATTTGTTTCCACTGAGCCACAATGGGAACTCTGATCTTTTTATAGATCTGAAGAATCAAGAGAGAGAGAGAAATAGCCTAGGCAGCTGCCAAAAAGGGCCCCTCCCTGGTCTTCGAGCGCCTTGGCCCATATGGAGGTGATGTAAACCTTGCTCTGGGTGTGGTGCCCACGGTGCCCTGGACTCTGTCCCCATCTTGGGTAGCATCCGCCGCATCTGTGGACTGAATGCTGCCCTCCAGATGCCCCAGCCCCTGTGAGTTTCCTGCCCTTGCAAAGTACCCGGGACTGGGAGGCTGCACGAGGCTGGCGGTCCGAAGTCCGAGATCAAGGTGTGGCCAGGGCTGTGCTCCCTCTGAAGGTGCCAGCCTGTTCCCGGCTGCTCCCCAGGACTTGCAAGTGGCCGCCCCTTCCCCGTACCTGCCTGTCTCAGTATCCAACGTCCCCCTTTGATGGGCCCTGCGGTCATTCTGGATTAGAGCTCATTCTGATGACCTCATGCTTGTCCCCCAGTCCGTGTGTTGAAGCTTAAATCCCCAACGTGGGGATATTAGGAGGTGGGGCCTCCGGAAAGGTGATTAAGCCATGTGGGTGGCGCCCCCACAAATGCGGTTCGTGCCCTGACGAGAGGAGACTGGAGGGCGCGGCTTCCCTCCCTGCCTCTGCCCTGGGGTCTGAGCTGGGACGCCACCTCCACCGGCCTCCAGAACCGCGAGAAGCGAATGCTTGCAGCCTATAGCGCTCCGTTACGGCAGCCTGAGCCTAGACACCCCACGTCAACCTGCTTTCCTGTCTAAAGACCCCCTCCCCAGTTAAGCTCATCTGCTGAGGGGCCGCTTGCATTGGTTGGTTCCTTGGTAAATGCACAGCGGGGGACGCGTTGGCTGAGGGCTTCCAGAGCACCAGGCACTGTGTAAAGCCCTCGGCACACCTGCTCAGAATCAATCCCTCCACAAGATCAAGGTGTAGGTTAAATTTACTCCCACTTGTACACACAGTGACTAAGAGGACATTTAAACGAGCAGATCTGCTCACACGGCTGGGCGTCCTGGAATCAGGCTTAAGGACAGGGTCCGACAAACTCTAAAGTCTGCGCCTTTCCAGCCCAGCCTGCCACTCCCACGTGCTTCCCTTCATCCTCATCATTAAAGCGAATGAGCTTTAATTCAGCTCCTGTAAGGATCTGAGGGCCCTTGGCTCCCCTAGAGAAACACAGGAACCCCTAGTGTCACTAACGTGTCACCTGGAAACTCGCTTCCATGGTTTTGTCTTTTCAGCGTTGGAAACAAGCACAGCCTTTCAGCTTTGCAGTGATTTTTCTAAGTCTTGTCCTTAGAATATGGGAGAGTCCATATCTGATTGCTTGTTTTCTATTTTTCCTAAGGACAGGAGGTCTTGCCTTTGTTTTTTTTTGGTGGTGATGGTGGTGTGCTGTTTTTTGGGGTTTTTTTTTTTTTGGCTTTTTAAGGCCAAACCCATGGCACATGGAAGTTCCCAGGCTAGGGGTTAAATCACAGCCGCGACTGCCGACCTATGCCACGGGCGCAGCAGCAGAGGATCAAAGCCTCATCCTCAACCTACACCATAGCTCACAGCAAGATCAGATCTTTAACCCACCGAGTAAGGTCAGGGATCGACCCCGCACCTTCATGGTTACTAGTTGGGTTCATTACCACTGAGCCAAAGGGGAATTCCAGGAGGTCTTGCCTTTGAGCGGGAAGGAGCTCTGCACAGCTCAGGGGTAACGCTGGGATACCCGTGTGGACGACTCCCAGGGCAGTGGGCATCGTCCGCGGACCTCAGCTGGACGGGGCTCCCCAGGACTCAGACTTGGAAGCCGTGGCTTCTCTCTGCCTCCTTCACACTCGCCAGCCCCACCCCAACCCCCCAGGCCAGCCGAAAGGTGACTCGGAAGATGACAGCGTGCTTTGTCCTGCAAACTGAGACAATCACATTCCGCTGATTTAAATTACGTCCGTGACGTAGCACCATACTGACAAGTGGAAAATCACTGTCCTGGGGCGTGGGATGCATTTCATGCGGCAGCAGAAGCAGATGGAAGGCTTGTGATGTTAATATAACAAATAATATCATCACGGTCCCCTTCTGCTCCTTCGTTTGTTGTTTGCACCTTCATGCAAGCACATGCTAGTTTACTTTTTCTCCCCTAAGCCCTGGTAACTGTGAACGTGACCTTACTGGTGAGTAGGCAACTTTATAGACGTAATCAGGTTAAGTAGAAGCCATCAGGCTGAGTCCTACCCCAACGAGTAAGAGGAGATGCCACGTGACACGGACACACAGGGACACAGAGACAGAGACACGCAGGGAGGTCACCTGTGGTGACAGAAGCAGCTTGTGGCGATGCAGCTGCAAACGTGGGGACAACCCCATGGCCGGCCGGGGGCCTCCGGAAACCGAGAAGCAAGGAAGGACTGACCTCGAGTTTCCGAGGCAGCCTGTGGACACCTTGATCCACATGGCTGCGCTCAGAACCATCAGAGAATACATCCCTGTTGTTTTGAGGTGCTCAGTTTGTAAAAGCAGCCCCCGGACCTAATATTCTTTCTTTTAGCCAGTCACCTGGCACGTTATAAGTCTCCTGGGGTCCAGGGGCGAGGCACAGAGCACTTAATTAAAATAAAACAAAGCCCCCAAACGAGACAAAAAACCTCCTTTGAAAGTGGATGGTTTCCTAGTTTTATGAGCAGGACACAGTATTGCCAACACTCCTGCCAGCTGTTTTGTTCAGGAGCCACACTGGGCATGGGCTCATGCATGGGCTGGCGCAGGGACAGTGGCACGGGCCAGCACAGGGCAGAGCGCCACCTGGTCCTCGGTGGGAGAAGGTCCACGGGCACTTTATGACCAGGTGGACGACGGCCCCGTCTCCCCTTCGGCTGCCTTCCGGAGTTATTGACGACCAGCTCCGCTCGACGTCTTCCATTAAAGAAAGCGCTCCCTGGGGAGAAGTTCTGTGGGCCGTGGAAATGACCATGGCCTCACGGTTTGAGCACCAAGGAGGAACGAAGACAAGGTCACATGGAAAATGTGACTATACACAGTCACCCACAGCTTCTCCAGCCCTCGCCCTGCGGAGCACCTTCGACCGCTCTGCGCTAGCAAGCGTTGGTGTATGGAGCAGGTGTGTACGTACGAATCCGGTTTAATAACAGCCACTAATTGCCCAACTGTTTCAATCTGGAGGACAAGATGGGGAATGAGGGAGTCCTGATTTGATTTGTGTTTCTTTTTTTTTTAGGGCTGCACCCTAGGCACATGGAAGTTCCCAGGCTAGGGGGAGAATCGGAGCTGCACCTCCCAGCCTACAGCACAGCCGCGGCAACTCAGGATCCGAGCTGCGTCTGCGACCTACACCACAGCTCACGGCAACTCCGGATCCCCGACCCATTGATGAGGCTGGGGGTGGAGCCTGCATCCTCATGGATACTAGTTGGGTTTGCTTCTGCTGCGCCACAGCGGGAACTCCAAGGAGACCTGCTTAATTCTGTTCTCAAGCAGCTTCTAAACAGTGGCCAGGAGCTGCCCTCGCCACAGCCCCTTTTCTCCGTGGAATTACCGTCTCAAGTTCACGGTCACTGGGGCAGCTCGGGTAGCTCCCTGCCGTGTCCTGTGGGCACACGAGCCCCATGGGGACCCTCTATCCCATCTGGGACGACTGTGTCTGACGCACCCCGGGGGCGGGGAAAACAGAGCTGGAGTGAGCCGCAGGTGGCCCTCCCTCGCCCGCATTTTACGGGATCCTTGTGTCGAGTGGCACAGGCCACCCTTTTCTGAGAACCTGCCCTCTGCCCAGCGAGCTGTCTTTGGGGTCCCAGAGCCGGTGTTTGGCCCCAGGGGACGGCACTGTCCACTCAGGCCCCGCTCAGCTCCGGCCACTCCAAGGGCCATGCTGGCCATTTAAGACCCTGCCCGGGCAAGGCTGTGGAGCCTCAGCACAGCAGCGGGTGGCTCTGCGCCGCTCTCACCGGACCAGCAGGCCCAGCCTCGCTCCATGTGACACCCGAGGGCTGTTGCGTCACCAGGTCTGACCTCACGCAGGAGGCTCTGTGTACTTGACTCTGGGGGAGGGGGCACCCGTTTTCCCCGAGACAGCCCGGTGCGCCCACCTAAGTGGCCTCTGTGTGGCCAGGTGGAAGGGCTGACCTGGAGTATTACCCCCCACGTCACAGTGCGGCAGCTTCTTCTTTTCTTTTCATCATAATAAACCCAGCCTAGTCTGTCATGATTAACTACTATTCCATAAATGAGCGAATGAATGAATGACACCTCACGTGCCGGCCTCGGGTGGCGAGGAAGGCGTTTTAAACGCGATCTGCTGACTCTGAGATGTAAAGACGAGAGTTGCTTTTCTGTTAAACTGGGCTTCGCTAGAACCCACTACTGGAGAGGAATAGGGCAGTTCTCTAGGAGAAGAAATCCTTTTTTTACACCTGCAAAATTGACTAACAACAGACCTCGCTTGCCCCAAATAAACCAAGAGTAATTTGACTCCGGGATTAGAGCCAATATGGAGAGTTGCAGACATAAGCCACCACCTGGGAAATGGAAATTGGTGCGTCAAAGGGACTTTTTAATAAACTGTGAGCACAGCCGGACAGCGAGCTGCTGGGGCGGCACTGGAACTTATGAACTTTCTCACTCTTTGTACCACATACAATAAGCCTGGTAAATGACATCCTGTTTAGCAAGATTCAAACACCCAGCATGTAATTAAAATCAGTCCGCTGGGCTCAAACATTTATGCAGAAAGGACAAAGATCCTTTGGAAAATCAAGAGATCGAGAAATAATCTTGAAAATGTCCACGTGATGAAGGAAGTGGGAATAGGGGATATGAGACCAAGCGATGTAGGAAGCCCAAATTCCTCACGGCGGGAGCGTGAGCGAAAACTCCCAATGACAGAGAGGAAAGAGGACGCTTTGTAAGTGAGTAAACACGATGAAATCACTGACTAGAAGAAGGCAGGGAACTATGTTTATGGAGGGAAAATAACAGACTCCTTATTGCAAAAGCATCTTTTTATTTCCCAAGGAAGCACGTGTTTCATCATGATCTTATAAGAAGCTACTTTTTTGTTAAAAATACGCTGTGTTAATTCATACGTTATGCTCCACTGGATTAAAA
Source organism: Catagonus wagneri (assembly GCA_004024745.2). NCBI lineage: Eukaryota > Metazoa > Chordata > Mammalia > Artiodactyla > Tayassuidae > Catagonus > Catagonus wagneri. Next base: position 21,018,538 of record PVHT020000009.1, on the reverse strand, counting down.
TGTCCTTGAGAACAGGAATTACGTCTTTTTTCTATTTCACTTCTATGCCTAATGCCGTTTTACTGGGGAGCCTGTTCCTAGGGTACCTCAAATGGTATCATTGATAATAGCATACATATGTATGTGTGCATATGATCTATAAAAGTCTTGGATAATATATAATACGCTATATATTACATGCCATAACTACTTACACTGAATAGAATTTTATTATATTTAATTAGCATATAATAATCATAATACTTTTCATATTTATAGAGAAAATCTTTAAACATATGCCATATTGGAGACCCTGAAGATTCTCTGAACTTGACCGAGACACCTTTCATCTTTTGCCTTTTTATTTTTTTTAATCTTTTTTTCAAAGTCTTCATTTCTACAGAGTTTTGAAAGGCTACTTCCATTTACAGCTGTCACAAAGTATTGACCGTACTCCTTGTGTCTGTAATACATGCTCAAGCCTGTCTTACACCCGGTAGTTTGTGCCTCCCTCTCCATCACCCCTCCGCCACCTCTCCCCACTGGGAACCACCCGTTTGTTCTCGAAAGCTGTGAGCTGCCTCGTTTCCGCTGTATTCACTAACCTGTTGTATTTTTAGATTCTGCATGAAAGTAAAATGATAGAGTAATTGTCTTTCGCTGCCTTTCTTATCTTACTTAATGTAATGCCTTCGAAGTCTACCTGTGCTGCTGCAAATGGCAGAATTTTAAATATTCCACGGTAAATGGGTACCACGTCTTCTTTATCCGTTCATCTGTTGTTGGCCACCCGCATTGTTTACATATCTTGGCGATTGCAAATAATGCTGCCATGAACATTGGGGTGCACTTGTCTTTTCAAATTAGTACTTCCCCCCCCCCAGATATATATAGCTAGGAGTGGGACTGCTGGGTCCTATGGTAGTCCTATTTTTAGTTTTTTGAGAAACTTTGGTACTGTTTTCTAGTGGTTGCCCTAATGCTTTCCGTCTTTTTAGGTCATTTTCTAAAAGTCTTTGACAGATGAATGGATGGAAGGGTGTATTAATACATGGACCTATATCTTGAATCAAATGACACTGGTAATACAGAAGCACTATTCAAGGTGATCATGCCTGGTACAGTTTATAAAACCACTCTAACATTTCTCTGGAAGCAGATTATGATCAAATGGTCAGAGGAATTAAACATGCAGCAAATTCCTAAGTACCTCTTTTTTTTTTTTTTTGCTTTTTAGGGCCACACCCGCAGCATATGGAGGTTCCCAGGTTAGGGTTCAAATCGGAGCCACAGCTGCCAGCCACAGCCACAGCAACGCCAGATCTGAACCACATCTGCAGCCTACACCATAGCTCACGGCAACGCCAGATTGTTAACCCACTGAGAAAGGCCCGAGATCGAACCCGCAACCTCCTGGTTCCCAGTCGGATTTGTTAACCGCTGTGCCACAAAGGGAATGCCTGGAGCCTTTTTTTATGGCCACACCCACAGCATATGGAAGTTCCGGGCCAGGGACTGAATCTGAGCTGCAGCTGCGACCTACCCCAGAGCTGAGGCAATGCTGGATCCTTACACCCACGGTGCTGGCCAGGGATCAAACCCACACCCCAGCTTCCACCTGAGCGGCTGCAGTCGCATCACCTAACACACCGGGCCACGTCAGCAGCTCCAACACTTTTAGTCATCCAGAGAGTGGGGGCCAGGACCCCAACAAACATCCAGGAAAACACAGAGAGGCCCTCACAGCAAAGATTTAATTGGCCCCAAATATTAAAAATATCAAAGTTGAAAAACTCTGGGTGGACTCAATGACGTTTTAGGCATCTGAAATGAAAATAAAGCTAAAAAGGAGCATTAATTACATCTCTCTCTCTCTCTCTCTCTCTCTCTTTTTAATTTTATGGCCGCACCTGTGGATAAGGAAGTTTCAGGCCAGGAACTGAATCCGGGCCCCAGCTGTGACCTTTGCCGCAGGTGCAGCAGTGTCAGATCCTTCAACCCACCGTCCGGGCCTGGGATGGGACACACACCGTGAGCCGCTGCCACTGGATTCTTAACCCACTGTGCCGTGCCGGGAACTTCTGTTGATGTCTTTTAGATCACTCAGGGGAAGTCCACGAATCTTTAATAAGGGCTAATATTTGCTGGGAACTTTAGAAATGCTATTATGTCCAATTTCATCGCAAGCATTGGGAGGAAGGTATTATCCGTCTTTTGCTGATGAGGAAATCTCAGTTTCACCGAAGGCAAATAACTGGCCCCACATTAAGTAACTCATTGTGGCGCCCCCAAAGCAGCCGTACCTCCGCCAAAATGCCTCTCCTCATCAAATGAAAAAGCTTCACCAAAGCAAGAAAGCTGTGGATCTAAGGCTGAAGAAGGATGCCCTCCGGGGCTGTGAGCCGGCATGGGGAATTCTGTACCCACCGTGGTCCTACAAGCCAAACGCGAACACAGCCCCACAGACGCACAGAAATTCATTCATGTTATCGCTATGCTGTTCTCCTGGGGGCGAATGGCATTCGTAATATTAATGGGGCACATTTCTGAAACCGAAGTCAGAAAGGACCTTGGATCTTTCTGGAAACTACCTCGAGACTAAGCCTAATCCTGCATCTCTTCCCAGTCATCGACAATTCCTTGTCAGATCAGTTCTTGGTGTTCTGGTCAAAGACAAAACTCAGTGGAAGGGGTCACAGATTTCTTCCTTGACAATTTGTTTTTCTTTTTTTTTGGCTGCACCTGCAGTCTATGGAAGTTCCTAGGCCAGGGAGCAAATCCGAGAGGCAGCTGCAGCCTGAGTCACAGCTGTGGCAATACTGCATCCTTAACCCACTGCGCCGTGATGAAGCTCCTGCCCGACAACTTCCGTGTTTAGACGCTCTTATGGAAGGAAGGGGGGGAGGGAGAGAGGAAGAGAGGGAGGGGGCGAAGGAAGAAGCAAGGAAGGAGGGACAGTAGGAAGGAGGAAGGAAGAAGGAAGAAAAAAATGAAAGAAAAGGAGTTCCCGATCTGGCTCAGCAGTGACAAACCTGACTAGTATCCACGAGGATGTGGGTTCGATCCCTCAGTGGGTTAAAGGTCCAGCATTGCCGTGAGCTGTGGTGTAGGCCACAGAACCGGCTCGGATCCGGTGTTGCTGTGGCTGTGGTGTACACCGGCGGCTGCCGTTCTGATTTGAGCCCCGAGGGACCCTAAAAAGACAAAAAAAATTAAAACATTTAAATAAGGACAAAAAGTTAAGCTGGTGCAGATGACTGACGCGTGGGAAGTAGCAGACCCGGGAGCTGCGTAAACAGTAAACTACCAATTTTGGGACATCTCCTTGAAGACAGGGCACTATTTGCAGGCATGTTTTCAGGACTTCCTCCATTTACATATTTCTACCTTAACTATTTTCATATCTGGATGTTTTCATACTGGTTCCAAATCTGGATATTTAAAGTGTTTACCCCTTTACACAATTCAGCAAATCCTAGGTCTTTAACCAGGGAGGTTTCGCGTGTCTGTGTGACCTCTGGCTTGGTGACGTTTGTACTCCGTCACGGGACGGATCACACCTCCCATCTGGCGTGCAGATCGGCTCCAACACACAGGCAGGGCTTCTGTGTGTTACTTTTAAAAATAGCTCCCTCTGGTTCCACGCCTGGGCCGGCTCTTGGCTTCTGCATTCGCTTGGAGAGGTTCCCAGGCTGGAGGGGCGCGGGGCTGTGTGGGCGCAGAGCCCGGAGCTGCAGCCCGGGGCCCGGGGCCGCTGCACTTGACAGGGGCCCGGGGAACTACTTTGCTTTCCGCCCATGAAGGCTTTCCAAGGGGCCCCTGCCCCTTGGGAGCCTGTGTCCTGACCCCAAGTGTTTTGGGGGTTCCTTCACTGCGGCGTGGGGGAGCAAGCAGCTCCTGGTTCAGGAAGCTGACTCTCCTTCCCACAGGTGCCAGCGGGTGCCAGCCTCGCCCCCTCCACAGATGCCAGCTTCTTCCCCCCACAGTTGCCAGCCTCGCCCCTTCACAGGTGCCGGCCTCTCCACCCTGACAGGTGCCAGCCTCTCACCCCCACAGGTGCCAGCTTCTGCCCCTGACAGGTGCCAGGAGGACTCCCCACAGGTGCCAGCCTCTCCCTCCTGACAGGTGCCAGCCTCTCCCCTTCTCGTCACACGGCCCCCCTCCTTCCCTACTGAGCCCGTAAGGTCTCCAGCAACAGTGCAGGCGGAGAGGGAAGAAACAGACTTCCTCTCGTAGGGAGCAGGTGTCCCTGTCAGGAGGGAAGAAGATGGAAAGTCCCCTCTGCCTTCACACCCTCCCTAAGGACATAGCTCCCTTCAGCACAACCCCTGACCTCCTCGTGGGCACCCATGGGTGCCAGGGACCCTGCTGGGCGTTGAGGGCTACAGAGAAGAAGGTGGGGTCAGCTCATAGCCGTGTGCGAGTGTGTGTGTCTGCCTGAGGTTGTGAGACAAGGCACAGAACGATCAGCCAGGTAATAAGTCCGCATATTAAAGTTTCAAAGGCCACTGTAGGGCACTCTGAGCACATAGTCGTTGCCCATAATGGTGTTTCTTTGCTTCCTTCCTTCCTTCTTTCCTTCCTTCCAACCCCTCAGCTTCCAGAGACCCTGGTGCTAAAATCCATCCTGAGGGCAGGGCCCTGAGTCAGGCCAAAGCCAGAGGAAGCAAGATGATTGGCCAGAGGGAGCCCCGAAGGCCCGCCCCCATCCTAATGATTTAAAGGACCCAAAGCACTTGCTGCTCTCCCCCTCCTCCCTTTTCTTCTCTCTCTCTTTCTCTCTTGCTCTTTCTGTCTGTCTGTCGGTTGGTCTCTCTCCCCCTCCACCCCTCTCACTAGCCTGTCTGTTTTTTCTCCATAGCTCTCTTCTCTCTTTAAATAAACACTTATTTCCCTCACTACCCTCAGCCTCTTTGCCAAATTCTTTCTCCAAAGGGACACAAGGTCTGGGGCCCCGGATCAGGTGGTTAGGGGTCAGCGTTCTGGCCCCACAGCCACCAGAGAACGCTCGGACGAGGCTGGTAGTTCAACACACACATCTGATGTGAGTGAAACAATGGGTCGCCAGCAAAAAGATGCATACCTCAGCTGCAGGGGCTCTTCCACCTCTAGAAAAATATGTTCTCAGAAACACCGTCCCCTGCAAGACAGCACTCTACATTCTAAATTCCTCTAGCCCAGGAAATCTTAAACCCCAAACGTTGTTTATGTAACGAGTTAGAAAATAAAAGGAAAATGGGAGAAGGCATTCTTCATGAATTCTGATAAGGATATTATTCTGTTCCGAGGCACCCTAATTACAAAGCTACACAATAAGCCTCAATTCCAACAGAGTTATTTTTCTCTATCAGGCAGATGGTAATTGCTTTAAAAAAAATATATGTGCCCAACTCGTGGCTTATCTGTTTAAGTTATCTGTTTGGGGAAAGTCATATCTATCTTCATAAATTGCCTAATTTTTTATCCTGCAGAGGCTCACTCTGAATAAAATTTCTTTTCAAGAAAAATGTTGCTGCCTAGATGAAATAGCGGCACTAAAAACACAGAGTATTTTCTCGGAAAAAGATGAGATCGCAAAGCGAGAGGTTCCGAGGGAGTCTTACAAGGATTTGCTCCCCGGGGATGTGCGAAAGCAACAGCAGCAGTGAGGTCGTAGGGTATGCAGCCACTGGGCTCAGGTGCACTGAGCAGGCTGGGTGGGGCTGGCCTCCGGGTGGGGAGTCCCAGGCATTGAGGACTAGCCCAGCAGTGATGACCCCTAAGGTCCTAGAGGACCACCCTCTTTCTTTGAAAGATGGTTCCCTATCAAGTGCTCCAGCCTCAGCTCACGCCAGTGCTTTCCTCCCTACAAAACACTTCATGGATGGAGTTCCCGTTGTGGCTCAGTGGGCTAAGCATCCAACTAGTATCCATGAGGATGCAGGTTGGATCCCTGGCCGCGCTCAGTGGGTTAAGGATCCCGTATTGCCACCAGCAGCAGTGTAGGTCGCAGACGTGGATTGCATCTGGCATTTCTGAGGCTGTGGTGTAGGCCTCAGCTGCAGCTTCAATTCAACCTCTCGACCCCTAGCCCAGGAACTTCCATATGCAGCAGGTGTGATCATAAAAAAAAACTGTTTCATGGCAACAAATATTTCATGGTGTGTTGGGAGAGAGGGGTTATATTATACTAGTAGAAGATGAAAATAAGGCAGAATTTTAATACCGCAGGCTGAAACCTATTAGAAAGGAGCAAAGTCAATTGAGCATCTTCTAAAAGGGCCAATCATAGAACAGACTGGATGAGGGCAGGACAAATAAGAAAATATCCCAGCGGTGGGGGGGGGATAAATTAGGAAGTTGGGATTAATATATAACACTACTAAACATAAAACAGAGAAGTAACAAGGACCTACTCTATCGCACAGAGAGATCTACTCAATACTCTGAGTACACAGTGAAAGAAAATATGGGGAAAGAATCTGAAAAGGAATAGATATGTGTGTATGTATAACTGATTCACTTCGCTGTACGCCTGAAATTAACACAAAGTTGTGAGTCAACACAGCCCAGTAAAATCTAAAAGGAGGGGCGCAAGGAAGGAAGGAAAGAAGGAAGGAAGAAGGAGGGAGGGAGAAAAGAATGTCCCAGTGTCTTACACAAAAATGTGTTTGTGCAACGCTTTAGCCCTCCCAGGGTGAAAGAACTTGCTCGGGGTGTTCAACCCCCCAGTCACCAGCCCCCTGGGCCGAAGGGGTTCGCACTGCCCCTGCGCCATTTGTGCTACGACTGAAAGCACTGGAGTTGCTGGAAGGTGACCTAGAGACCGAGCGTCACATCACAGCACGGACCAGGAAGTTCTGGGGGCACAACTGTCTCGGTCTGACGGGGACGCGCGCTGTCTGCTCGCTGCCCTGGAACAACAAACACTCTGCTTCTGTTTGTTGACTCACGAGCTGGTCTCAACAGAGATGCAAGTCCGAGGCGAGGAGGAAAAGGATGCTCACAGCGTTAAGATGCCCTAAAATGTGCACCTTTGCCAACATGAAAATGGGGCATCTGAGATGTTTTCCGAAAGAGTCAACTTACTGCTAGTGAATTTGCTGTAGATTTTTCCCGTCATTGCTTATATGTGTGTTACAGCCCACTCACACGTCTGTGTGCCCCAGACACATCAATTTCTTGCAGAAATGTTCATAATTAAAATTGGCATTTTTTGACAGGATAAAGGACAAAATGAAACCCAAATATGGGTACAGAGGGAGAGAGACATCTCAGAAATATCATTCGCTCCTGAAATAAACATCTGATGTCTCAAACCACAGCCTTGACACCCTCAAATATCTTTTTTTTTCTTTTTCTTTTTAAGGCCACACCCACCTGCTGGGCTAGGGGTTGAATTGGGCCTAAATTTGCCAGCCTACACCACAGCCACAGCAACACCAGACCCAAGCTGCATCTTGAACCTACGCCACAGCTTGCAGCAACGGAGAATCCTTAACCCACTGAGCAAGGCCGGGGACTGAACCCACAGCCTCATGGAGTCACACTGAGTCACAGTGGGAAGCCCTCCCCTCCGATATTTTGCTTTCATCTAATTAAACGAACAAGCTCATGCACTGCCCCACACTGGTTTCTAAAACCAGAATGGGACAGTCACAACCTTGTGTCATAATTAGGGCCACTGTGCGCCATCAGATCAGCATGACATTTGACATTGGCTTTTTTCCCTAGAATTTAATGTCTTGCCCTCCACTCCCAGGGCTTTCTGCATATTTGAAAGAATTCCATGTTTGGGGTCTCTCGTCATCTGATTTGTCTGCCGGAGGGGCTTTCGTCCCACACTGTAGGATCAAACCCTGTGTCAGGAGTTCCAGGGACACCCCTGAGCTCAGAGACCCTATGACAAGGCCACGGTCATGGCTGACAAGCAGCAGTCATGACTCGCTCCAGCGCGGGACACACTCCTCAGAGCAATGCGGGGGTTTCTCAGGGGGTGGCCCCCCAAGTGGAGACACCACCCCCTGCTTCAAAAGCTCATGGGGACCAAACAGCACGGAAACAACAAGATGAGCCTGCGGCCCCTCCCTGTCTGCAGCACCTGGGCTTCTGCACAAGGATCACCCCACAAATATGCTTCTGGGGAGGCAGCGTCACAGGTGGGGAATGCTTTGATCAAAACAGGCTTTTCATTTTAAATACTCGTTACCGGCTTCATTCATTTATGCACCCATTCGATCCTTCAGGAAAAATACATTCAGAAACGCCATCCACCGAAAGAGCAGAACAGACTTTATCTCACTTCGCCTTTGCAGGGATTCGTTCTGTATCTTAAAATCTCTTTTCTGTTCTTCGAGCTCAGATGTTAGTTCTTTGATTAGGGCTGCTTTTCCTCAGACGTTTGGTGTGGTTTTATTCTCTGTGCTTACGCGGTTGCTCAGGAATCCCCGCTCACCCCCTGGGGCAGACTGATTCTGCAGCTCTTGTCTCCTGTGACCGAGAGTGAGGGGCACGCACCCAGGAGGAGCAGGCTGGCACCAGCCACCCAGGTAAAGCAGCTTCCGGTCCACCCCGGAAATCTCCAGCTGCATGCATCCTTTCTCCCACGTGTGGGTGCAGCTTCCAACGCTGCTGGTGGTGGCGCAGCCACGATGCCTTGGTGACTCTCTGCAGTCTCCATCCTCGTCCTTATCTTCGGTCTCAAACGGTGCCAACCCCCGGGGCAAAATGTTCACGCTATGGATTCATTGAACTGCTTTCTCTGATAATCGTCTGCTTCGACCCATCAGGGGGACTCCAAATTTCATGACAATTGACCACCTTCTCTCTTGTTTCCTAGCAGTTATGCGGGTGGGCGCGTAAAATTGTTCAGTCGACTTGGAAAAGAGTTTGCAAGTTTCTGGCAGAGTTAAACACGAGCCTAGCCTCTGACGCAGCCTTTCCACGCCTTGCCATAGCCTGAGAGAGGTAAAAGCCTTTTCTAAAGCTTGCTCTTTAGGGTGCACAGAAGTCAGACACACAGTATTCAAAATGGAAGCACTGTGGTATAGGTTGCAGATGTGGCTTGGATCCCACGTGGCCATGGTTGTGGTGCAGGCCGGCAGCTACAGCTCCGATTGGAACCCTGGCCTGGAAACTTCCATAGGTGGCAGGTGTGGCCCTAAAAAGAAAGGAAGGAAAAGTGCCTTTGGTAGAGGGATAAGGCAGGCTTGACCCCAAAGGAACACAGGGGAACTCTCTAGAATGTTGGAAATCTTCCATATCTTGATTGGGGTGTAGGTTACACAGTGTGTATATTTTTCAAAACCCACTGAGGTGTGCAGTTAAGATGTATACACTTCACCGTATGTAAGTTAATCCTCCATTTAAAATTTTTTGAAAATACGAGACTATTTTTGAGTACCAAATTTGCAGCATCTATTTTTAAATATATTTTTCAGTGCTGACACTGAGCGCAATTAAGACATTCATTGTCATACACTGCTGGTAAGATAAACAGCAAAAAAGCATCCGATGATTCCATTATATTCTAACGCTTTGAACGTGCATAAAATAAATATAAAAGTTCCCAGTTTCAGCTAATTACAGTATTTCGCTCACCACCCCTCAGCTGTGCCAGGAAGCAGGACTGACGTCCCTTTCCCGGAACACTATATTTGGACTTGTGTTTAGACCTAATGTTTCAGGTAGCCGTGAATAGAGACGCCACCTTGACACACGATATCAGCTGTCATTTCACACTTCCACACAACCAGAAAGTAAGTGTCTTTGCCTCAAGCAAAGATGAGAAGGACAGGGAAAAACGAGATGATTCTCTCTGGAAAGCTCTCCGGGACCAAGCAGTTTCTTCTTCAGAAAAGAATGCATGACTCATTTCATCAGTCAAGCGTGCCTTCGGCTGCCAGGGAAGATCGAAATTCCCTAATTACAAAAGCTACCTCAAGTTCTTTCTTCTCGGCTCAAAAAAAAGCGACGTACAGCGCTCGAGCAAGTCTTTAGAGACGACCACGGGGACGATCACCCGGCCCTCCAGGCAGTCCACACACTGACACCCACCCACGCCCCCCACCACGACCACCTGACTTTGAGGTCACGAACTGACAAAACAGTTAGGATGCTATGCCAGCCCCTGGCGGTTGCCGCAGTGACAGCAGGTGAGGCAGAACCTCGGCAGCTATTCTGGCCCTGGTGGCAGCTGTGGCAGGTGACTGGCTAAACCCAAGGGCAGTACCCCTCTTTCTTCTGGCTTCCTCGGCATCCCTGTTTCTTCCTCTGTTTCTCAAGCACTTCGGCACTTTTGGAACCAATGATCTGGATTAAATCTCTTCTGTAGAGACACTTGGCTTATCTCTGTGTCCCTGATTAGACCCTATAACTAATACAGGGCTGAGGACACAGGGTGTGTTCAAAGGGCGGGATGACCAACCCTCGACTTTGACCTTGAGCACGAAAATGGATGCCAGTGGAAAGCGGAAAACCAGTAGCTAGTGCAAAGCAGCAGCAACACAATTTGGTAACGCCCAGCCCTGCGGTTGCCTGAGACGAGCAACATTACCAAAACGAAGGTTGGGGGAGAGCGAGTCCATGCTGCGCTCGGCCGTCACAGGAGGAATGACCATGGCAGTGAAAGGCGGAAGGCGGCAGTGGAGAGAGCGCAGGCGGAGGGAAAACCGCAAGCTCAGGGATCAGAATGTTCAGCGCAAGGAGAATCAGAGCAGGTGGGAGATTCCGAGGTGGCCCCGAAAGATTGTCCTAAGTCTTAGCGCTGCAGACCCAGTGTTGCTCAAAGCCAGTCTCCAAATTGGAGTCTTAAGTTTGCAGAATTGTAATGTGCATTGAATTCACAGCCTTGCCAGCACTCTGATGTGAGGGTCAGAGCATCGACTGGGAAGAAACAGCGAAGACTGCTGAAAGGGGCCCTTGGGGTGACGCGGAAAGCTTTGAGGACCTCCACCCCTCGTCTGGGCCTGAGGGAGAAGACCAGCTCCTCCGCCTGAAGGCTCCACGCTGACCTTACTCAAGGAAGCGGCCTGGCAAGCGGAGGCCTCGACACTCACCGTCACCGTTCACCACCTTCGCTGCCACCAAACCACCAAACCAGGGGACACCGAGAAGAGAGAGCTTGTGCTCCAGAGGTGTGAATTCACACTGGCAGCTTGGTGTGAATTCACACTGGCTAAACCTTGCGCCTCAATCCAAGGGCTGAGAGCAGAGCTGCTTGAGATCCCTGGCAATCGTGACCCGAAATCCTTCGTTTGGTTTGTTCTCCTAAATTAGCTATTAACGGCATGCCGTAAAGACTTCTCACAACCCCCAAATTCATACCTCCTACTTTCCTTCTAGTGACTTCAGCCAGCCAGCCAGAAACTACATCTCCCAGGCTGCCTTGCAGCTGGGTGAGGAATGGGCTCCGTAAAAGCGGCGTCTGCAACTCTCAGGCTGAAGCCACCAGGGAGGCCAGGTGGTAACTGCCTTGTCCTTTGCATACAGAGAAATGAACCTTTTTTTTTCTTCTTTTTACTGCCGTACCTGTGGCAAATGGAAATTCCCAGGCCAGGGATCGAATCAGAGCTGCAGCTGCAGGCCTACGCCATAGCCACGGTAACACTGGATCCGAGCAGCATCTGTGAATTACACTGCAGCTTGTGGCAATGCCAGATCCTTAACCCGCTGAGGGAGGCCAGGGATCAAACCCACATTCTCACAGATGCTCCGTGGGGTTCCTAGCCTGATGAGCCACAACGGGAACTCCATATAGGAATAAACTTGTTATTCGTGCTCTTGATTACTTTTTATTTAATTAATTAATTAATTTATTTGTCTTTTTGCCTTATCTAGGGCCGCACCCACGGCATATGGAAGTTCCCAGGCTAGGGTCTAACAGGAGCTGTAGCTGCCGGCCTTCGCCCACAGCCACAGCCACAGCAACGCGGGATCCGAGCCGCGTCTGCAACCTACACCACAGCTCACGGCAACACCGGATCCTTAACCCACTGAGCGATGCCAGGGATCGAACCCGCAACCTCATGGTTCCTAGTCAGATTCGTTAACCACTGAGCCACGATGGGAACGCCTCGATTACTTTTTATTAAAGCAACCTAACCTGTGCTCTACCAATACAGGACCTACTATTCTGGAATACCGACATTCCTACGTATTATTTAAATGTTCATGGGGATTGGTTTGACCAAGATGTTTTTCTCCCAGAATCCTTGGAGTCAAAGACAGTACAGGGGAGTTCCCGTCATGGCTCAGTGTGTTATGAAGTCAAACAGTAGCCATAAGGACTCTGATTCAATCCCTGGTGCCGTTCAGTGTGTTAAAGGATCTGGTGTTGCCTCAAGTGTGGCATGGGTCAGATGTGGCTTGGATCTGGCATTGCTATGGCTGTGGTGCGGGCCAGCAGCTGCAGCGCTGGTTTGACTCCTAGCCTGGGAACCTCCGTATGCCGCAAGTGCAGCCCTAAAAAGACCAAAAAAAAAAAAAAAAGCCAAAACCACCAGAGCTCATCAACCACAAGGGAATGTCTAGATGTCACCTGAAGAATCTCCAGGATGAACAGAAATTTGACCCGGAGGCCACACAGCCTGAAGAACACTCCCAATTACACCACCGAACAACCCCAGCAAGACCCTCCTGCTCCAGCCAGGGGACAAGCACTATAAGCCCTGAGCTCTGAAGCCTCACAAGTGGTTACTCCTGCCTCATAGCCGGGTCACCAGGATTGGGCCTCCATCTTTTTTTTTCCTTTTATTTTAATTTTTACTTTCTATCTTTTTTGGTCACCCCAGGGCCTATGGAGTTTCCGGGCCAGGGATCAGATCCGAGCCACAGTTGCGGCCTATATTGAGATTATAGAAAAGCCGGATCCTTAACCACTGTGCCCGGGGCTGGGGTCGAACCTGCGTCCCAGTGCTCCAGAGACACCACTGATCCTGCTGTGCCACAGCGGGAACTCCGGGCCTGCATCTGCTAACCTGAAGCTCCACGTTGGGGCGTGGGATCGGCCTAGCCACAAGCATGTCTGGGAAAGCAGGTGTCTGGCTTCGAGGAGGTGAGAATCAGGGCCTGTATCGTTATCTCTTATTGTGGGACAGATGGCCCCCAGACCTGATGGCCTGCATCAACCATCTTTCTCATCCCTGATGGTGTCTTTGGGCGGGAAAGCCGGGCAGGGCACGGTGGTGATGGCTGGTTTTTACTCCTTGTCTTGGCCTCCGCTGGAAGCCTGCAAGGCTGGGGGCGGAATCACGGAAGCCTCGGCATCTCATAGGTTGTCCGCAGAGAACTTAGCAGGGCTGATGGCTACACCTCTTCAATGAAAGCTGGGTTTCCTCCGAACACCGTGGCTGGGTTCCCCAGGCACTCATCCTGACGGAAAGCAGCCAGAGCCCCATCCCTTCGTGGCCCAAGCTATGGAGTGTGGCGCGGTGAGGACAGCGTCGTGAGGGCGCGGGACAGGGCATCAGGCCAGGGTTCCGGGCCCCCTCCCCCGCCTCCTCCTGTGACTCTGAGCAGGACCGCACTGCTGAGACTTCAGACGTCTCTAAAGAACAAAACAACGTGGGCCCCCATCGCGGGTGAGCAGGGGAGGCCCTCTGACGTTCTCAAGCTCTCTCCAGTCCCCACCAGAGCAGCTGGCTACCCGGAGCTCAGAGGGCAGTGGAGACGGTCTCCCTAGAACCCAGGACCAGGAGGGCAGAGTTTGTTCCTTGCTGTCTCGGGAGTGACTCTCCACAGCAGGTGTTCTCAGAGCCATGTTGCAGCACCGTCTGAAGCTGTCTGTCTGGGCTGGAATCCTGGCTTCCCTGACTAGTCCCTGCATTGTTTTGGACTAGTTAATCGCTCTATAAAGCTGGGATAGGGAGTTCCCATTGTGGCCCACTGGGTTAGGAACCCAGCTAGTATCCGTGAGGATGTGGGTTCGATCCCTGGCCTTGCTCAGTGGGTCAAGGATCTAGCATTGCCGTGAGCTAAGATGTAGGTCACAGACGCGGCTCGGATCCCGAGCTGCTGTGGCTGTGGCGTAGGCCAGCAGGTGTAGCTCCGATATGACCCCTAGTCTGGGAACTTCCAGATGCCTTGGGTGTGGCCCTAAAAAGCAATAAATAAATAAATACATACATACATAAAGTAGGGACACACATGGTACCTACTTAAGGGTTTTTATGATCATGAAGTGAATATATTTTATATATATATATATATATATATATATATATATATATAATGCTTAGGATGACACTTGAAAGATGAAATGCCATCTAAGTGCTGGCTTCAATGATGGAAGAACAAATGCCATGATGGGTAATGCAGCCGAGTGACATCAGAGATCCACACTATGTCACCTTCCAGTGCATTCTTTTGACAGAAAAGACTTTTGAATTTTAACAGTGATCTTAACACTTTCATTCAAGGAAATAACCACATGTGTGAACTGGAGGCTGATATTTGGAGCTGGTCTGGTTGACGCCTCCAGGAGATTTGGGGCTCCTAGAGAAACAGGACCCTTGAAAAACATTGGGGTGCAGTCCTCTGAGACAAAGACTGCATGAGCAAACCCACTTCTGCCCCTCTTTGTAAAAACTGCAAGTGGGGAAAGCCGGCCCTTCGTGGGAGCTGCACTCGGAGACACAAGGTAATTGCCAGGTGAGCCGCGACTTTGATAACCAGCTCCCCTTCCTCACTTTCTCCCTTTCACGGTACACTGGCCTGGGCTCGCTCTGCAGAGACCCCTAACCATTCCCCTCCCCAGCCCACCCCTGCTGGAGAGTGAGGAGGAGCTGGAGATGCACAGCTGTGCTTAGAGAGAACTTCGTTTTACTAAATACTCTCCATTCAGCTGTCCTAATGTTGGAAACTTAACCACCACTGAGCTGACTTCTAAAAATTGGCTAACATTTTTTTTCCCTCTCTTCAGAGTGTTTGAAAAGCAAATAAAAGAGAATAATTTCAACAACAAAATGTAACCTCTCCACCCGGCTAGGCTGGGTAGGCACCCATTCGCTCTGCTGGCGCCATGGAACTTTCTAGAATCTCCTGGGACAGGAGACAGAGGAGGCCCATTCTTCCTACCACTGAGGCTACCAACCCATCACTGAAGCAAATATTCGCGGTTTCTGGACTGAAGGATTGAGGAAGCCGTAAGTTGAGAACACTTAGCTGTACCTGTATGATAATTGCTATCCTTTCGATTTTCCTCCTTCTGGTCTTTTGTCCTCTGCATGTTTTTTGTAGTCGTAGCTATAGTATGGGTACAATTTTGCACTCTGCTTCTTTTGTACAATTATTGTTGATCATAAATATTTTCATTTTGCTATAAAATCTTCATAACCCCGTTATTATTGCTGCATAATCGTCTCTCAAGTGAATCAGGTGTAATTTACCTACCACTCCGTTGTTATTGCCAATTTAGGTTGTTTCCAATTTTTAGCTGGCATTTGCCTTTAGCCCTCTAAAGAGTTGATCAGAGATGCTGGAAATGCGACAGGTAGATAATAAATAAGATGACTATGATCTCACCTGACAGTCCTGTTTCGGCCTCTTGTCACAGCATCAGCATTAACTGATCCTTTCACTCTCCAAACAAAACCAAAAAACCCTGCATTCAGAGAATAAATTATATGATCAACCTAGTAATTCTCCAATCAGAGCTAAAGGCCTTTCAGACAGCTGCCTGGGATTTCAGCCAAGCCATTCCCAAGCCGCACTGGATGACATACCTGCTTCACACAGGAAACGCTTCTCCAAGGCCTCCCCCAAGGTCAGCTGGTCTGTGGGGATGATGACCACACCTGCAGAGGTGGCTTTCTCATCTCCACCTCCTGGACCGGGACTAATACCCCACCCCAGTGATAACCCTGCAGTGAAGTCAACCATCCCGCGCAACTGGTCGACCCCAGCGTGGGCTTGAGTATACAGGGACCAGGCTGTAGGTCCCAGAGCATGGCTGAGCTGGACCAGCTGCTGAGCTTCTTTGAAACACAGTTTCTTCCCCAACGAAGTGGGCCGGATAAAACCCAAGACGCTTCTGTGGCCATGAAATGATGAAACATTTGATGCCTACCTGTCACCTCCCAACCTTCTGGAATCCCCTCTTCCCATAGGTTAAATGAACTCAGGGAAGAGATACACATTGTCACATTCCTATCGGACACCTCTTTAAAAATCAGAGCTGGATAGAACAGGGGCACCAAGAAAGCCCATGAGACCAGGACAAGTAGATCTCAGTGGGCTACAGCCCAGATCTGGTCACCAGCTTTCGGTCCTGCCCCAGCCGCAGCCCTGCCCAATCCCACTCACTGGAAATCTGCCTCCGCGGAAAGGGACCTTTGCGCACAGCCGCCGATCCAGGGGCCAGTGTCCCAGGGGCAAGCACTTGCGACAGGCCCTCGAGGCCTGTCTGGCACCTCCTCGCTCTTGTGGGAGACAAATCCAGAAAGCCAAACCCGTTAGGTCTGTACTTATATCTGCGGTGGCCTGAGGAGTTATTTTTCACAGTGAACATTTTTGCTAATTTGGAAAAAGACGGTAAAATGGTAAAGACGTTTAAAAACAATTGTCATGGTGACACGAGAACGAGCAAGCTCTGGATGAACTTAGAGGCTTCTCGAGATGAAAGCCAGACCAGGAAGCTCGGGGAAGTTTGGAGTCGGTCCTAAGCCATTTCGGTTTTCCGGGGAATTCCTCCGACACTGCGGCGGTCGTCCCCGCCCCTCCCCACCGCGCACTCGGCCACGCACCGGATACCATGCGCAGCAGTGCGATTCGTGCCAACTGACTCCCTGTCGCCAGGTTGTTCCAGCTTCTGGGGCTCTAAACGTGCTTTGTGCTTGAAATTTCACCAGATAAAAATAAGTTTCAATTGGCTAAAGGCAGAAAGGGAGGCGCGGGATGAAAGCGTCCAGGCTGAAGGAGGATCCCCACTCCTTCCGCGGCAGGTCCCGAGGTCACCCGCGGGTGGCGGGGACTCCGGGGCCTCGGAAGCCCAGCCCCGCGCCCTGAGCGCCCGCTGGCGCCAGCATCGGATGCTTTTCCCCGCCGCCCCTTGGAAACGACTCGAAAACCAGTGCCCCGCGGTTGCCTCTTCCCGTTTTTTCCGGGCGCAGGAACCCTCCGGCGCGGCGGGCTGGAGAGGAGCTGGCCGGGCCGCCGGGGTAAATTCGAGGTTGCGGTGGGCATGCTTCCCGCGACCTCGTCCCCGGGCCCTGATTCTTCCATCTGTCTTTGGGAAAGCGCTGGTGCCCTAGACCCCGGCCCAGGGTCGCTGTGTAGGACACCAGGCACCATCGGTTGAGAGCGAATCAATAAACAGGTTGCTTTCCACTCTTGTCTGACACCCTTTCCCCTCCGGCTTTTCTAACCAGGTTAAGTGAGATCGGAGGCCGGGCCGGGGGCTGATCCTGGAACCCCGGCAGAAGGACCCGGAGCCAGGGAGACCCTCATCAACGCGCGCACTCGGGAGCCCCTTCTCAGCACCCTCCCCACCCTCGCCCCCGCTTCTGCCCGCTCCCCCCCCCCCCCCCCCCCCCCCCCCCCCCCCCCCCCCCCCCCCCCCCCCCCCCCCCCCCCCGCTACCTCGCAGCCCAGCCGGCCGGGCGCGCGCCGATGTCTCCCCCCAGCGGTCGAGAGCGTGTCGCCGCGGGAGCCGGGCGGCGGGCAGGCGGGCAGGCGGCGGGGGCGGCACGGCGCAGGCAGGCCCGCGGCTCCGCCCCGCGCACCCCCCCACCCCGCCGCCAGCCGAGCCGCCCCCTCCGCGCAGCGCCGGGCTCAGACCGAGCAGCCGCCTCTGCAATGTCAGCAGCCGCAGCGGCGGCGGCGACGCGAGCGGCAGCGGCCGGGGCCCCGCAGTAGCCGCCAGCGCGGCACGGCCCGGCGGGCGCGCACGGCGCGAGCCCGCGGCCACCTCGCTGCCTCCCGGGCGCTGCGGACGGCTCTGCGCGCCTCGGCGCGGCGCTCGGACTCGAAGCTAGCCCCGCTGCGGCCGCGCACAAAGGACCGCGGACACCGTGCTCTCGGGGCTGCGTCCAGGGGTCGGCCGGTGGACGGCCAGCCGCGCCGCGTCCCCTCCACACCTCCCCTCCCGGGCGACCGGAGCCCGAACCGGAGCGGGCCCCGTCACATGACAGCGGCGACCCAGGAGCCGGCGAGCGCGCGTGCTGCCCGCTCGGCTGCGCCACGGCCGCCGGCGCCCGGAGTGGCCCGCGCCGCGCCCCGCTGAGCGGTCGCCGGTCGCTGCCGCCCGGCGCCCCCCACCCCCACGCCGCCCCAGCTCTCGGGATCCGGGAGCAGGAGCCTAGGGGAGCTCTCCGCCGGCGCCGAGCCTAAAATGGCCACGCTGCTCCGCAAAATCGGGCTCATCCGCCTGCACAACCGGGACACCGAGGACCCCAAGCACCACCACAACCACCGCGGCGGCGGCGGCGGCCAGCAGAGCGCGTCGCTGCGCGGCAAGGGCGGCGCCAAGAGCGGCGGCCACAAGCCCCAGCAGCAGCAGCAGCAGCAGCAGCAGCAGCAGCAGCAGCAGCAGCACCCCGCCGGGGGCGCGGGCGACGTCAGCCCCGGGCCGGGCAAGGGCAAGGGCAAGCGCGCGGCGGAGCCGGCCCCGCGCGACAAGCCGCCGCAGCCCGCGGCGGGAGCGACGGGGGTGGCGGGCGCCGGGGGCCCCCGGGAGCGGGCGGCGGGCGCCAGGGCGGGGCCGGGCCCGGCGGCGGCGGCGGCGGCGGCGGCGGCGGCGGGGGGCGGCAGCCTGGTGCCCGCGGCGCGCCAGCAGCACTGCACGCAGGTGCGCAGCCGGCGGCTCATGAAGGAGCTGCAGGACATCGCGCGCCTCAGCGACCGCTTCATCTCGGTGGAGCTCGTGGACGAGAGCCTCTTCGACTGGAACGTGAAGCTCCACCAGGTGGACAAGGACTCGGTGCTGTGGCAGGACATGAAGGAGACCAACACCGAGTTCATCCTGCTCAACCTCACCTTCCCCGACAACTTCCCCTTCTCGCCGCCCTTCATGCGGGTGCTCAGCCCGCGCCTGGAGAACGGCTACGTGCTGGACGGCGGCGCCATCTGCATGGAGCTGCTCACGCCGCGCGGCTGGTCCAGCGCCTACACGGTGGAGGCCGTCATGCGCCAGTTCGCCGCCAGCCTGGTCAAGGGCCAGGTAAGCGGGCCGGGGGCTGGGGGCGCGGGGCTGGCCGCCGTCGCCGCTGCTGCGCGCGGAGCTCTTTCTGCACCTGCCCGGGAAGGGGCGACGTCCCCCCCCGCGCCTCCGCTGCTCTTCCCGGAGCGTTTGCTTCCTTCTCTGCTTCTCTGGTGTCCTGCCCAAGCCCCGCGGGTCGCCCTCTCGCTCCCCGAACGCCCTCCTCGCTCTTTTCTCCTCCGTTCGTTCTCCCCTGTGGCCCCTCTCACTCCGTCCTCATGTCCTAAGCCATTGCCCGCCTCTCCTGCAGCCCCTCCGTCCTTCACCACCTCCCCAGTTCCCTCCTTCTCCCTTTCCTCCATCTCCCCCCCAGTCTCCCCAACTCCCCCCATTTACCCTCTACACCCCCCCCCGGCTTCCCCCCACCAACTGTCCCTGTCACCTCCCGCAGGGTGGACCTTTACGTGGACCTCAGAGTCTAAATGCCCTGCCTGGTGTGCCGCGCCTGTCCGGCCACACACACACAGGTTTCCTCCCGGGTTTCAGGAGGGCTCTGCAGGTGGGAGCTGTGCGGAGGGCCCGGCTCCCGCTGGCGGATCTGCTCCCTCCTCAACATCACCTAGTGCAGAGGTGAAAATTTAGCTCTTGAGAAATTTCGCTGGAAAGGCAGAGGTGTGGTTTGAATGGGACTTAAGTGACAAGACCAGACTCTGTCAGGGAAAGGCCTGCTTCTTTCCAGGATTGGCACCTCTGGGTGGTTGTTCAAGGTCTGGGGCTGTCTCAGACCTGTCTCTTCTTTCGGTTTCCCCACGCCCTCAGGGGGCTAAAGGTTTTTAACTAAAAGCTGAAACCAAGGGCAAGCTTGATGCCCGAGTCTTCCTTTTTGCACCAGGTGGCAGCTTTGCGGAAAAGAAACCCCCGGGGAACTTGAGAGCAGGGAAGGGCTGAGTCTTCTGAACTTTGTGCGCTGCAGGCAGAGGTGTGCTGGTTTTTTCTTCCCAT
This sequence comes from Catagonus wagneri, assembly GCA_004024745.2. Taxonomy (NCBI): domain Eukaryota; kingdom Metazoa; phylum Chordata; class Mammalia; order Artiodactyla; family Tayassuidae; genus Catagonus; species Catagonus wagneri. The sequence goes on along the minus strand of PVHT020000009.1, from coordinate 20,998,443 downwards.
GTTATCTGCTCTTGATCACGTTTAAGTTGGTCAGCATTTTCTCAAATCGCTGTTCAACATCACTTAATAAAATCCTGAGTTTACACGGGTGTCTTTCCGCTTTATGAAGAATCACTGTTTGGTTTAGAAGACCCCGAGTGACCTCAGTTTGATCTTTCTACAGCCAGCATTTCAGAAGCCATCAGCCCGCTGTCACCTGCCTCTGTCCCTTTCACTGGGGGATCTTTCACACTAATCAAATAATGCCCGTTCTGCCATTGTCACTAGAGGTGGAGCTCTGGGGATTCCAAGCAGAAAGCATTGTAAGGCCAGTGGAGGAAGGCACTTAATTCTTGATGGAGGTCTGCTCTGACCAAGTGATTAACCTGCTGGTCCGTCTTTTCTGGGGTTTAGCTTCCGCTTCGTTCTTGAGTTCCAAATAGGCTGGCTGCGGCAGCTCTAGAAAGACATCTGTAACTGAGCAAGGTTCAATGCTTTACTGTCAGTTAAGGCTCATTCTGAAGCCTGCGGTTGGGGGCCTGCTGGGATGTAAAGTGCCTGTGAGTCGAGCCACAGGGGTGGGGGCGAGGGGTCCCAGCTTAGGTGATCATCAAAAGGGATGCGTATTTCAAAGAAATGTGTTTGTTGTTAGTTTCTGAAAGCGTTGCTAGTGGGAGCACTCTGGAACGGAGCACTCTGGAACGGTCTCTCAGCTTCTTTCACTCTTCCCGGCAATGACTTTGGGGGAAAGAGGACTGTCGTTTTGCCTGAAAACCGCAGAATCATAGTATTTCGACTGGGAAGAGATCCCGGAGGTCACCTGGATCACAGCCTGCATTTTGAAAGATGCAGGAAAATGAAGCTTTCAAATGAGACATTAGGCCCTTTTTTTAGAAGAGTGCTATCTTAGTAAGTGCAGTGTTTTCCAGGTTGACATTACTGCTGTGAATGACAGCTCTGTTGGTGCCTATGCACTTTGATTTAATTGGACAGGTGTGTGTGTGTGTGTGTGTGTGTGTGTGTGGTTTATATATACATATATATATAAACCAAAATTGAGAGTCTTGCATACAGGTTGCACATCAGAGACTTTGTTGTTGAAAGTAATTGTCAACATTTTTATTTCTTAATTTCAAAATCTTCGTTGATTTGGGGCCTCCACCTGGCCTGTTGTGGCCTATGACTTAGTCTAAATTCTAGTGTATAAAAAAATCTGAAAGGAAAGTGAGCACTCAGCAAATTGTAAAAGTACCAGTTCATTTTTTTTGTGCGTTTTTCATGCTGACTTCAGTGTCCAAAAGACAGTCGTATAGGATACACTTAAACACTTGAAATTCAACATAGGAACAGGAGCGAATGTTCGTCGCTGCTGCAGGAATGGATTCTATTACTGTTTCAGGAGCTTGAAATCATGGTGCCTTTTCTTGCTTCTGTGCATTTCCTAACCTACAGGTTGGTTGTCCATGACACGTACTATAAGTTACTGAATTATTTCCGTAGGTAAAGGTAATAGACTTTGGGAAAGCAAGCTAAATGCCGGATAATGCATTCGAGAAGGACCGCAGTGCCACCAAACCAATGCTTCTTTTAAAAGAAAGAACTGTTCCAGTCTAGTTACGTTCCTCCATCTGCTGGCGCTTCTTTTTTAGGATTCGTTGTTCTGAAGTGACAAACTTTCCCTCTTTCATAAGCGCTCAGCTTAGCCCTCTGAATCGAGGCTGTGCTAAGTCGATGTCGTTTCTATACTTTTAGAGACATCATGAAATTACTTTTAAGGGTCTCGCTGGTAATATTGAGAAAAGATCGGCTTAACTGTTTGGGGCACAGTATTGAGGGTTTGGGTCCGTCAGGTGGTATATTACAAACTCAGTCATTTCACAAGGCCCACGTTAGCAAGCCCTCCTGTGTCCCGCACTACGGAATGAGGTTGTCTTAACAGAACGTGAATTTCTTGTGTGATACGTTCTGGGTCGAGGTGACGACATACGTACCTTGCCTCTTTGTTCATTACTACATTTTCTCTTGACTGTACACAGAGAGGCGTCTTAGGTAACTTGGTTCCAGCCATCAGATGAAAACTCCCCCATTCCTGGGATGGTCCTGCCTCGGCGGATATGCCTGGGTTTACTGATGGCTGGACAGGGACTCTCCTTGCAGCCGTAGGAGGCAGAAGGCTCCCAAAGTGGCTTGAGGGTGCACTAACCCAGGGCTCCCTTTTCACATCAGTTCACCTCCTGAGTGCCCCTGATTTAATTAGTCAGCCATCGCCCGAGGCAGGGAGCCAGATGGCGCTTGAAAGAAAGTTCCTTATTCCTCCAGTCCGCTCGGTGCCAGCCATGCGACTCAGCCCGGCATGGGGACGATGTGGCAGCCACAGCAGCAGCAGCTAACGTTTGTGCACTCTCGTGCCAAGCTCTGGGTCAGCCAGTCGTTTAGGGCGTTTAGCCGTACCCGGTTCTGTGAGTTCAGTGCTCCCTGTACAGGTGAGGAAATCGCTGCCCCACGCGGTGCAGTGAAATTAGCGCAACCTCGTGTTCTGATGCCAGCAGTGAGTGCGAGGCTCCGAATACCAGTGCGAGTTAGTGACAGTTGTCAGGCCTGGCCAAGTCACACCCAGGCCATCTGAGCTCCCGCTGTCTCCGGCCAGTGGTCCATTCACGGCGAACTGCGTGATCCTCATCTGTGTCTCCGCAGAGGACAGGCACTCAGTCGGCTGTCAGGGACTAAAATATCTTCGGTTCTCAGTGTTTGAATTAAAAATTAGTAAGCGATTCCGGAAGAGTTAAATTTCCTGACAGTGCTGCTTTTCGGAATTTTCGAATATAGGAAACTGGCTGATGTGCCACTTGTCAGCATGTGATGACGAGGTGATGGGCCCTGCACAGGAGCTCTGTCTGATGACAAAGTGCTTGTCCGAGGTCAACGCTGGGGCCGAAAGGATCTGACCTTGGGCGTCACTGGGAACCTTACACGCATTTGCGCGCGCCCAGATTCAGAACCTGTTCCCAAGTACTAGGCCTGGAAATGTCTTTTTACCTATGACCACAGAATCTCCGGGGCCTATCAGAAAGAGTAAGGAAGATGAACAGACCCATGGTTCCTAAAGTTTACCAGCTTCTAAACTTGTAATTCACGCAACATATTTGAAAGCCCTGTGTGTGTTTGCTAGGGGCCGCTGTCACAAAGTCCCACAGCCTGAGGGCCTTAAACCACAGACATTTCCTTCTCCCAGGTCTGGAGGCCGGAAGCCTGAGGTCAAGGTGACGGTGACAGTGGGGCTGGTCCTTCCGAGGGTGTGAGGGAGGCTGTGTCCGGCCTCTCTCCTTGGCTGGCAGACGTGCGTCCTGTCCTCTCGCTGTGTCCTCGCCTGTCGTGCCCCCGTGTGTCTGCCCCAATCTCCCCTTCTTGTAAGGACACCCGTCCTGCGGGGTCAGGGCCCGCCCAGATGACCTCGGTTGAGCCTGGTGACTGTCGAGACCCTGTCCCCCACACACAGTCCCCTCCTGGGGTGCTGGGAGTCAGACTCCAACATGCGAGTTGTGGGCTCACAGTGCAGCCCAGAACCAGCCCCACTAGGGATTTCCTGACCAGTTCGACCTCTCGTGTCTCTAGGGGCTCTGACTGGTTTGCCGGGAGGAACATGACCAATGCCAGTCCTGTGAGCACAGGGCCGTACGTCGAGGGCCGACTGCAAATAGAGGGACGGCGGCCCCTTTAGAAGGAAGCCGGGAGAGCCTGGCGTGAAAACCGCCGCAGCCAGGGGGGTGGGACATGGCCCTGTGACTCGCCCGGGAGATCTCAGGGGTGGCCGATCTTAGGGGTCTCCGTTGTGCCCTGTGCCCGAGTGCAGGTGACGGAGGCAGTGACCCACCCAGGATGACTCTGCAGCTTGAGGGCTCCGTGCACTTGACTGTTCGGAGAAGAAAAAATAGCTTGTTCTGATAGCAAGGAGTGCTGGCAGAAGGCGGCGGCCGGGACTCTGCACCCTAAAATAGTCCCACGCCGACCTGGCGAGCTCCCACGCGCTGGTGCCCTGGCCCGCCTGCACACCCCAGGGCGCGTGGTACCGTTCAAATAGCGGTGACTCACTTTACCCTGCGTGTCGACTTTGGAGAAACTTGCAGAGAGAGGCTGGAAACGTGTTTCTGTTTATTCCTCTGACTTATAGTAAAGGGCGTGTGAGGTCGGTTTTCCTTTTCAAGGCGCAGTGTAGTTCCAGGGTGGTTCGGTGGCTTTTTAATCTTACACGCGCGCGCATGCGTGTAAGGTTCCCGGTGACGCCCAAGGTCAGATCCTTTCGGCCCTAGCGTTGACCTCAGACATGCACTTTGTCATCAGACAGAGCTCCTGTGCAGGACCCATCACCTCGTCATCACATGCTGACAAGTGGCACATCAGCCAGTTTCCTATATTCGAAAATTCCGAAAAGCAGCACTGTCAGGAAATTTAACTCTTCCGGAATCGCTTACTAATTTTTAATGGAGCGCCAACCTGGACAAGTTGAAGTTCGTTTTAACCCAGAGTCCTGCCCTTTCTCATCCCCAGGAACAGGCAGGTGTGATTCCAGGTCTGGGAGGAAACTGGACCCTCACATTTAGGAGGGATAAGCAGTAAGTTCCTGTGTACAGCGCAGGGGGCGACAGCCAGTCTCCTGGGATGGACCACGAAGGGAAAGAATATAAAAAACAATGCAAAAAATAAAATAAAATAAAAAAGAGGAAGTTCCCCTTCTGGCGAAGTGGAAACAGATCCGACTACTATCCTTGAAGACACGGGTTCGATCCCTAGCCTCGCTCAGTGGGTTAAGGATCCGGCATTGCCGTGAGCTGTGGTGTAGGTCGCAGACGCGGCTCGGATCCTGCGTTGCTGCGGCTGTGGTGTAGGCCGGCAGCTGTAGCTCGGATTCTATCCCTTAGCCTGGGAACCTCCATAGGCCACCGGTGTGCCCAGCCCCCCAAAAAAGAGAGAGAGAAGAAAGGTGACCCCTCAGTGGTACCCTTAAGGACAGCTAAGGAACCAGCCAAATGGCTTTCTTTCTTTCTTTCTTTTTTTAAAAACAGCCACTAAGAGTGGCTTCCTCGAGCCTCCTGAATTCTCGCTCTTTGCTGGGTTGCTGAGGCCGCTGGAGACACATGGAGGATGGGGCGAGGAATTCCCGCCTTCCTCTCTGCCAGTGGCCCTCAGGCCCCAGTTAACTGGGTCCTCCAGGAGCCGTTCAACTGTCCCAGGATGCCAAGGCCCAACCCTCGGAGACGCAGGCTTCTTGGGGCAAAGATCGGGCCCTGCTACAGGAAGTCTCCTACGCGATCTTAACGGCTGCCCTGGCCCAGAACTGCTCGTCCGTTCCACGTTGAGCGCCTGGGGCCCATCCTCCCGGGGCAGCTGGAGCTCGAGCTGCAGGTGGCGGTGCGTGCAGGGCCCCTTCCCTCGTCCTCCGCCTTGATGGACTCACTGTCCTGTGTCAACCCTGACTATCCCTGAAGCCCTGGTTTTGCGCAGGAGGCCGCCATGCAGAAACTCCGTCCTTCCTGCACCAAGAGCGAGTGTGAACCCTGGAACCGGGGGACGTGCTCAGAAGAGTTGCTCACCCTGGGACCAGACACTGTGCTGGGAAGGCCAGGGGCACGGCTGACCCAGGCTGTGCAGGTGCCGAGTGCCCGCTCTGCGCCAGGCGCTCCCCAGGCTCCCACTGGTGAATGAGATTCACGGAAAGGAGCTCCCTGGTGGCTCAGTGGGGTGAGGATCCAGGTTGTCGCTATGGCGGCTCGGGTTTGATCCCTGGCCCGGGGACTTCTGCGTGCTGTGGGTGTGGGGGAAAAGAAGATATTGAGGAAAGTACCAGCCACGGAAAAGTGACCGTGTAGCAGGGAGAAGGTGAAACCCACCCACGTGTGCCTCTAATGTGCCAGGCAGCTCGGCTTCAGATTTGGGTGTCTGTGACTCGGACACCTGGCAGTGGCCTGCGTGTGTGATGAGGTCTTGAGAGAGGTGGGGTCCTGGGGTCAGGAGGGTCTTTAAAACTCCTGCGTGGGAATTCCCGTCGTGGCTCAGGGGGTTAAGAACGGGACTGGTGCCCATGAGGACTCAGGTTCGATTCCTGACCTCACTCCATGGGTTAAGGACCCGTCGTTGTCGTTAGCTGTGGTGTAGACCCCTGATGCGACTCAGATGTGGCTCTGCTGTGGCTGCTGTGGCTGTGGTGCAGGCCAGTGGCTTCGGTTCTGGTTCAGCCCGAAGCCTGGGAACTTGCACATGCCACAGGTGCAGCCCTAAAAATAAAAAAATAGAACTCTTGCGTGATCTTTCTGGAAGGAGCACTCCCTGCGAGCATGTGACTGTAACCCCACAGGGTTGGTTTGTCTTTCTGGACATCGTTTCACTGCTCATAAACGGAAAGATCAGGCATTGCCCAAAACAGACGGACAGGTCGTCATCGTGGCAGAAGTATTTCCAGGAATGTCTACGCTTTCCTCCCATAGGAGTCAGCACCCTGCGATCAGACTTGACGGTTTAATTCCTCATTGTCGCACACTTCCTTCCGTCCTTCCTTCATTCAGCGTTGGCTGGGGGTCTCCGTGGCCGAGGGGCTACCGTGACCTGGGCGCTGAAGGCTCGTGGTCTTTGACGTTCCCGAGGCAACCCTTCCCCATTCTGTGTGCTGCCCTTGGTCTCCTCCAGAGGCAGGACCGAGGACCCCAGATGGAGAACGCCTGGGGAGGGGGCAGAACCGGGACCCACCCGGGGGCCAAGGGTGGGGGCGGGGGGGGTGTCAGCGCGCAGGACTAACTGGGTCTCCCCCTTCGCGCTGCACGCCTGGCGTTTCTCTGCGCCTGCCCTCCTGCCTCCTTAGAGGCTCCTTATCTCCTGCTGAGGGCCTGCAGTGGTCCTGCGCGGCCGCGTCCCCCGCTGCCACCTTCCTGCTTCCCCTAAAAGGCCCACCTGGCTTTCTTACACCCTGGATTCTGATAGGGAATACATACAAGTCCCCAAGCGCTCCCCCAGAGGCCGCTTCTCCACCCACCACGGCCCCCAGGCAGGTCCCTTTCTCACCAGCCCCTCCCAGTCAGGGCACATCAGCCGCCTCTGTTGAGCTCACAGGCTGGCCCCCGTCTGGGAGGCCTCCCTGCCCATTCATCCGTCGAGCCCCTGCGGTCCTCCCAAACCCTGCCTGGAGGCCTCAGCTCCCGGGGAAAACCCCCCAGCCGCACCTCCGGTAATGGCAGTGGCTCCTTGGTCTAGACACCTCTGCATTTTCTGGAAGATGTTCCTGTCTACACTGATCCTGTCTACACTGGACAGCATTTCCCTGTCTCCAGCTGGGTGTCCCCTGTCGCCTCGCCCAGTGCCCCACAGGTGGCATGTGCCCAAGAAATGCGTCCACTGCACAATGTGCATAAGCGAGCAGACATGCCGCCCCTTCTCTCGTCCCTACTTGAAATGCGATGGGATCGTGACCTTACTGAGGACCCACTAGGGGTCGTGCAAAATGCTTTAGTGGGTCACGTGATGAAGTCCTTGCAGCGGCCTGTGAAGTGAATGCTGTCGTTCCCATTTCACAGAGGAGGAAACTGAGGCTCGCTGAGGTTAACTCTGTCCCCGAGGCGGATGGCTGGTAACGGGCAGAGCTGTCACCCGGGCAGTCCGTGTCAGAGCCACTGGGTTCCAATGAGCTGTCGTGCTGGCAGGTGGCAGCCACCCTCACCAAGTAGCACGAGCAGCTTGGCTCTCCCTCGGGCGTCTCCACGCTCCTGAGGGATAGCTGTGCACAGATACTGTGCTTGGTTTTGTTCAGAAGTAATTCCCAAGGGGAGGGAAGACGTGCCGTCCAAGCTAACACGAGGTGCTGGGTTATCGGCAACGTGGAGCAAGTCCATTGCCCAAATCCACCATAAGCTGGTTGCGTCTGTTGTGTGAAATGAAAGAGTGTTTTACCGCTTTCAAACTGTGGGAGAAAGCTGATTGTTACTGCTTTGTTTCTTCTATACTCAAAAGGGAAAGGCATTTTAAAGATTCCAGAAATAACTGTAGAAAGGAATGCATTTTGAACATTACATTGGTGAAGCCACTCAGCTCAAAGAAATTACGCCCTTAAAAATCGTTTCTGTAAAATAATAATTCTCTATCACAATATTTGTCAAGCATTCCTAAGGTTTTTTTATTTTAATTGAGAGTTCTTCGATGAGAGAGATAAGAAAATCCTATCCTATAACAGATCAGACTGCATTTAAAGTTAAAAGGGATTGTGCTCGCTTGGGAGCTGAAGGAAAAGCTTCCCAAGAAAAGATTGTTAAGGAGGGAGTTCCCTTGCGGCTCCATAGATTAAGAACCCGACTAGTATCCATGAGGACACAGGTTCGATCCCTGGCCTCGCTCAGTGGGTTAAGGCTGTGAGCTGTGGTGTAGGTCGCGGACGCGGCTCAGATCCCGCATTGCTGTGGCTGTGGTGTAGGCCAGCAGCTGCAGCTCCTGTTAGACCCCTAGCCTGGGAACCTCCATATGCTGCGGGTATGGCCCTAAAAAGCAAAAAAAAAGATTGTTAAGGGGGTACTTTCCACCTTTTGATCTTGAAAATCAAACTTTTCCAAAAATCAGAGTATGGAATTACAAATTGTATTATATACTGGTTCTAATAAAAAGCTTCTATTCCTGTTTTATAAAGTTGGACGTTTTGTGCACAAGAAAATCATTCCTTTTGCCTTTTTGATGCATACGAATTTGGGTGATTTTGGGTATCAGGCTGGGTGCCTGTTTTGCTTCCCGGAAGACACCGGTCAGAAACCGGATGTAATTGTACAGAATAAGGGTTAATTGCCACAGGGATTAACCTGTGTTGGTTTTCCGCAGTTAGGCTTACGCTGCTCCGCTCTGCTTCGCAGCCAGTACAAATATTGTGGAGGAAACTCGGAACTGAATTTGTCACAGGCTTAAATTAATTGTTAACAGATTGACCTAAGCCTTTAAAATGTCCATTTTGAGAGAGTGGGAGGGACTGGGAGTTTGGGGTTAGTAGCTGCAAACTGATGCATTGAGAATGGATAACCGATGAAATCCTGCTATTCGGCACAGGGAGCTACATCCAGTCTCTCGGGATAGAACATGATGGAAAATAACATATGAAAGAGAATGTGTGTATGTATGACTGGATCACTGTGCTGCACAGCAGAAATTAGCACAACATTATAAATCGACTATGATTTTTTTTAAGTGGAAGAAGAAAAAAAGAAAATATTAAAGAAAAGAGAATACACTTTTTAAGAAGTCTTCAACATACTAAATTAATCATAGTTTCTTTCATCTCACTTTGTACAAGGGGCCTGTTTCTTGGGGAAGCTTCGTATGCAGCTCGTGTGAGCAGGCAGACACTCCCCTGGGGTCCGAGCCCCTCGAGCTTGGCCTGGGGAAGGCAGAGCCCCGCACATGTGCGGGTTAGGTCCTCGAGAAGCTGCTTCACCCAGTGAAAAATGCCTGAAACCAGCACACATCAGCCGCCCGGAGCGGCTACTGGGACCCCTCCAGTCTGTGGCCCTCACAGATCCGCTGCTTCTCCCTTAGATCGCTCGTATAATGTACATTATGAAATACCATAAAAGACAAAGTTTCTCTAACTCTAGCTTCAATCAGTAAAATTGCATAAAGCTTAAAAGAAATTATTTAAACTCGTAAATAAAACTAATCTAATAAAAAGTGATTTGAACTCTGCTGGATTGAATTACGGCGATTTTTTTTTTTAAGTAATTTTATTTGAAAGGGGATTCTGGCATCTGCCTTTTCATAGACAGGGGAGATGGACGCCCCGTGGTTATTCTTGCAGATCAGTCAGAGAGGAATCAGAGAGCCTAGGAGCCCCTTCCAGCCTCCTCTGACCCCACAGGGCCACCTGGAGGGCTGCACGGCCCCTCAGCGTCTGGGGGCGTCTCGAGATCCCGCCTCAAAGTAATGCTTTTAAGTGCACAGAATACAAGCTGTAGATTTCGAAGGAGAACAATCATGCCTAAAAATACAGTTATCGCATTTTTAATAATGAACTAAAATATGAAATTAAAATGCATGTCTTAATAAGTGGTTATAAAATTTAAAAAACTCATTTATTTATTTATTTTTGGGGGGTCTTTTTAGGGCCACATCTGCAGTAAGTGGAGGCTCCCAGACTAGGGGTCTAATCAGAGCTTCAGCTACCTGCCCACATCACAGCCACAGTAACGCAGGATCTGAGCCGCATCTGTGACCTACACCACAGCTCACGGCAACACCAGATCCCTAACCCACTGAGCGAGGCCAGAGATCGAACCCACGACCTCATGGTTCCTAGTTGGATTCCTTTCCAATGCACCACAACGGGAACTCCTAAAAAATCACATTTCATATCAAGATCTAGAGGTAGGTCCACCAGCTGTCCTAACTGGACCTGGGAAGGGGTGCTCATGGCATTTCAGGTAGCTACAACAACTGCAATAGGGTTTTTAAATATCTGGAGTTTCTACTGGCAACAAAATCAAGGCAGTGCTAAGTCTGCGCTGGTTTGTTACTTCCAATTTTAATTACATGAAGTGCTGACCTACAGTTAGGAGTAAATGAAAATAAAGACGTAAGGACTTTTTTTTTTCTTTTTTTTTTTTCAGGGCCACAGGTGCAGCATGTGGAGGTTCCCAGGTTAGGGATCAAATCGGAGCTGTAGCCACCAGCCTATACCACAGCCACAGCAACATGGGATCCAAGTGACATCTGCAATCTACACCACAGCTCACTGCAACACCACATCCTTGACCTACTGAGTGAGGCCAGGTATTGAACCTGCATCCTCATGGATACTAGCTTGATTCGTTTCTGCTACGTCACAATGGGAACTCCAAGACATTGTTTTCCACCCAAGTTTGTGTTCTGTTGGGGATGCGTGGCCCAGAACCCCGAGGCAGTGCATGGCTCTAGGAAAGAACTCAGAACTTATCATGCAGCTCATGGCCAGACCCTCGGGAACAAGGTTTAGGAGCCCAACATAGTCCTACCTTGGTCTTGTGGGGTGGCCTTGGGATAAAGCCTCAGGCAGGGGCTGGATAAATCCCATCCGTGAGGGCAGACACAGAGCCGAGGTAGCCCCGGAGCCGAGGGACAGCTTTGACCTCTTGCAGGATTTGTGAGTCCCCAGCTTTCTGACCAAGCTCGTGCCGCCCTGTCATTTCGCGTTTCTCTTTCTCTGTGTGGAAAGCTTCTCCTTCCTTGTGTCCGGATTTATCCTCACAAGTGGGTGTCATAAACCTCTTACAGAGAACCCAGTTAAACAGCTGATCCAAAAAATAAATAAATGAATAAATAAACAATAAATAAATAAAACATTTGGAGTTCCCGTTGTGGCGCAGTGGGTGAAGAACCCGACCAATATCCATGAGGATGTGGGTTCAATCCCTGGCCTCGATCAGGGGGTTAAGGATCCAGTGTAGGTCACAGATGCGGCTCGGATCTGGCATTGCTGTGGCTGTGCCGTAGGCCGGCAGCCGCAGCTCCAGTTCGACCCCTAGCCTGGGAACTTCCATATGCCGCACGTGCGGCCCTAAAAAGCAAAAACAAATAAAACGTTTATCTTTATCATTTCTCAACACACCCCTTGGTCCCATCACATGTTATTGAGATTCTTTATTACAGAATATGATATCCACTTGCAAACTTTTGGGATACCAGTTTGTGTCACAATGAAAGGCTGGTTCAGAAATCAGATTTAAAGTTTTATAGAGCGCTGTGGCTTCCAGCAGTCACAACAGGTCCCACAGAAGGAACCCAGGTCGCCTTCGTACACCCGGAGGAGAATGTCACCGCAGTCAGCTCTCCTTTGCCTTACTGATACCTTTAGGAAAGGCCTTTTCTGTAACGAAATTCAAGAGAAATCTAGCAGAGGTGCTGGACATAACATGTGTATGTGTAATATTATGACAGTGGGAGGCCAGCCACAAAGAACCCATCTTCTCTTATTGCTTTAGTCACTTAAGGCCCCGAGCACTGGCCTGGAGTCCAGGGTAAAGCCCCTCGTTATTTCGAGAGCGACTGGATGTTCTCCAGGGTTCTTTCCAGCTCTTAAGACTCAGATGAGTGGAAGCAGCGTCTTGCCAGAATAAGGGAGCATAGACAGTTCCTCCAGGATTTTTAGGCTGTTTTTTGTTGCACACGCGACCATCCCCCATTGTTTCGCAATATCGAAAACTGAAATTCAGCCTCTGAGACTAGAAGAATGAAGCGTCTTCCTGTCCCCAGTGTTTGTCAGCCTGCAGAGTGTATCATTCTAAGAAGGGGTGTAATCTCCTTCGTGGAAGTGGAGTCTTGTAACAGTATCTGAGTCAGTGCGTGGGCCTGGATGCTGTTGCCATAACTACCGCTCTAGGTCGGTAATGTTTTGGGCATCATAGTCAGCTAATAGAAATGGTCCTACCTAGCACAGCTCAGACTGTTTTTGTTTTTTCATACTTAGTTATGTCTCTTTTTCCTTCCTGTATACAGATGATTTGGCTGTCATTGAATCTTTTGGTTGAAATCTTCTCGGTCGCCCTACCCTAAGAGAAATCTGAAAGGCCCTCCATCTGAAGCTTGGTCCCAAGCACCTACCACTTAGAGTCTCAGAGGCCTCCGGGTTCCCTCTTCAGATGAGGGTGCACCCAGCAGCTGTTGGTCAACACCTGATTTGACTGCCCAAGAGCAGGTGACCCCTATGTAACCCTTTTGGGCAGTTGAAGATGGTCTGATGGTTGGTAGGTGGTCTCGCATCATCTCTGTGGACAGAAGGTTCCCCCCAGGAACTTCAGCACTGGGTCTTGGTCAGTACCCAAGCAGGAAAGACACCCACAGCCCCAAACTCCCAACCCAGATGTGGGAGGAGATATATGAAGGATAAGGCCATGGGAAGACATAAGAGGCACAGGTCTGCGTGGCAAAGGGAGTGAGGGTGCTGCCGGGGGCCCGTGACTGGGGTAAGCGAGACAGAGCCCCATCCCAGAGCGATGCTTGCATTCAGCGTTACTGCTTCCAAAGCACTCCCAGCTGCGAGATTTTCTTGAGCCCCCAAAGGCAACTTGGCTGCCAGACCATTACTCCTCAAGTAGGGACCAGGGGCTTTGTGAGAATTTCCAAGACGCATCTTCTGTCTCTGTTGTCTCATTTTGTAGCATCATTAAGTAAGAGTTGTCCATTATTCAAGTTTGAGGGACCACTAATTAGAAAGAAGACAGTCCACTGTGAAGAGCTGGACAGAGTGAGCTTGTAAGAGGACTCAGCGAAGTAAAAGGCCATCCTCACTAGTGTTCATTCAGGACGGAAAGAGCCTTGTCCAGAATTCCTGTGGGACAGTCCCCATAAAGTCAGTAGAAACTTCCATACTGTGCCGGCAAATTAAATTGCTTCAGAAGATGGAGGGAAATAAGTCTTCTGCCACAAGGAAGTGTTCTGACACGTCCACCTTCTAAACCTACAGTGGATTGTGTGATTTTTTTGGTCTTTAAAAAAAACAATGCGGAGATATTAACTACCCTTGTAAGTCGAGCATAGTTTGAGTGAGTGATAAAAAGAAGAGAGGAGTTCCTGTTCTGGCTCAGTGGGTTAAGAACCTGTCACTGTGGGTTCGATCCCAGGTCTTGCTCAGTGGATTAAGGACCCAGTGTTGCTGCAAGCTGTGGCTTGGATCCAGCGTTGCCGTGGCTGTGGTGTAGACCTAAGCGGCAGCTCGGATTTGACCCCTAGCCTGAGAATTTCCATATGCCACAGATGGACAGGTGGAGCTATAAAAATAAAATAAAATAAATGAAAAGAAGGGAGAATTTTTCAGAAGTAGTGTTATCTTTCAGAGGCATGAATGTCTAAATCATCCATTTATTTGCTACTTTTCCTTTTCATGTTGTTCTCCCCACGTGATTATAGTGACTGTCGGTGCATTGTACCCATCTTCATTTTCTTCGTTTCCTGGCCGTCTCTCTTAACCCTCTACCGTCTGCTACTCCTCTAAATCAGTAAGTCATAGTATTTACAGATCGGTAGCATTTTAGAAAACACTTCAGAATGTTCTAGAAGGTTTCACTCTGAGGTTGGATGAGTAAATCCTTTAAAACATATTTCTTGCAACCCTTGAGCATATCCCGAGTGTTCAATTTATCATCCAGTGGTTCCGGTAATTTTCTTTACTTAAACAGTAAGACTTTTATTATTGCAGAACTCAGAGTGCCGTGCGGCAGACGGCCTGGGGAGAGAACAGGGGTTTGGTAGTGACTAGAAGGAAAAGGAAGCCATCCTGGAAGAGGAACGTGGTGTTTCCTCTGTGCAGGGCCTGGGGTGGGGCGTGCCTCCATTTCTCCGTGCTGATGGAGACTGCAAAACTGTAGGCCTGCAGTGCGGCTGTCACCCCCTGCCACACTCCCTGGGCCTCAGGCCATGGTCAGGCCACAGGGACCAGGAGCCAGGCCTCGATCCCAAGATCTCCCAAAAGCCAGTGAGGCTTCACATCTGTGCTACAATCTTATTTATTTTTTCGTTATTTATTTTTGCTTTATAGGGCTGTATCCGCAGTATATGGAAGCTCACGGGCTAGGGTTCGAATCGGAGCTACAGCTGCCGCCAGCCCACACGGCAACTCCAGATCCGAGCCTCATCTGCAACCTACACCACAGCTCACGGCAACGCCAGATCCTTAACCCACTGAGTGAGGCCAGGGATCGAACCCACATCTTTCATCAATACTAGCCTGTCTAAATAAGAGTGAATATTTTAATTTTGTAACAGAAGACCAGCTAAACCAGCCAAAAAAACCAGTTTTCACTAAGTTGCTATCTCCTAACCGGTGCTGTCAACCTTGGGCTCCACTGCCCAGTGCCCGCGGGCGACCTCGCACCCCGGTCAGGACAGGACTCTGAGATGCTTCTAGGAGCCCAGCCCCTCCCCGAGACCCCAGGCTCAGTGTGGGCTGGGGAGGGGGCCCCGCCCGGAGTCCAGGACCCCAGCTCCCTCCCTGCTTGGCAGTCACCGCGAGGACCTAAGGAACTGGCCTCAGACACCAGTGACCACGCAGCCGTGACACCCCATCAGTGTCCCTGCTTCCAAGTCTTTTTGCCCCTGTGCAAAAGTCAGCTAACGCACCTCTTTCTTTCCATCCATTTATCGCACACGCCCTATTCCAGCCGCTCCCTCCTCTGGTCAGGCCCTCAGGCAGCCTCCCCCGCGCGGCCCTCCCCCCCGGGCCCTGGGTGCCGGTCCCAGGGAGGCCGTGCTGGGGTCTTGGCAGCAGGGTGACCCCTTCACCGCCCCATCTCCTCTTCTTCGACCAGGACACGCCTGCTGATCTTGTGAGGAGGCAGTGAACTGGGGGGGGAGTGGCCCCTTTTGGGGCCCCAAGGCCCAGCAGCCTGCTAGCACCCACCCCTCCCTCCAGGCCCGTCTCCAGTCACGACCCCCACAGCTCTGCTGGGCCCTCCTGCCCAGGCGCCGGCCGAGCAGCGCCCCTCGCTGAACAAATCCCAGAACACTCTGCCCCCAGCTTACTGTGGCCTGTGCTTCCTCCTGGGGCCTTTGTCTCCCCACCTGGCTGGATGCACCCACAGGGGAGCAGCTCCCACAGGGGGACACCTTCCAGAGGGGGAGCGCCTCCCCACGGGGGAGCAGTTTGGTGGGGCTCCCACAGGGCATGCGGGGCCCACGGGGACTAGCCCAGCCCTTGCCCCTAGTAGCCCATCCACAGCTATTGTAGGAAGAAGTTGACTTGATGACCTTCAGGTACCGCAAGACCATGAGTCATCAAAGAAGGACGAAGGGTGTTGAGGGCACTGCAGTTGCAGTGTCAGGAAAGTGGACATTTTTAGCAACAGAGAGACACTCCATCACAAGTGTCTTCTGGTTGACGCTGAGAACCAAAATAATGGGACCCCTTGCACTGCGTGCGTCCTGCGTGATGTGAACTTTTTGTTTTTCTCTAGACACTGAGCTTATTGATCTCGCCGTCTTCGTCAGTGAGAATTGGTGTTTTGAGGTTTCGAATTGAATCACGTGCCCTTGAAATGTCATCCTTCTCTTTGCCGGGGGGCACGCCAGGTGGACACCGGATGCAGGCTGGCATTTAGGGTGCAGAGGTAGTTAACGGGTGAGGGATCCTGCCCGCTGTCCTCAGTCAACTGGCGCTTGGAGTCTGGTGTTTCTTTTGTCAAATACTTGTCACGTGAAGGGTGTCACTTGAGGGGCTAACCCGTAGGCGTCTTCTCTTTGGTTTCTCTGTGGTGTCGAGCCGACTGGAAGTTTCCACGTGGCCCTGCGCATTCAGTCTCCTCTCCCCCGCCTCTCCCACCCTGCCCCTCACTGGAGGGCAGCAGAGACAGAGTGCCGCAGCCCGGGTGTCTGAACAGCAGACACCTAGGCCTCACCGTCCTGGAGCTGGGCGTCCAGGATGAGGCTGTCGGCAGGGCCGGTTTCCTCCGGGGCCTCTCTCCTTGGTGTGGTGACGGCGTGTCCTCACGCGGCCATCCCTCTGCGTGTGTCTGTGTCCTTGTCTCCTCTTCTGACAAGGAGGCGGTCAGGCCGGATTAGGGCGGTGACCTCGTTTTGTCTTGACTACCTCCGTACCGACCCTGTGTCCCCACAGGTAGGGGCGGGGTCAGGGCTTCAACACACAGATCTCGGGGGACAGAGCTGAGCCATAACAGAATCTTTTTTTAAGTTTTTATTATTATAGTTGATTTACAGTATTCTGGCAGTTTGTGCTGTGCGGCACAGTGACCCGGTCACACACATGTATATATACAGTCTTTCTTTTTCACATTATCCTCCATCATGTTCCATCACAAGTGAACAGAGTCTTTCTTTCCAAACACATATTAATTTTGTCCATTCGTTTTCCTCTTGTGACGCTGATCTCAGATTTCCCGTCTCCCCATCATCCCGGGGCCTGACCCGATGGGGCGGGACGCTGCCTCTCTCTCCGTCTTGTCAGCCCCTTCCCCTCCTCCGTCCACAGCTTCTTCCTCATGCATGTTAGGTTTCCCAAGTTTCTTTGCTTATCTTAGTTTTTTCAGATATCCTTTCCCTTTTTTTTTTTTTTTTTTGGCGTGGCCTGCAACATGCAGAAGTTCCCACACCACAGCAGCAACCACACCAGATCCTTAACCGCTGGGCCACCAGGGAACTCCTGGCATGGCTCTCTTTTCTACTTTCTCCCAGTGACTGTCATTGCCTTTGTTTTTTCAGGCTTTCCTTTTCTTCTCCACCTGAAGGATTCCCTCTGGCTTTGTTGGCTTCTCCCCTGGCTTTTGTTGAAACTAGCGATCAGGGGCTCTTCATCTGCTCTTTCTTCCTGTGTGCCTTATGATTTTTGCCCCTTTTCCTTTTTACAATCTATGAACCTCTCCCCCACTGCTCCCTCACTGCTCCCCCAGGCTAAGGTTGACCAGAAAGCTCTTTTCTCTCGTTTCTTTCCCGCCATCGCTGCCTCCCATGTGCCCTCCACCCTGGTCCAGTCGCCCACCCTTTTGACTCTCTCAGTTCCGTATTTCCTCCCCTCCACGTCACCAGGGTTCCATGTCTTCTTCTTCTCCTCCCGGTCACCTCTGGTGAGAGGTGGCTGAGAAAAGGGACCTTCTGTTCGTTACATTTACCCGGATGTCTGCAGCAAAATCGGATTCTGGACAACACCGGGGTGCAGAGGCGCTGGTGTCAGGCAGGCGGTGTAGACATGCTGGATGGACCAGAGGGGAGACGGGCTGCTTGTGGATGATGATTTCA
The DNA here is from genome assembly GCA_004024745.2 of Catagonus wagneri. Classification (NCBI taxonomy): domain Eukaryota; kingdom Metazoa; phylum Chordata; class Mammalia; order Artiodactyla; family Tayassuidae; genus Catagonus; species Catagonus wagneri. The sequence goes on along the minus strand of PVHT020000009.1, from coordinate 20,980,734 downwards.
AACCACAGCTTGGGATTCAGTGACCCCGGAAGTCCTTACTCACGGAGCCACTGAGGTCGAAATTGTAGTGAATACGCTTTAATGCACTCGGTTTTTATGCTGATACACCCAAGCGGATGCATTTTCTTAATCGAGTGATTTTTAGCCTTTTCAATGTCTTTACCAGACTCAGATGTAGGATGCTTTCTGAAAGCTCTCCGTTCCATTTTTCTGGTCATTTCATTCATTCGGTTTATAGTTACATGAGAACACCACTCTTCTTCGGTAAGTTTACTGACCGTGTCTGAAATAAATACAAGTAAGAGTTTGGGGGAACACCTCAGATCGTAAGGTTTATCAGGGAGAACAATTTTATTCAGCCATTTGCACTGCGCATGCATTCTTGTTTTATTCAACAGTAGTGGAATTTATTGAACTCTGCCCATCTATCTCCGCCGGCCTTGCTGGGACAGACCTTCGTGAGGGTTGCCGGCAGAGGCCAATGTAATTTATGCACAACACCATCGCCCCTCCCTGCTGCGTCCTTGAACCCCTCTTGTTCAGCCCCGGGCCACCTGAACAGTCCCTCCCGTTTCTGATCTCCTTGGAACCTGGAACTCTGTAGAGCAGGGCGGGCTGGGTTTCATCACCGACACTGCAGAGGTCAGCAACACTTTTTCAGCCCTTCCAGCATCTCTTCAGTCACAGCTGTGTTATTTCTGCCTGTCCAGACGACACGCTTCACAGATGACACTCGGCATCTTTTCCATGACGGCTCACCAGGGCCACCTGACCCCGCTTGTTTACACGAGTGGAGGGATTTTTCCAGAAGCATCACAGATATCAGAGTCTAACAAAATGTCATAAGACCAAGCTCTTTATCCCTGCAATCCAAGGCTTCTTATAAAATAAAGACGCCTGTTTAGAGTAGTAAGGCAATTTTCTAACTCAAACAGCATACACTTGGATGTTTACATTTCAGTTTCAGGATGATATTCCTGAAATATCATAATATCACAGAATCATAATTAAAATGATCTGTGGGGCTTTTCCCTTCCACGAAATGCATTTAACCACAAAACACCAATTAAATGGAAAATAACAAATGGGTTTTCTCTGCTGATGCTGACTTTGATCAGGCCCCATGATGATAATGATTTATTAGACAAGTAGATGGCTCTAATTCGCTTCAATTGAACAATTATTGAGTTGGAATCAAATGCCCTTTGGCGGTGAAAGTGAGAACAGGAGACTTTAAATTTTCTTTTATTTTTAATTTATTTTATTGGAATATAGTTGATTTACAATGATGTGCTTTTTTCTGGTGTACAGCAAAATGGTTCCGCTATACACACATATGTATATTCTTGTTCATATTCTTTTCCATATGGTTTATTACAGGATATTGAGATATATAGTTCCCTGTGTTATACAGCAGGTCCTTATGGTTTATTCATTCTATATGAAATAGTTTGCATCTGCTAGCCCAAACTCTCAACTCAGACCTCTCCCCCTTTGCAATCACAAGTTTGTTTTCTGTGTCTATGAGTCTGTTTCTGTTTTGTAAGTAAGTTCTTTTGTATCATATTTAGATTCCACATATAAGCGATATCACATGGTTATTTGTCTTTCTCTGTCTGACTTACTTCACTTAGTACGAGAATCTCTAGGTCCATCCATGGGTTGCTGCCAACGGTATTATTTCATTCTTTTTTATGGCTGAGTAATATTCCATTATATACATATATACACACATCTTCTTTATCCAGTCCTCTGCTGATGGGCATTTAGGCTGCTTCCATGTCTTGGCTATTATGAATAGTGCTGCGTGAACACTGATGTGAGCGTGTCCTTTTGACTTGGAGTTTTACCTGGATAGATGCCCAGGAGTGGGATTGCTGGATCACTAGGCAACTCTATTTTTAGAAATTTGAGAAACTGTCACACTCTCTTCCATAGTGGCTGCCCCAGATTACATTCCCACCGACAGTGAAGAGACTCAGGCAGGTGCTTGGCTTGGTCCGTGGTGAGCACAGGCCCGCCGTGCGTGGGCTGCTGGTGGGGGTGGGGCGAGGTGCAGTGTGCTTCTGTGCACCAGCACTGGCGCCAGAGACTCAACGGTCCACAGGAGACAGCACGTGGTGTGAGGATTTGGACCCCAAAGTGAAAGATGGCCCCTTAGAAGACTGTCCTTCCCAGAGGGCAGCTCTGGGAACAGCCTTTGTCCGCTCAGCACAGAGCTTGCCATGAGCCAGCTACGTGATGCTATCACAGCTTCCATCATCACCATCATTAAATTTTTCGATTCTTGCCATGAATATCAAAGGCTCGTTATTTGCAGAAGGGGCCAGGAAAAGCATAGAGTTTGTGATAATGTACAAAATTTTAATGTTGTGTGTTATTCTAACACATAAAACTCTCAATAGTTTTTTCTGATATGGAAATTAGTACGTGATTATTGTACACAATTCAAACAGTACCCGAAGGTACAAAATAGAGAAGAACAGAGGCGAGAGTCCACCTGCCAGAAGTAACTTTGGACAGCCACACGCGCACTCTCTCTCACGGTTCCACCACTGTAAGCTTTCACTGTACTGGGATCATGCCCTTCGTGAGCGTCTGAAGTTCGGCATCTTTTCTCACCGGTAACCGTGCTGTCTTAGGATTAGGTCGGCTGACCAGATCAAGGTCACTCTCAAAGGTCGCCCAGCGCCCCGGGTGTGGAGCCTTGGCTTGCTGAGCTGTCCTCTCGGCGGCCGCTGTCTTATCTTCCCGTCCATCAGATTGGTTCACCTGTGCCCGTGTCACCATGAAGGAGACTCCCAGAAATGGGTCCCTGGATCAGAGGGTGTGGACGCCCTACTTCCCGATGGGGTGATGTAGTCACATTGCCCACGGCCGGGGTTATGCCAGGTTGCACTCCCATCAGCATCCTGGGCCGGTCCCTCCCCGCTCCCGTCAGGACTCCCTAATCTCCGTGGCCAAACAGAGCTTACTTTTTTTCTTAAACCCTGCACTTAACTGCCGATGGATTGATTGACTGATTGATCTTAATCTGTGGGTTTTTTTAAATCGAAGTCTAGTCGGTGTACAGTGCTGTGTTAATTTCAGGTTCGCATACAGCACAGGGGTTCACTTATACATATATACGTACATACGTGTGTATGTATTTCAGGCCCCTTTCCCTTTTAGGTTATTACAGAATATATTGAGTGCGTTTCCCTGTGCTGTACAGTAAGCCCTTGCTGGTTATCTATTTTATATAAAGGAGTGTGTATATGTTAAACCAGCCACGTGGTCACAATCTGATGCCAGGGAGATGGGCGCATAGAGGCGTCACGTGGCTGTTTCTGGAGCACTCAAGCCCTCTGCCCCCTCAGGCTCCTTAAAAATATCCGCCTCTTAGACTCGTCAAGTTGTATATCCTAAATATGGGCAGCTTTTTGCAGTCAGTCATACCTCAAAAAATCGCTAAGGCTCTAGTAATTTCTGTGTAGGTGATTCTATCATCTGCATGTAATGAGGTCAGCAGAATATTGCATCCTCGTGGCACAGAAAAACCCCCAGTACCAGGAGAGGTAGGCAAACAAAGCCAGGGCTAAACTATTTTTTTTCTGTTTACCTGCAGTACCTGTGACATATGGAAGTTCCTGGGCCAGGGATCAAATTGCAGCTTCAGCTATGACCTAGGCCACAGCCACGGCAACACCAGATACTTAATCCACTAAATGAGGCCAGGGATCGAACCCACATCCTCGCAAAGACACTATCAGGTCCTTAAGCCACTGAGCCACAATGGGAGCTCCCAAACTATTTATTTTGCCACTTCAGGTATGAAGGTTGAATAAACTTGATTTTTTGTTTATTTGAATCTTTTCTTTTCTTTTCTCCTTTTGTCTTTTTAGGGCTGCACCCATGGCATATGGAAGTTCCCAGGCTAGGGGGCGAATCAGAGCTACAGCTGCCGGCCCACGCCACAGCCACAGCAACGCGGGATCCGAGCCACGTTTGTGGCCTACACCACAGCTCACAGTGATGCCAGATCCCTGACTCACTGAGCAAGGCCAGGGATCGAACCCACATCCTCATGGATACTAGTCGGATTCATTTCCGCCGTGCCACGGCGGGAACTCCCTGTGTATTTGAATCTTAACACAAGCCGACATAAATACCACATGACAGAGCTTGGAAATTTGGAAAAATCGTCCTTGTACCATTTAAAATATCGCCGAAACCGTGCCTGGGGTTAACATTCCCATCCCTGGCAGTTTTGATGGTTTACTTCTTCACTCCCTCTGATGTCTAATCAGCGCCAGCAAAATACGCCCCCCCCAAAGAAGTTATTGACCGCAAACATAACCCGTTGCATGAGATGTTGTCAGTAAAAGCGGAAAGCTTTGCTTTGAAATTGGTCTTCTGAGAATGTTGGCTTTGTCGGAGATGCACAACGGAAAGCTGAGGTCAGGAGGGGTGTGCCGCTCGGTTGACACCTGCGGGTCGTCATGGCATCGGTCTGCGCTCACGCGTCTGGCTGGCACCACCGCGGGCCGTGACTTGCGGAGAGACTGCCAGTCCAGCACGGAACACCAGCTCTGAGGCTGTTCCTAAGGACTAGTCAGGCAGGGGTGGGGTGGTGGGATCGGGGTATTCCGTGCTCAGATACGGTTGGCATATCTCGGCTTACTCAGAGCCCTTAACGGTTCTTAGAGAACAGATATGTGTATATGCGTGACCGGGTAACTTTGTTGTCTAGCAGAATTTTTTTTTTTTTTGTCTCTTTTAGGGCCGCACCTGCAGCATATGGAAGTTCCCAGGCTAGGGGTCGAATTGGAGCTGCAGCTGCCGGCCTAGACCACAACCACAGCAACACCAGATCTGAGCCAAGTCTGCAACCTGCACCACAACTCATGGCAATGCCAGATCCCAGACCCACTGAGCGAGGCCAGGGATGGAACCTGCATCCTCATGGATACCGGTCAGGTTCACTTCCACTGAGCTACGATGGGAACTCCTGAGATTTTTAATTTTTTATTTTTTGTCCAGTAGAAATTATCAGAGCCTTGTAAATTAACTATACTTCAAGAAAACTTAAAAACGAACTATTCTTAGAGCCAAGAGTATGGTGAGAGGTCTTGGTAAAGCCCAGACACGGTTCAGCAATTGCAAAATTCGGCCCCGTGGGTTCCAGCTCTAATCCCAGCCGTAGGCCTGGGTTGCTGAGCAGCGCTGCCGTGTGCTGCCTTGCCTGCTGCCACAGAGAAGCCATTTGCCTCTTCATTCTCCACTGGGCCATTCCCAAAATCACCGGTGTGTCCACGTCCTGGGCGAGGATCAGCTAATGTTTGAGGTCCCGTGTGGGACACGGTTGGGAAGTGGCAGCCCACATACTGCCTTTTGTCCGCAGTTCTGGCTGGGACACCCAGGAGGTTTCGGGTCAGGGCCGAGCATTCGACGAGATTCCCCCCTCCCAGCTCTGGGCACCTGCTGGGGTACCCACGGGTGCCGGGCATGTAGGTGTGCCTCGCTGGTGACGGGGCCCTGGGCACCCAAGCCAGTGAGTGGAGATGCCACGGCCTCTCGTGTTTGTCCTGGCACACCCTGAGACGCGGTTCTGTGCGCCCTGGGTCCGTGCCATAAATTCACAGGTGTACGAAAATCCACCACTGTGGGGATAAGATACATCATCATAGCTGACCTGTACCCGCCGTAGAAACTAAAGCCATAGCTTATATCCACAGTTAAAATTTACCCCAAATCGAAATCTAATTCCCTGAACGTACAGCAGGCTAGCAACTGACAACCAATAGGGCTTTCTCACTCTTCCTGCCAAAGGCCACCCAGCCAGAGTTGGGTCTGCCCACCTTCACGCGGCAGCGCCAGTCTGGGAAGGAAGGCGCAGTGTTCCTGCCAGGCATGCAATGCAGGCCAAGCAAGGATGCTGGGCAGCTCATGCTCAAAAGACCCGAAGTCCCGAAGGCTTTCAGGGGAGGCTTTCGAAGGCAGCGTTAAGGGCGAGGGTGGCAGGGCATGTGCTCAGCTTCTAGACTTTCTCCTGCCTGGTTGGTGGTGAGATGACTGGGTGGTGTCTGTGGAGTCGACACCACCAGCCTTCTGGATCCGACCGGCCTGGGCTCTACGTGCTTGGGGTCGGCAGTTACCTTCTTCCACCTGGCAGGGTTTCCATTTCTGCAAAACAGCTCAAGGACATGACTCAGGATATTATCTAGAAGTTTTGAGGAGGAACCGAAGGTCCTTGACTTTGTTTGATGGCTAAACTATTATTGTTTTGTCTTGCTTGACTCTTTCCCTTTGTTGATGCATTTTTTTCACTTCTCTGATAAAATGTGTTCGTTGGAACTCTGGGAAAGCTTAGGAGGCTAAAACTTCTCTACAAACAAGAAGCAGGGGACGTGGGAGGGAGGGGGCCCGGGGGAGCCTGTCAGCGGGAAGGCCTCCAAGTGTCCTGCTAGTCTCAGAAACTTACAGCTAAGATTCTTTAAGATATTCGATGGATGCTGTTGTTTATCAGGTCTTATTTATAAAAATTGCTTTATTTAAGCAAACTCCATTTTAGATTTCTGGAGAATATATTTGTGTTCGATTTATATAGTTTTGATTAGGCTTCATATCAAGTCTAGCATTTACATAAAGTTCACATCTCTGTAAAACACACCTTTTATTTGCATCGTGTCTGCAACCGTAGCTCGAGAATTTGATTTTCCTCGAAGGCTGTGTCTTTATAAAGATACCGTTCGGACCTCTGTGGCTAAATCAGTTTTCTTGGCTATGATACTTGTTACTGTATACAGTGACATGGACCAAATAGTTATCCAACTTCATCTTAATAAAGAAAACAAAAGTAATTGGACTTGTCACGTCATACTCTTGACACTGAGATTATATAGCTAATGATGGAGAAATTGGAAGTTAACTTTTCATCCCGCTCCTAAAATTCCCCGAATCTGTGGGGTTTGGTGGGATGTCAGACACTGCCGTTTACCGTCTTAGATGACATGGAAGGATTGCTTAGGAGTCCGAGAGAGATTCAGCTCGTATCCTGACTCCAGCATTTCTGCCAGCATCTGTTTCCACCCCTTTATCAGGGACAGTAACAGCTGCTCTCTCTGCCTCGCCAAGGAGCGAGACGCCAGTGAGAAAGATCAGCTGAAAAGGATGTAGGGACCGTGGCGGGTTTTGCTGGGATCCTTGTCAGCTTGTACCACAGGGTTTGCCGTATGTACAGGGCGTTACAGAGCAGAAGTAACCCCAGGGGGAAGCAAGCCTGGCAACCCCGTTTCCATTACAGTGCCTGCCCTCTGTGCTCTGGAGGCTTCGGCAGCGGGGATGTGTCATCCACGGGTCCCTGGGGGCCGGTGGCTGCTGCTCGCAGCACTGTGCTCAGTAGCAGGTGCCTGTCCCCACGGAAGGGACTGGAAGGAAGAAAAGGCTTCCTCTGACCCCAAAGCTCAGGGCCCTTATACGAAAGAGGAAAATCAATTTGGGGAAATAATGAAAGGATTTGAATATAATCCTCATTGAGTGTGTGCTGGGAGGAGGGGGTGGGGCTAGGGAAGGGCCTCATTGTCTGATATAAATACATAAAGTGACTTTTTTTCTTAAGGGATTGGTACAGTTGGGTTTATTGCCTCAGAATCTATTTAGCATTTAAATATGCTTGTGAAATGCTCAGTTAAAAACTGGACCAGTATTGTGCAAACCTGCTGATGATCTAGGTCGAATTGAATCGGAGCTGTAGCCACCAACCTATGCCACAGCCACAGCAACGCCACATCCGAGCCGCGTCTGCAAACTACACCACAGCTCACGGCAACGCCGGATCCTTAACCCACCGAGCGAGGCCAGGGATCGAACCTACGTCCTCATGGTTCCTAGTCAGATTCATCTCCGCTGTGCCACAACGGGAACTCCAGTATTTCTACTCACCAACTGCGAGAGTTCAAATCCCAGCTCCAACACCGACCTGCCACGTGACCTCAAACAATTTAATTTAATTTCGGGTCTCAGTTTCCTGATCGTGTCAGAGGCTATAGCTCGTGGGCTCTCTGTGGTGTGGACTGAGTGAGTTTATACAAGCAAAGCCCTCAGAACTGTGACTGACACAGGCTGTAACAAAGTGTGTGCTGTTTACAGATTCCCAGAGATGTTTCTAAAGCTTAGTGACTGAATTCTTCACTTTATTTCTGACTGAAAAAGAAATTCGGTAGCAGCATCCTTATACAAACAGAAGAACTGAAATCAGAACGTCTCCAAAGTAATGACCTAAAAGTAATAATAGCCACCCCAGGTGCTCACAGAAAATCACTCTTTCGTTTTTATTAGGTCAGCCAAAATCAGCCCCTCAGTTCTCTAAGCTTTTCAGACAAAGACTAGAAATCTGAATTTTGAACCAACGTCTTCTCTTGATTACAGTCTTGAGACTATTTTATGGTAACAAAACATCATGTTTTCCAGAAAGCTCCGCCACCCCTTTGTTTCTCAACACCCAGTAAGCCATTTCATGCGCGGTCTTCACCTGCATTTTCTTACAAACAGAGCAAGCGTGTGTTGGCTTTTATCTGCACTGGGACCGTCTCCTGTATGACACCTGCAAATACAGGTGACAGTGTGGAGCCTTGAACTGGTTTGCGTTCCTTACTTTTGTCCAGGTTTTCAGAGCCCAGGGCCAGGTGGATTCTCCCCGCTCCTACTGCTTTCTTAATTTAACAAGAAAACGCAGCGAAGGAAGGCAGTGTCGGGGGCGGGTGTGGGGGGTGATGCAGGGCCAACAGATTCCAGCCCTGGAAGTAGAATGCCGACATGTGAAGGGTACAGCGTTGTGGGGACTGTGCTCGGTTGGTGACCAGCGCTGGGTTTCACCCCAGGACCCTCCAGAAAGTATGCTTGATGAAACACACTTAGTTTTGTGGGTTTGTTTTGTTTTTGTTTGTTTTTTAGGGCTGTACCTGCAGCATATGGAAGTTCCCAGGCCCGGGGGGGTCAGATTGGAGCTGCAGCTGCCGGCTTACACCACAGCCACAGCAACGCAGGGTCCGAGCCGCCTCTGCAACCTACACCACAACTCACGGCGACGCTGGATCATTAATCTACTGAACTCAGTCAGGGGTCCAACACGCTAGTTGGCTACCCCTGAGCCACAGTGGGAATTCCAAAACACACTTCATTTTTAAGGTCAAATGCACTAGGGTTCCTGTGACAGGATAAGGTCTTCACACCCACTGACGTGGCCGGGAACACCTCGGGGTGCTCAGAAGTCGAGGTGTGGAGACTCCCGCTCTGGTACTGGGAGGGTCTCTGCAACCTGGGGGAGGTGGGGGGCTGGCCTCACTCGCTTCTCCCCTTTTCCCTTCCTTCCAGCTTCCCTCTGCCGCCGCTGCCCCCAACCCTGCACCTGATCGCACCTCATTACCAGCCTGCACACAAAACAGTCAGATCGTGTTCTCAGGCAAATAAACACACAGAGCAAGGTTCAAGTTCACTTCCAGGTGCTTGCTTATTAACAGTTTTTCAGCTCAGAGCGGGCCACCCTCCCCATGCCGGAAAACACCCCTTTTGAAGCCTAAGTGGGTGGGGTCCCCGCTCAGGGAGCTGCCGAGTGGGCGGGGCCTGAGGAGACAGCTCAGGCACAGTCCCCGCCCACGCGTGACTCATTATGGGATGGAATCCCCCCCCCTCCCCGTGCCCCTGCCCCCGCCTGCCCACAGAGAGTCCAGCGAACACCTAAGTGCCCAATACCACCCTGGCTGGCGTAAGCGGACGCAAAGGATGCAAAGTGCCCGTGAGTGGCCCGTTCCTGGTCGCGCTCCCCTGGCCCCTTTCACTACTTGGAGCCACACGTCCTGTTGGCCGTGCCCTCCTGCCAGGAGTCTCCCCGGCAGCAAAGCAGATTTTGCGTTTGTGCAAACCACAGTTTTCTTCACTGGACACTGGTGGCCGCGGACCACGATGTGCCCTATGCAGGGCGGGAGTGGCCCCTCTTCGTGTCAGAAGCGCTGGAAACATCTTCCGCCACCCCGAGGGCTCAGAGACCCCTGCCCCGCACACTCACATCAGTGCTGACGGCCACGC
>PVHT020000009.1:20872188-20964140 GCA_004024745.2 Catagonus wagneri | reverse complement strand
GATCCAGCACTTCACTCACGTCTGTCAAAACCTAAACCAGGGGAGTTCCCACTGTGGCACAGTGGGTAAAGAGTCTAGATAAGGAGCTCAGGGTCAAGAGCTCAGGTCGCTGCGTAGGTGCAGGTTCATTCCCCAGCCTGTGCAATGGGTTAAGGATCCAGCGCTGCTGCAGCTGTGGCTCAGATTCGATCCCTGGCCCTGGAGCTTCCATTTGCCATGGATGTGGCTGTAAGACGAATAAACAAGCAAAATAAAACAGAGCAAAACCCAACCCGAGCTCCTTAGCCGCTCAGTTGGCTGGACTGCACGTCCTCAGCCCATCACGCTGTCCCTCCCCGCCTTGGCCGGTGCTGGGGGCGTCCCTGACGGGCGGCAGCTCTCCCCCCATAAACTGACCGTCCTCCACGTCCATGTATGAGGCCTGGGGCTTCCAGTCACCACAGGAATCCTCACACTTCTCCCTACAGTTTAAACACCACCACAGCCAGGCACGCGCACACACACACGTGCATACAAACACACACGCACGTGTGTGAATGCTCATGTCCATAAAACACATGTATGTGCACAAGGGAACACACACACACACACACACACACACACACACACGTTCTGAGATTCCCAGGCTCAGCACATTTCTACTCCCCAGTTCTCTTTGATGCTTCGTTGGACCAGATCCAGCACGAATCCCTCCCAGCTGGTCAGTGGCCTCGGAGTCCTTGCTTTGTTTGGGGAACGAGTTTCTTTGAAGCAGCCTCGGCGGCGGTAGCGTCTTAACAGTCCTTTAGAACTTGTACGTTGATCTGCTTTGAACAGCAGACCTTAAAAAAACAAAAAAATGACATGACTGCTGTCTCTCCAAGCAGACCTTTCGAAGACGCCTTCGCCTGTGTCTTCCTCAAGCCGAGCACACGTCCATCTGAGCCTTTCCCCCAGACACGGTGTCCTGGAAGGACTCTAAACTGAGCACAGCACAGGCTTGAAACCCTTTCTGGAGGGGTGAGGGCGCATGAGTGCTTTCAGACCAATACTTAGACTTTCGAGCACTAGTAGCAGCTTGCTGCTCTGCAATATCCAGCCCAGGAAATGAGTGAAGGAGCCTCAAAGCCTTTCATGAGCACTTCGTGTGTGTCTGGAAATTCTATTTTTTTAAGGAGCAGAAGCCTGTAATTCGTGGACAAGTGAAACCCAGAAATGCTGTGAAAGTATGTTTGCAAAGAAAAAAAAAATAGAGGAAAAATCTAATCAGGTGAGAAATATTGAATGAATAATTTATGTCAACCTGTTAAAATGACGTTATTGAAAAGGCTGAGAAATTAGCCCTCTAAACGCAAAATGTTGGATTTGTCTGAAAACATTTTTGTGACTGAAGAAGCCAAGTCATAATGTCCATGGAAAGACAGAGAATTTTGCGCATTTTTTTTTCCAAGAAGACAGAAAGAAACTTTGCCAGGGAACAAGACACTCTCTGATAGTTCCAAAAATAAGAATCTGCAATTATTGTGCTCATCCTGTACCCAGCACTGTGCCAAGCATCTTATGCGTTTAAACATATTAAATCCCTTGTACACCTAAAATTGTAATAAAATTCATTAATTAAAAAGTAAAAAAAAATAAAGACAATGCTGCAAGGTGAAAAACAAAAACATATTAAATCCCTATAAAAATCCAGTGCCATGTGGTACTGTTGTTATGCTTATTTTACAGATGAGGAGGTTGAGAGTCAGAGAGGTTAAGTAACTCACCTAGAGTCACACAGCCAGGAAATACTGGAGCAGGAGTTTGAAGCCAGATCTGTTGAAATCTGCACCTGCACCCAAAACACACACTGCACCCCAGCTTCATCCCGCGTCTGCCTGTCCTTCCTGAATACAGCTGCATGTTTTAGGCTCAATGTTGGGACCCGTTATCCTCACCCACCACTGCTTGGCAAACACCACTTATAATTCTTCCTTTTTTTTCCCTTTTTTGGCCACCCCAAAGCATATGGAAATCCCCAGGCCAGGGATCAGATCTGAGCTGCAGTTGTGACTTGTGCTGTAGCTGTGGCAACGTGGGACCCTTTAACCCACCGTGCCCAGCCGGGGATCTGAACCTGCATCCCGGCACTCCAGAGACTTCACCAATCCCGCTGTACCACAGCGGGAGCTCCCACCACCCATATTTCAAGGCTCAGTTCAAGTGTCTTCAGCCGTGGAAATCTTTCTGAACGCACAACCAACACCACCCCTTTTCATTTCCTCTCCCCCCACCCCGCCCCAGGCAGGATCCATCCCCTCTGAGAAATAACTTCCACGAGGACCAGGATCATTTCCACTTTAGAAAGCCCCGCTGTCCTTGTAAGCAGCACAGGTCCCGACTCGGAGAGAGCTTGCAGCATCGTCTACTGGCTGAATAGGAATGAACCGTCTCCTCCTTGTCCTGAGCCGTATTTATTCCAGACACCAGAGGTTCTTTTTTTTGGGGGGGGGTGGATTTTATCTCTGAGGGGACATGGGCAATGTCTGGAGACAGTTTGGTTGTCATAGCTCGGGGGTACTCCGAGTAGACTTGGCGATTGGGAAGCCTGTTAGGGCAGAACCCTCGGAGTGCGTGTAACCCCACGTTTACAACCCGTGGCTCAGGAGGGCAAGTTTATTCTTCTAATCTCTTAATGACAGCTCAGAGCTGTCCCGGTGGGCTGGGCCAACTATCACAGCCACGCCCTTTAGCATTAAATACAAGTAGAGGTATTTCAGGAAAAATGAGTTATTTGAAGGACAATCCCCAGAAAAGACTCTCTGAGTATTAGTTTAATGAAAATAGATAAGGGAAAATGTCAATGTTAGGAAAATAAGAAATACCGTTCTTGGAATTCCCATCATGGCCAGGGGTTAATGAACTCGACTAGTATCCGTGGGGACTCGGGTTCGCTCCCTGGCCTCGCTCAGTGAGTTAAGGATCTGGCATTGCCTTGAGCTGTGGTGTAGGTCGCAGATGCAGCTTAGATCCTGCGTTGTTGTGCTGTGGTGTAGGCCGGCAGTTGTAGCTCCAATTCTGTAGTTTCCACCCTTATCCTGGGACCCTCCATATGCCGAGGGTTCAACCCCAAAAAGACAAAAAAAAGGAAAAAAAAGCTATTTTTAATTAGTTGAATACACTGGGAACTGCTCAGTGTGTTTTCAAATTCAGTATATTTTTTTGTTCCGGTTGCACCCGTGGCATCTGCAAGTTCCCAGGCCCGGAATCAGATCTGAGCCGCAGCTGCAACCTATGCCGCAGCTGGAGCCCCTCAAATTTAGTATCTTATCTGACGTTCATAATGATGCTATGAAGCGGGTCTTGCCGCCAATTTATAGAGGAAAATGCAGAGGGTCAGAGGAGTTGCCTGATGGTCTCCCTGACGTCCGGGTTCCAGGAGGCTGTGCCCCGGCGGGATTAGAGAGCTGCAACTCAAAACCGCAGTGAGGCACCCCCTCACACAGCTCAGAACGGCCGTCACTAAAGAGCCTGCAAATAATAAACCCTGGAGAGGGTGTGAAGAAAGGGGAACCCTCTTACACTGTTGGTGGGAATGTACTTTGGTGCAACCACGATGGAGAATAGTATCAAGTGTCCTCAAAAAAACTAAATCTAGAACTACTATGATCCCACAATCCCACCCCGGGCATCCATCCAGAGAAAACTCTAATTTTTTTTTTTTTTTTTTTGCCTTTTGTCATTTTATGGCCGCGGGTTTATGGCCGCACCCGCGGCATGTGGAGGTTCCCAGGCTAGGGGTCTAATCGGAGCTGTGGCCACTGGCCTGCGCTGCAGCCACAGCCACGCAGGATCCGAGCCGCGTCTGCAACCTACACCACAGCTCACGGCAACGCCGGATCGTTAACCCACTGAGCAAGGGCAGGGATCGAACCCGCAACCTCATGGTTCCTAGTCGGATTCGTTAACCGCTGCGCCACGACGGGAACTCCAATTTGAAAAGATGCACGCACCCCAGTGGTCACTGTTTGCAATAGCGAAGGCATGGAAGCAGCTCACGTGTCCAGATGTGTGACAGAGGGATGGGTAAAGAAGATGTGGTGCGTATATACAACGGTCACTGTTTGCAATAGCGAAGGCATGGAAGCAGCTCACGTGTCCAGATGTGTGACAGAGGGATGGGTAAAGAAGATGTGGTGCGTATATACAACGGTCACTGTTTGCAATAGCGAAGGCATGGAAGCAGCTCACGTGTCCAGATGTGTGACAGAGGGATGGGTAAAGAAGATGTGGTGCGTATATACAACGGAATACTGGTCAGCCATTAGAAAGAATGAACTAATGCCATCTGCAGCCACATGGACGGACATAGAGATTATCACACTAGGTGAAGTAAGCCAGACAGAGAAAGACAGATACCATATGGTATCACTGACGTGTAGAATCTCAAAACAAAAATGATGCAAATGGACTTATTTACAAAACAAAAACAGATAGCGTTCCCCACGGGCGCAACGGGTTGGGGATATGGTGTCACTGCTATGGCATGGATTTGATCCCTGGCCCCGGAACTCCACATGCTGCAGGTGTAGCCAAAAAAAGGAACAGACTCACAGACATAAAAAACAATGCTGTGATTACCAAAGGGGAAAGGGGGGGAGGGGTAAATTAGGAATTTGGCATAAACAGAGACAAACCACCATATATAAAATAGATGTATAAGATTCTGAACTATATTCAATATCTTATAATAACAAAGGAAAAATATATATGATATATGTATACATTATATTCAGGGGAACGTGTCTGTGTGTGTGTGTGTGTGTGTGTGTGTGTGTGTGGTGTCTCAATCACTTTGCAGTACACCTGAAACTAACACAAGACTGTAAATCAACTAGACTTCAATTTAAAAAAAAGGGGGGGGGAGTTGGTTCAGCATCAGTGGCCCTGGACCATCAAGGGCCCCAGGTGGACCGAGTGACCCACTCGGTCCACCTGGTGCAGTGGCACCTGGAGAGCGTTTCAGCAAGAACAACTCAGCTGCCCTGGTTTTCAAGCCCCCCACCCCCCCACCCCATGTGTCACTGAGTGATTGATGCTTAGACAGCCAATCAGAGGAGGCCAGGCAATCTGTGAAAAGATATTTGTTAACTGCAGACTTGGGTGTAAGACAGGGGCCTAGAAGGGGTGGTGAGAGGGGACTTCTTTGTGGCCAGCTGGGTGCAAGGAAGGCTCCGAGACGGCCGACTGCCATCCATGGTCTCTGTCTCCCGGCTGCTGAATTGACTGAGTGCTGGGTGTCTATGTTCATAATTCTTCCAGGAAGAAGAGGCGACAAAAACTGGTCTGTTCGTGTGGGGTTTTGTCTGTTGTTTTTTGAAACAATTGAGACTTTCACAAAGACTAAGCAAAGTATGTGTGTGTGCCAAAAGCATCAGAATATTCCAAGATTATTGTAAGCGTGTATTTGTCTGGCTGCTTTGAGTTCAGAATTCTCAAATCATACCAGAAATTTTCAGTATTATAGAAAAGAATGAGCAGGATGGTTAGACTTTGCTTCTTATGCCAAAAAAAAAAGCCCTGACATTTGCTCTCACGTACGTAGAAATTGATGCCAACGTCCCTGCAAAGATGCTTTTGCTTACATTTAATGAAATAACATTGGACTTTGATCTTGACTCGCATGTTGATTATTATAATGCATTAGCTTTTGGGGGATCCCTTTTTATCAGATATAACGACACCACATAAGCAAAGGAGGAGAGACGCCGGGGAGTTTCTAGCAGCGAGTAAATGGTGGATTCCTGGCTTCTTTTCCAGTTTCCTTCACCCTTTAGCAGCTCATTTGATGTGAGTGAATCAAGCAGCTAACTGGAAGAGGTGCTACCGCCCTTGACTGGCGGATGGAACAGTTCAGGCAGAGAGGTGTCTGCGGGCGCCAGAACGAAAGTGGCTCAGGGCGTCTCACCCTCCTCCTGAGCGTTGCGCTGAGTTTCCACCGTGGAAAAGACACATATTGAAAAGGAACCCGAAACCCTGGATTTAAATATGTGGCGCAGCGTCCATTCCCGTCTGCGGCGATCTGCTGCCATTTGCCGGTGGATTAAGCCGTCTTCCCACGGCGTCCATTGGTGGGTTATCCGAGAGCGCTAAGATGCGGTCTTGCCCCCCAGCAGCGCGCGCGTGGGTGGCTGCTGCCCTGGCTGCCCGGCCAGGGGACCGCGTGTGCGTCGTGAGCAGCGTGACTCGGCGAGGATGCGGGCGGTGAGGTCTGGCTCCCCGTCAGGTCCCCTCGCCGAGCGGGCACATCCCCGCCCTGCGCGGGGACAGAAACGGTACCTGCGGGGAGTGGAGGCGGCGGAGGACCGTGCAGAGCGCCTCCTTAGTGAACGTTCACGAACAGCAGGCGACGGCTGAGAACAGTGTGCACGCCAGCGCGCTAGTGGGTGAAACTCGGGTGTTTCCATCCCACCCACAACATACGTGCACAGGAAGGCCGGGAGGACAAGCCGATCTTCCAGGGCGGGCGGCGGAAGTCAAGTGCGATGAAACGTGGGCCAAGGGGGCGCGTCGCCCTTGACGGGAGCGGGCGTGGCGCGGAGGGCCTGAGCCCCCAGGAGCAGAGCGCTGGCCTGCAGCTAGACTGAGGGTCCAGCACGCCCCAGCTCCTCACGGTTCTGAGTCTGCGCTTTCCCTCTGATGCCAGGCCTCCCTGGAGGGATGGTGACCGCCTGGGGCCCGGCCACGCACTGGTGTCTGCTGGTTCCTTCTCGCTTGGGGTCTGAGCCTCCGTGTCCACCTCCAGATGAATCAGACGCCCTGTCACTGCAGACCCAGAGGCTGCTCCATCCCTCAGACCAGAAGGCACCTGGTCACTTCACTTCCGGGGGGCGGGGGTTGGGGGGGGACCTCGGGCCAGTCCGGGCCCGGCCCCCACCCATCACGGGGTGGGGGGTATGGTGCCAGGAAGCACAGACCCCGCCCCCAACGCCTCACTAGGGACCCAAGACAGACTTTGGCCTCGGTGATAATGGCTCCACCGCCTTCCCGGGTCCCTTGTGACAAGGATGACAAGAAATTCACTAAGGGCTCCTGAACTTGAATTTTAAAAGCCAGAGTTTTATAGCGTGTGTGTGTGTGTGACTATACAAATACACACATCTAAATATAAACGTGTATCTCTAAGTTCTACTAAAGGCACGGTGTGGTGGGGGGAAGGGAAGCCAGGAGACAGGAGCTCCGTTCTGCATGGATGCCCTTTGGATACAGCTGGTCCTTCGGGCGAGGCCGCCTTCCAGCATCATGGGATCTTACCAGGATGCCCGTGCTTGGGGTCAGTGATGACAGCAGCCTGCGCGTCTCGCCCTCCCTAAAAAGCTTGGGGCCGCCAGACTCCTCCAACTATTTTGTGCCCAAACTGTGATTCTGTATCTCTCCTTACATGACGCTGATTTTCAGAGGTCAGAAATCCCCGGCACGCGGTGTGTCCCCAACAGAGAAGGCAGAAGTCAGTGTTACTGCTGGATTCTAACCCGGTTTATCTCTTCCTCTCACGCAGGGGCGGATCTGCAGGAAAGCCGGCAAATCAAAAAAGTCCTTCAGTCGCAAGGAAGCTGAGGCTACCTTTAAGAGTTTGGTGAAGACTCACGAAAAATACGGCTGGGTCACCCCGCCCGTCTCTGATGGCTGATGTTTGCAACGTGCTTTAGACGCTTAAGCCTCCTCTCCACACACACGGACACCCAACATCTCCTCCTCCACGCTGAGCATCCTTCATCCTTTTTGACTCCGGCCAGAACTGAATCCCGAATGCCAAGGACACGTTTAAGTTATTTATGATCAGATGTGTTTACAGAGAGAAAGAGGGAACACGCGCTGCTCGGGATTAGGTTTCGATTATAAATGAATGATCATCTAAGTCACTTTAGAACAAATGTCGCGATGGTGACATTCCTCCACCATCCTGCCCCTCCACCCACCCCGCCCCGGGCCCTTAGCTTCTTTCCATGACAGCAGCTCCAAAGAGCAGGCAGGAAACCCAATGCCCCAGGCTCGACCCGTTTACATGCAAATGGAACCGTTCATATTTCATAGGAACGCCCTGCAATGCCAGTACCTGTTCGCTGTGCTCTGTGTCTCTGTTTCTCCCCCGCCCCACAACAGGTCAACATAACTTGAAGACTGCCTTTCCGTGGCCCCATGTAGACCTCATCTGTGCTATGACCTTTGGCTTATGACAGCAAAAGTTTAATATCGCCGGGTTCATGCCCCCAGGGCCGATGCCGCGGTGTGTGTTGTCCACAGACCAGCCAGCGCCCTGGCGGGGGGTGGGGGGGCGGGGATGCCGAGGTCACACTGGGGGCTCAGAGCAATGGTGGTGAGGTGTGGACAGTCTCCCCTGTACCCTGAGACATTCCCACCACATCTGCTTTCCTGTCTTCTCTCCGATGCCCCGCCCCCAAAGCAAAAGACAATGCCCCATTGGCTGAAGTCACCTGACTCCTCTTCTCATGTGTGCTCGTGACAGGGAATGAGTGCCAGAACTGCCCCAGGAGACCAAGTGACCAGACGATGATTTGCATGGCCCAGTGGTCACTTGTGTGTCCCCGAGGCCGGGTGCTCACGCACTCCGCTAGGATATAAACTTCTGTTATTTAATCTCCCCACAGTTTCATTTTTTCTCTTCTGTTAAGTTACTTAGAACTTTCTAAGAAACTCCATGGAATGAGGAAACGCTGTTTCTAATAATATGCAGTAAGAGGTAAAAGGTTCATTCCAAGTGGAAAAATCTTATTGGACACATTTTAAATAAAAATCATGCATACCTGACCCACCGCCTCTAGAATCCAGTCATTGAGGGCTACGCTTCCATTTAAAATATTTAACCTATTTTAAAATGATAGTATTTCAGGAGTTTCTGTTGTGGCTCCGCAGGTTAAGAACTTGACAGAGTGTCCATACGGATGTGGGTTCGATCCCCGGCCTCGCTCAGCAGGTATAGGTCACAGATGTGGCTCAGATACGGTATTGCCATGGCTGTGTCGTAGGTCAGAAGCTGCCATTCCAATTCAACCCCTAGCCTGGGAACTTCATATGCCACAGGTGAAGTCCTCAAAAAAAATTTTTTTTTTAATCCAATACTACAGCAAAGAGCAGGAAAGAAGTTTTAGGGTGCCACGGTCTTTGCAAAAATCTAGTGGATTAAAATCCTTCCCAGAAGCAACAAGGGAGATAGTCAGAAACCAAGTGGAAGCATTAAGTGATGATTGGGTCAAACAAATGCTGCCAGTCATAGCTCACCACTCTGAAGAGGACAGATTTTCTTTGCCAATGATAGGAAATTCTTCAGGTGGGTTTGGGTCCTCAGAGACCTGCTCACCGTCCAAGGTGATCAGAGATCTGAGAGACCCCTCCTCGAAGGTCAGGGGTCAGCTCCTCCCGACAGGCTCAGTCCCTCCCCAATCCACCCTTCACTGCCACTTTTATACTTTGACCGCTCCCTTTTGCGCCCCAGACCCACATGCACCTCTGTCTGGCCAAAATTCTCCACCTCCTGCTCGAGTTCCCTCTGAGTAATCGTAGTCGTGAAATTCGATGACAATGAACTTCAAGCGTCCATTCACCTGATCCTCCACAGAGGAATTCTCGATCCTGGAAAACTGACGCTGAACGCATGGTCTTTGGGTCCCGGGGCTCCGCCTCATAGCGGGACAAGCAGCGGGCTGTGAAGACCCAGAGCAGAGACACATGCGAGGGAGGCTTGAGTTTCTTTCTTGCCAGGGTTCGCTCTCCCAATTTTAAATAGAAGCAACTTTCCCTTAGGAACGTGTGTATGTATCTTTACACCCAAGGCGGGGTCACGGCAATGCTGCTTATCCACTCATTGAAGGGTTTGGCCACAGCCATTTCCAGCGTAGCCAGGAGGTGACTTACAACCTAAGGGTAGGCAAGGTTACTGCCAACAGCAAGGGGGATGGAGGGAGAAGTCTGGCTCAATGTCAGCCTTTCTGTACCCCCTGATCTTGACTTCTTTTGCAGGACATTTCCTTTAGTTTGGTTAGAAAGTAGAAGTTACTGAAGAAATACTGTTTCATGAAAGAAATACCATTTTTCACTTAAAGTGGCAAGACTTTCTTATTTTAAACATGGCAGGGAATAATTTAAAACTCAGTCGTGGCTTTGACTCTGGGTCAGAAGCACGAACTCCCCTTCCGGGAGTCAGAGACAAACTTGGAGGGGCTGGTCCAGCCGCAGAGCCCAGGCTTGGACTTTTCCTGACACCTGCGTGCCTGTGGGGCCCGCCTGCCAGGCAGGGCTCAGGTGCCCGCACCAGCCACGAATCCATCCCTCTTCGGAGCAGCAGCGGGGGCGCTGACTGGATCGGCATGTAGACCGCAGCCCCCTCAGCTCGGAGCCCCACTTATTGACAGGAAATGAACCCAGCCGGTGGCCATAGAACCAGGGAAGGAAAAAAATACAGAATCGGGCATGCTTCCTTTCCGTTCAGTGGTTTTCCTGGACTGACCGCCCTTGTTCTTGGGTGTCCTGCCCGCGGCAGACCGAGAGGGGTGCATGGGACCTGCTCATTGCCTTTCTGAAGATCAAGAATTGCTTGTGTTTAGGAAGTTCTCTGTGAGCAGTAAGGTTCCACCTGCATGTGCGCGTGCATACACACACACACACACACACACACACACACACACACTGCTTGGAGGAGTCAACTCAGAAAAAAGTAAGGTTTAGGCCTCAATTTTTCAGCTCCCAAATTCACCCCATTTATCGCAATTCGACCTTATTTTATGGGAGGAAAACCTACGGCCTCTTGAAAAAGACCCAACATAGAAAGAAAAACGACGCGTGTCCATGTGATTCTGGCAATCCCTTTTCCTGTTTCAGTCTCAGTCTCCTCAGCCGTAAACTCCTAGTGGGTGGGTGTGAGAACTGACTCACGCAATGAAGGAAAGGGCTTGGGGACCAGAACGTGTCACAGGAGATTTACACGTGACTTTATAGTGCGGGGTAACTGATGTCACAGCCACAGGGTTTGATTAGCACACACTCGACTAAGGGCTCAGATTGAGCAACCAAAGTGTTCAACTAGAACGACCTTGTACCCCTGTGCTGGCTTTCTGCCCCCTGTCCCCTGCTGCCAGTCCATCAGCCAAGCTTGGAGACCATCTCTCTACCCACTCAGATGCAGGGAATAGAGAAGTTGGGGCAGGTCACCTTCCTGGAAGAATTCGTAAGGCTAGAATAGCACACAGACAACGAAATGCTGAACTGCGCTGCAGGAGTGTGGACACATACAAGGCTGGAAGCTTCGTCGCTGATGCCTCGGGAAGATTTCAGAGCAAGTCAGCCTGGAGCCACGGCTGGACCAGAGGAAGCCCCGGGCATGACCTCCAGCCGCACTGGCCCTGGGGTGGGGAGCCGGGCAGCTCCACGTCACTTTCCACCTGCAGGGACCCTGTCTGTAGATCTGATTTCAGGAGACAGGACACAGCCCAGCCTCACAGGCTAACTCTGTGGGGCTGGCCCCTTCGCTAAGAATCTGCTGTCTGTGTTTTATCAGAACCCTTTTAACAGCGTGCAGAATTTTAAAGGAATTTGCTTTCTAGAGAAGCAGGTCTGCTTCCCAGCTGCGGTGAGGGAAGACTTAGGGACTCCAGGGGACACTTAATCTAAGTCCAAATTTTTTTTTTTTTTTTTTTGGAACATGTGAAATTTCCCAGGCCAGGGATCGAGCCTTCACCACAGGAGCAACCCGAGTTGCTGCAATGACAACGCCTCATTCTTAATCTACTGTGCCACAAGGGAACTCCCCACTTAGTCTAACTTTAAGCACTCTGCGTATGGTGGAGGCAACCAGCCCGGGGAGGCTGAGTGACTTTGCCAAAGCCAACTGGAGAGGTGAAGCCATGACACGCCCTGGTCCTCCGTGATGCTTCCTGTGCACCATTTGGCAATTCACACGGCCCCCACCCCAGGGCACACGTTTCAGCCCGCCGCGGGGTCAGAAGAGTCACAGGTCTTTTAGGCTGGCTGGGAGTCGCCCAAAGTGGCCCCCTCTGCGTTGAAAGCAAGCTGGCCCCGTTGTTCCCACTGAGGTACCAAACCTGACGAGCATCCATGAGGACTTGGGTTTGATCCCTGGCCTCGCTCGGTGGGTTAAAGGATCCAGCACTGCCGCGAGCTGCGGTGTAGATCACAGACGCAGCTCGGATCCGGTGTTGCTGCGGCTGTGGTGTAGGCAGGCAGCTGCAGTTCCGATTCGACCGCTAGCCTGGGAACCTCCACGTGCCGCCAGTGCGGCCCTAACAAAAATAATAGAAGGAGGGAGGGAGGGAGGAAGAAAACTGGTCCAAAGGGCAGTTTCCATGCCCTGCTGTTTTGGGAAGCTATGGAGTGGGGCTTGGAGCTCAGCCTGTGTGGTCACAATATAGTCCCCCCCGCCAAAGACTTTAACATAAGATACAGCTCCATTCCTTAGCTTTAAGCTAGGAAGCTATGCTCCACCTTCTCTGTTTGGTTTTTGCAGCCTCCGGTTTCTCAGTATTGAGTATCACTCAGTCGTAGGGCCCATCTGACCTGCAGGATGTGACCAGCCAACCAGAAAGGCCAAACAAACACTGCTGTCATCAGCGAAGGCAATAAGCAATGTTAGCTCGGTTCCAGAAGCAACACAGGAGCAAAGCGTGCTGGCCAAAGGGCCCTAATCAAGGCAGAGTATTCGAATAGATTGCAGATCCCAAAGTAAGATAGATTTTATTGCAAGGTCATGACTGGGCTAGAAAAATAGCAGAGTGGACCCAGGGGGAGTCTGGTTCCAAGGTCACCCTCTTGAGTCAGGAAAGCGGTAGTTGGTGAGCAAATAGATGCTTGTACGGCTTCTCACTGCAGAGTCACGCTCTGTCCTGCAGAGTTAAAACCGGGAGGGGAGCCCCGTTTCTTCTCCTGGAGGTGAAAGAAGCAGCCGTCCTAGCTTGTAGACCGGCAGTCACTTTGTATCTCCAGATCTTGGGCTGTCACTGGTGACCACACTAACTGAGCTAAAACAGAACTGCCATAACCAATATGCTTGTTCACCTTCCAGCTTGGCACTGTCTACCAGTGGGATTTATTTCATGAACGCGATGGCCCTTCTGACTGGGGGAGGATGCTAGCCGGCCTGCCGTGGGCTACTGAGAACTTTCACACCAACGCTACAGCGCGCACACAGAGGGTTTGGTGCCCGCATGTTCCCAAGCTGTCCTAGCCTGTGGTCCTCAAACGGAGAGCAGGGACATCGCATGTGCAGGAAAATCAATAGGAAAGAAGTGGTGGCTATTGGAAGGGGTTTGTCTGCCTGCGTTCCATAATCTAGAGGCGATGTCCAAGTGGGGAAAACAACAATTCTGAAAAGAAAGGCTTTAAACCAGTCAGTGTCTTTCCACAGAATGTTTGTTGCACTCTCGCAGGGTCTGTGCTTGGCTCTTGTGGAAATTCATGTTTGCCAAAGACTCCCATGAAAGTGTCTCAACATAATTGAAACTGTGGGCTCACCCAAAACCGAAACTAAATTAGAGATACGTCTCAGCAAAACTGTTACAGAGTAGTACTTCTGGAAAGTGACAATATTCAAATAACCTGAGCTCCATTTCTTAAAATGAAATAAACTTCGGCCAGCTTTTCACACTAGCATATAAGCTGCCTTTCAGTTTTTATTTTAAACTTTATCAGAGAAATTTCTTGGTTCTTATGTCAATATATGAGACTGTTTACCGATCAAGAGCACTTGTTTTTTTTCTTCCCTCCCCCCCCTTTTTTTTAGGACTGCACCTGTGGCACATGGAAGTTCCCAGGCTAGGGGTCTAATTGGCGCTGCAGCTGCCAGCTGGTGGCACAGCCGCAATCAACATAGGATCCGAGATTCATCTGCAACCTATGCCACAGCTTGTGGCAGCACCAAATCCTTAACCCACTGAGCAAGGCCAGGGATAGAACGCACATCCTCACAGACACTATGTCCGGTTCTTAACCCGCTGAGCCACAGCGGGAACTCCCACATTTTTCTTTACAGCAATCTGAAAATGTGATGACTCTGTATGGAGTAGGCCAAGGCTTTGGAATCAAACAGCTTGGAATCCCCTCAAGCTCACATCACGTGTAGACACAAGGAACTTAGCCTCCCAGACACTCAGGTTCCGCCCTCTAAATTACTAAGTCACTATTACGCTTGAGGCTGCTGGGACAAGACAAGCAACCGTGGGGAACAGAAAGCCCCGTGCCTGGCGTGTAGTGGGTGCTCAGCACATTCTTTTGAAAACAACAAAGAGATTGATCAGGTACGGTCAAGGTGACAGCTTGAGGTGACTATTAAAGCCCTTTCAGAACTCTCTTCTCGAATCGTCTCCATAGGCAATGCTTCAAGGCAGATTTATGGGACGTACGAGGTGGAGCTTACTGACAAGAAGCAAATATTAAAAGCTTCATTGATTTTTCTAATCTGATTTCGCTGAAGTGTAGTCCATTACCTTCCGGTGTCACCTAAACATTACATAAACTAAAGCCTAAAACCTTTTAAATCTCTATCTTCAAAGCTTAGTTCTAGCTACAACTCTCCAAAGCTTACCCTTTTCAAATAATACGTCATTTTGCCCTGGACAGAACTTATTATTATTTTTTTTTTTACCAAATTCTGTGTATCTATTCACACACACACTTGATTTATGGAAATGTACTCTCATCGATTCACGGGTTTTGTCTGCCTTTTCCCTACTTTCTCCATTTTATGGTGTCACTTTTCCAGAAAACATATTCATTTCTGAAACACTGCAGACCCCAGGCAGCACCTCTTTCTCTCTTCTGCTTCCTGGAGCCTGTGGAGTCTCCGTTCTCACTTGCTGGGGGGCTCGTGTCCTCTGTCCATCGTCCTCGAACCCTGGATTTCATGGCACCCAGGGTCCAACTTTCCCACATTTAAGTGGTGGGAAGAGAAGCTGTTTTTAGCAAAAGACTTGGAGCTTGCTCAGGTTTCCTCTGCGAAGTTAGTGTTGGAAATAAAAGCAAAGGCTCAGCCTTCGAAGCTTCGTGCCAGCTGTTTATTTAATAAATGAACTGGAATGGACCTCAGTGGGCACTGAGAGTGAACCCGTCACTTAGTCTGGCTCAAACAGCCAGGCTGAGTCCTCAGCTCAGAGCCTGTTCCGATCACATAGAGGGTTTAAAAACCAGCCTGTCCCAAGGACTTCTTGTAGTGACAGGACTCTTTATGACAGAAGAAGAGGAAGCTAGAGCCCTCACTTTTCAGAAGGGCATATTAAGGCACCAGAAGTGAAGTTCAGAGCCCAGGGGCGGCATCTAACGCACCGTAAGGCTGGGACCGGAGAGGGGGCTCGCGCTTGCAGTCACGTTGTCTTAGACACAGAAAACATATTTACTCGTGCACACCCGTGATGCCCCTAAGAAGTAGGCCTGCTCTTGAGACATGAAGAAAATATATAGGCGTTCCCGTCGTGGCGCAGTGGTTAACGAATCCGACTAGGAACCATGAGGTTGCGGGTTCGATCCCTGGCCTTGCTCAGTGGGTTAACGATCTGGCGTTGCCGTGAGCTGTGGTGTAGGTCGCAGACGCGGCTCAGATCTGGCATTATTGTGGCTGTGGTGTAGGCCGGCAGCTACAGATCCGATTCAACTCCTAGCCTGGGAACCTCCATATGCCATGGGTGCAGCCCTAAAAAGCAAAAAAAATGATAATAATAATAATAATAATAATAATAATAAAGCAGAAAGTACTCTCCCCTTCCCCCACTATTCTCTAAATATATATATATTTTTTGCCATCTATATATAGTAAAATATAAATATGTATAAATTTAAATATATATAGTGGTTTGTTGAATAGTGGTCTCACAAAAGATGTCCAAGTCTTAACCCCCAGAACTGTGAATGCATTCTTATTTTAAATTTTATTTTATTTTATTTTTAGGACCGCACCTGTGGCCTATGGAGGTTCCCAGGCTACGGGTCGAATCAGAGCTGCAGCTGCTGACCTACACCACAGACACAGCAACGCAGGATCCGAGCCATGTCCCCTTGACGTCTGCAACCTACACCACAGCTCATGGCAAGGCCAGATCCTTAACCCACTGAGCCAGGCCAAGGGTCGAATCCAAGTCCTCATGGATCCTAGTCGGACTCGTTTCCGCTGCACCACAACGGGAACTCCTGAATGCAACCTTATTTGAAGTCTTGGTAGATATAGTCGGATGGAGAGTCTCAAGGTTAGATCATCGTGGATTTAGGCTGGACCCGAAAGCCACCGGCAGGTATTCTTAGAAGAGAAAAGCAGGGGGAGATTTGAGAAACAAAGAGAGAAGGAGAGGGTGGCGTGAAGACGGAAGCTGAAATGATGAGTCCACCAGCCCAGGAAATGCCATGCTGGCAGCACAGAGGTTAAGAGAGAGGCAGCGGGTGGGGTTTCCCTCTCAGCCGCCAGAAGGAACCAAAGGCCGTTTGGGACTTCTGGCTCCTGCACGGATCGGTGGCTTATTCGATGCTGTCCTGCTAAAAGCCTCCCTCTGAGCCCCTCTTTTTTTTTTCTTTCTTTTCTTTTTAGGGCCACACCTGTGGCATATGGAATTTCCCATGCTAGGGATCAAATCAGGCTTCAGCTGCAGGTCTACACCACAGCCACAGCAGTGTAGGATACAAGACACATCTGCTACCTACGCCCCAACTTGCAGCAACACCAGATCCTTAAACCACCGACCGAGGCCAGGGATCGAACCCACATCCTCAGACACTGGTCAGGTTCTTAACCCACTGAACCACCGTGGGAACTCCCTGAGCTCCTCTTTTTCAGTCTCTCCAAACAGAAGTGCCAAGACTTAGAGACACTGGCCCTTTCTTCCCCTGGGAGCAAAGGTCAGAGCGGTGTGAGTGTTCAGGGGCCGCAGGTAGGGCGGAAGAGAGCGTGGATGGAAACTGAAAGCTTGCGAAGAGCAGACGCAGGAAGGAAGGCGCCCAGGTGTGTGAGCCACGCCTGAAGCCAACCCCCCGCCCACTGAGTCTCACCCGTGTGCGATCCCCCCACAGCGGGGGCAGCCCAAGAGAACACGGCCAAGGAGACAGACGTCCCCCGATTCTGCCATGTTTCACGGCAAGAATGAAACGTGAGCCGAGCTTTTACCTGAGAACAGAGATGCTCCTGCTGGCCTCAGTCAAGTACACTGCCCAGCGGTCCGGGGGCCTCGTGGTGGGAGGCCGCAGGGTCCCCAGAAGCTGAGGGCGGCCCCCAGCCAACACTCACAAGAAAGGAGCCCCAGTGTACAGCTGCAAGGGACTAAATTCCGCCCTCAGCTGCCGGAGCTCCAGCAGGGGACCCGGCCCTGCTGCCCCCCCACGGCTGGGTGCTGAGTCCTTATCCGCGCACAGGGTTTGGCGGAGCCCGCACGCACACGGGGTGCCAGGGAGCAGGGTGTGTGTTCCAACTGCTGACAGTCACGCAGCAACGAGGAACTAACACACCAGG
The DNA here is from genome assembly GCA_004024745.2 of Catagonus wagneri. NCBI lineage: Eukaryota > Metazoa > Chordata > Mammalia > Artiodactyla > Tayassuidae > Catagonus > Catagonus wagneri. Next base: position 20,946,670 of record PVHT020000009.1, on the reverse strand, counting down.
CAGAGCTCACATTTTTGTCCTGTCTGCCCCCACCCGGACACGTGGAGCTCTGTGGTGACGAGAAGGTTCTGGTCAAGCACAGTGGCCCGTCCCTGCCTGCCCAGACCACCCGGATCTCCTCCTCTCAGAACCCTTCATTCAATTACACCCGCAAAGGCCCTTTTTCCAAACAAGGCACCGGATGAAGGACCTTGGGCGTATCTTTTGGGAAGCTGCCAATCAACCCACTGCAGGGGTCACCGCCAAGGATGTTGAAAACCAGTTTTTATGAAAATACAGTTTATTTCCAACATTTTGCCAGTTTCTGCTGTACAGCACAGTGACCCAGTCGTACATCTAACACATTCTTTTTTCATGCTGTCTTCCAGAACGGGCTGCCCCAAGAGACTGGATACAGGTCCCTGTACAGTGGGACCTCACTGCCTTACATTCTAAAGGGAATAGTTTGCATCTGCTCACCCCAGCTCCCCGCCCATCACACTCCCTCCCCTCCCCCTCCCCCTCGGCCAGGACAAGTCTGTTCTCTATGCCCACGAGTTTCTCTTCTGCACAAAGGTTCATTTGTGCCATATTTTAGATTCCAGGATGTTGACGTCTGCACACACACACACCGTGACTCCGGGCAGCCGCCCCTCCTCTGGGGTCTGCGGACCCCCCGCCCCCGGAGAGCGCGGCCCTTGCCCGCTCCTCCCCCAGCCCCGCCCTCCACAGCGGAGGCCTGAGCTCCTGTTCTCAGCATCCTCGCCCGGGAGAGCGGGCGGGCAGAGCTGGCAGGGCCCGGACCCATTCAGCGGTGGGTCGCCCAAGCCCTGCAACGGGAGCGGTGCCTTTGCCCAGGGGCCTTCGACTCTCCAGTGAGACTCTGGGGAGCAGGGAGGCAAGGCCGCTGTGGCTGCACTTGGTCTGAGGTCCCCAGAGGGCACCTCCGGCTCAGATCATCTCATTAGGAAGCCCCAGGCCGACTCCTTCAGGCCACTGAACCACAACCTCCACTAAGGCCTCTTTGCCCTTGAACTCGATTGTCCTCTCTCAGATTTGCTCACCTGCAGGGAGCCGTGCACTGTAGGCACCGGTGGGCCTCGCCATCAGATCCTGGGGTCAGGTCCCGCCTTTGCCCCCCCCGCCCCCCACCGGTCCCCCCCGCACCCCCCCCGGGTTCCCCCCCCCGCGCGCCCCCCCACTGGGGTTCTCCCCCCACCCCGTCTCCCGCAAACTCGCTGCCTCCACCTGCTGGCTGAGCAGGTGTCTGCGGGGCGCACGAAGTGTGAGAAAGAGAAAGGGGGGTCGATTTGGGTATAAAAAGAGAAATCTTCTCCGGGAAGGGAGAGCCCATCCCCCAGCCCTATAAACTCATCTCCAGCTGTGAAGGAACACCGCAGCCATCCGGGCAGCAAACCCCCCAAACCGCCCCCCTCTCCCAGCACTGCCCGGAGGGACAGAGAAAGCCCCCGCTCCTCCTGAGAGTGTCCCGGTCAGTTTGCTTCCTCGCGTCTCTCCCTCCTCTGGCTGGAGGTTCAAATTTCTCCCAAACGAACCTGTACGGGGTCTGCCCCCGACACTAAACCGCCCCGTCCTGGTTATGCCCACAAGCTCTCCCCGTGCCCCCTGCTGCCCAGATCCAGCCCAGCACAGTTCTCTCCGTCCCACGGTGCTTAGCAGATGCTGGAAGGTCTGCTGACGGGAACTGGAAAGACAAGCCTGTCATCAGAGGGAGAAGGGAACAGCAGCCCGGGAGAGAGAGGCCCGGCGGCAGCGTCACCCCCAGTCCCAGGCTGGCAGCTTCTGAACGGCGTGTTCCAACGTGTGGGTGGTCCCAGGCGAGGCTGATGACTTTCGTTGCCGGTGCTCATCCAGGCTGGGACCCGGCAGACCCCGAGCCTCGCCTCGTGTGAAATAATCAAACGACACTCAGATCAGAGTCTCTACAGGACCGGTTGGACCTGATTCTGGCGATTTCCACTGGGAACCTGGTCCCGGAGACCAGGCCTGCTTGGAGCCCTTAGAGGAGGTGTGCCTTTCCCGCCAAGGATTAGGGGAGGGGCGGAGGGGGTGTCTGCCTGCAGGAGCACAGTCTCTTCTCGTGCCAAGCCTGCAGAAGGCTGGCATTTCTCAACCACAGCGGGAACACCAACCAGCCACATAAGCAGAACCTGTACAAAAATATCCGTCTGGAGTTCACCCTACAATTTACTTTCTCCATCAGAGAGAGAACTATATTTTTTTTCTTTCGAAAGCTTCCTTTCCTTCCCCACAATTCTGAATGGATGGACAGGAATTGCATCAATAAGAGATGTGCGTCCTGCCGGGTGCCTGGCCAGGATCCACCTTTTTCAGGACCAAGCGGTCTCGGCAGGGGGGCTGCGTGGGCCCGGAAGCCATCGAGCTCACACGTACTGACCCAAGCTGCCCGCTTGAGCTCCCTCACATTCTGTTTGAGGGTTCTTTTTTTTTTTCCATTTCGGGGGGGGGGGGCCATGTATTTTTTTTTATTAAAAATAAAAGATGAGAAAGCAGAATGAAAAGGGAAATTCGTGGTCCAAGAGAATCGCTCTGAGCAAGGCGGGTGGGGAGAAACTAAAATATTTAAGGTGCAATGGCTGGGTCAGGCCAACGGGGGGGACAGACCCCCGGTTTGCCTGGAGGCTGGGGTGGGGGTGAGGCAGGGATAGAAGAAGTTTCCAGCAAGTCATGCCCCCCTTCCCGGTGGCATCTCTGCAGGGGAGACACAGCCCACTGTGTGCCCTTCTCAGGGCATGGGGCCGGCCTGGGGACCCCAGCGCCCTGCTGACCCAGGTGACTCAGTGACAAGGACAAATAAGGTCAGACGGCTCACAACTGGGCTGGGCCCTCAGGAGCAGGTGTGATGCAGGACAGCGGAACACACCTGTGCCACGTGTCAGGAACCACCTTCCCACAGGTGGAAATTCAGCACGGGGTGGTGAAAACAGGCCTGACCTAGTGTGGCCGGCAGACTAATGACCCCCAGAGACGTCCTGACGGGCATCCTAGCACCCCCCCCCACCCCGAACTGTGACCGTGTGACTTTGCAGGCGTGATCCCGCTAAGGACCCTGAAACGGGAGAGGACCCTGGACTATCTGGGTGGTTCGGTGTCATCTCGAGGGTCCTTCTAAGGTGGAGGCAGGAGGGCCAGGGTCAGAGGCGACGTGAGGACAGAGGCAGAAGCCGGGTGACTCAGGAAGCGTCGCAGGCCAGGGAAGCAGGTGCCTCCAGCACTTGGACTCGTGACAAAAAAAAAAACATGCAGCTGATGAAAGCGCTTCTCGGACCCGGTTGTGCATGACTCAGGAGAGGGACTCACGACGCTGGGAGCAGAAGGCCTGGTGGGCTGAGGATGGGCACCAGCCCTGCTTTCCGTCGTTAGCTCGGTGCCCCCTCGGTGGAAGGGCTGAGACCCCCAGCCCTGGGCTCCAGCAGGAGACTGGCAGCCAAGCCCCTGCAGGGTCTGGGAGCAGAGAGACTGTGAAGCTCATCCTCTTCTTGCTCGGAGAGGATGCAGTTTCCCCAGAACTCCTGAGCCCCCCCAGCCCGGCCACGCATTCTACCAGCCTCACACTCTGTGTCAAGCTGGTCCGCCCCTCCTTGGGCCTCCCAGCAGGGCCCTCACATCGCCAGAGCACCAAGTCTGGATCTTGCACACCAGAAGTCTATTTGGGTGGTGGGTATGGTGACCTCATGGGTGTCAGGGACCAGCCTACTCTGTTTTCTTCATCGCCCTTGGTACATTACCTTATAATCCAAAATAGCTGCTTAAGCTCCTGCCATCACATTCACATTCCAGATGATAGAAAAGAGAATGAGAGGAAAGAAGGACATGTTTCCTATCTTTAAAGATAGCCCCTGGACACTTCACCTAAGACTTCAAATTATATCTTATTGTCCATAACATGAATATAATAGAAGTTGACACTGTTTGCCTTTTATTAATGCCCCAAACCAAATCAGGGTCTGTCACTGTGGGAGAAGGGGAGAATAGATCTAGGGAAGCAACCAGCCATTGCAGTTTTCCTCAACTGAGCATCAAAATGAAGTACTCAGCTTATACTTAAGGGCCTTGTATTTTTTTTTTTAAAGAAAGAAACTATAAATATTAGAGTCATAGGTAGTTTGGTTAGATGCCTACCTGGAGAAGCAGGCACAGAGCTATAGGTAAGTATGCCCAGGAGATGCATGTCTCCCATGAGCAGAGTCCCAGGGGGTGGGAAAAGGGCAGGTAAAATGATTCGGTGTGCTCTGTTTTTCTCTCCCTCTGTCCGTCTGTCTCTCTTTCTCCATTGTTTCAATGGACTTGCAGGTGTAACATGGCTCCACCGGTCTCAACCTCCCCTCTCCCCACCTGCCCCTCTGTGGTTCCTGCCTGCCCTCAACCTCCATCATTCATTCCTTCTGGCCCACTCCCACTCCCCACCCAAGCCCACTCCGTGGATGTCAGACCTGCGCCTGGCTCACTCTCTCCATCACAGGTAAGCAGCTGTCCTATTTTAGGAGTTTATTTCTCCCTGCTCATCCTCCTAACCTTCTCCCTCTGTCCCTCTGTCCCTCTGTCCCCCTGTCCCCCGTCCCTCTGTCCCTCTGTCCCTCTGTCTCTCTCTCTCTCACACACACACACACACACACACACGCACATGCAGCCAGTCCAGCATGAGTGATGCAGTCCTGGCCTGTGTAGGCTCATGTAAGATATGGTGGGTGTTTCGTTTGTACACATTCTTAGGTCATTTTCTTAAGCGTGTTTGGCTGCGGGTCCTGTGCTGTTTCTCACTTTTCCATCCGCCCCCTGTCATTAAGACGCACAGCCACGCGCAGCCACTGTGGCCTCTGGCTGCCCCAGTGCTTGGGGCTGTGTGCCCTGAGGGGATCCCCAGACAAACGGGACCAGCAGGAGACACACACACAGGAGAGCGTCGGTGCCAGGAGCTGGCCCACCCAGCTGGGGGGCTCTCGTCGGAAGGCAGACCGGAGTTCTGGATTTGTCTGGGGCTCCTGTCTGTCCGCAGGCAGAATTTCTTTTTTTCTTTTTCTTTTTTCATCTTTTTCAGGGCCACACCCGAGGCAGAGGGAGGTTCCCAGGCTAGGGACCAAATCAGAGCTGCTGCCGAGCGTACGCCACAGCCACAGCACCGCCGGATCCGAGCTGCATCTGCGAGCTACCCTGCAGTTTGCGACTGCAGGGTCCTTTAACCCACTGAGTGGGGCCAGGGCTTGAACCCACGTCCTCTTAGATACTAGTCGGGTTCATTGCCACTGAGCCGCGATGGGAACTCCAGGCCAAATTTCCTTTTCAGGGAGCTCCAGCTCCACTCTTAAGGTCCTTCCGCGGATTAATCAGGGCCACTCAGATGATCCAGGTAATCTTCCTACTTAACCTGATTATAGGCGTTAACCACAGCTACAGAATTCCTCCACTGAGATACTAGAATACTGTCTGAGGGCTAAGTGGTCACCTTCCCACCAGGTGACACACAAAACTAACCGTCCTGGTGCTGGCTTTGCACCTGCCCACACCCCACTGGAGACACGCCCACTGCCCCCCTCCACACCGCCATGAAAATCCTCAGACTAGTTGCCTTGGGAATGTTGGTGAGAGTTTTTTTAGGATCCCGGTGTAGGACAGAACAGCTGGGCCATAGCTCTTCGTATACTTAATTTTACTAAATCCTGATGGATCAGGCCAAGGAATGGCTGTGCTTCCCCCAGAAGTGCCGGAACTTTCCATCCCCAGGCACAAAGTGTATTAGGCACTTTTCAAATATTTGCAAGTCTGATGGCTGTAAACCGGTAGCTTTCCTGAGTGGAAAGCTATGCTGTTTCTCAATTTGCATTTCTTTCATTGTAAGTGGGTTCCCACAAGTCTAGTTTTGACGAGTCTTTGAAGTTTCTTCTGCTGTAAATTGCCTCTTTGACCCCTTTGTTCATTTTTCTGTTGGGATTCTTGACCTTTTCTTATTAATTTCAGTGCTTCCTCATATAATTTACTCTTCAGTTGCTGGGTTTAGACATGAGAAACATCTTTTCTCATAAGCTCTGAACAGAAATCTTTATCAAGACGTCACTAAACCCATCAACGGTCAACTTTGGATGTTCCCACCATGGCTCAGACCTTAACGAACCCAGCTAGTATCCATGAGGATGCCAGTTCGATCCCTGGCCTCGCTCAGTGGGTTAAGGATCCGGCGTTGCCACGAGCTTTGGTGTAGGTCACAGATGTGGCTCAGATCCCACGTTGCTGTGGCTGTGGTGTGGGCTGTCGGCTACAGCTCCAAGTAGACCCCTAGCCTGGGTAATTTCATATACCACAGGTGTGGCCCTAAAAAGACCAAAAAAAAATCAACTGCAAATGTGATTGGGTTTGCATTCGGTGTATGGCTTACCTTAGGGAGAAACTGTCTTCTTAGTAATATTGTCATTCGATCCTGGTGCCTGGGTTGTTTCCTGTTTATTCTTACCTCCTTCCAGGCCCTTCCCTAGAGTTTTAAGCATTTGCCATAGACGTTTCATACCGTCTTTGATGATTCCTACCCACTTTATAGTTTTTGTTGTTATTATTGCAAGTAAAGTCTTGCTTTTTAATTGTATTTCCAAGTTGACTATTTCTGATGTCAAGAAATGTTTTTTCTTATTTTTAATTTATTTTTATTAGAGTACTGTTGATTTACAGTGTTGTGACAATTTCTGCTATACAGAAAAGCGACCCAGTCATATGTACAAATATATATATTCCCTTTTTGTTTGTTTGTTTGCCTTTGAGGGCTGCACACGTGGCACATGGAGGTTGCCAGGCAAGGGGTCAAATCAGAGCTACAGCTGCCAGCCTACACCACAGTCACAGCAATGCAGGATCCGAGCCACATCTGCAACCGACACCACAACTCACCGCAACGCCATTTCCCTGACCCACTGAGCGAGGCCAGGGATCAAACCCGCATCCTCATGGATACTAGTCAGATTTGTTTCTGCTGCGAACTCCAGAAACACTGATTTTTTTCAGCTTAATTATGTATCCAGCAACATGGCTCAACTTTCTTTCACTGTAATCCTTTTCTGATTCTCTTGGTTTTTCTTGTAAGATGATCGTATAATTTGTAATCACTGGTCTTCTGCTAAACTTATGCATGTACCCGACTCCTTAGAGAAGACAGAATCCCTGCCTGACCCACCTTTTATCACCCTGGCGCCAAGCACAGTACAAAGATGTTCCATGAATATTTATGAAATGCATAAATGAGTCATGAGTCATCAAAAGAATGTGGCCAGCATACTCAGGCCCTTCAAAATTGAAAAATTCAGCCAAATCAGGCTGACTAAAAAGTACGCAGGTCTGGCTGAGTAGCCTGGGTGTCTGAGTCTAATTCGGGGCCTGTGTCTTTGGAGACTTAATATCAAAGAGGAACCACTGACGAACTAGCAGACAGACAGACCGTGTGGACAAGCAAATAAAGAACCAAAGACAAATAAGCAAGTCACACCATGTCGGCTCCACACTGAACTGCTCCCCGCTCGCCAGGCCCCGGGAGGCCAGCGGCGCCGGGCCCCCAGCTCCGCCCGCCGCCTCCCTTTCAGGAACCCACGGTTCCCATCCTTTGCTTCCACCCTCTGTCCAGGCTCTGACCAGGCGCGTCCGGCCCTCCAGCTCCATTGCGCCCGTCTGCGTGGCTTCCCAGCTCATCTCTCCTCCCACTACGGAACCCTCGTCCCTTTGGGGCACTGTGGACAGGTCTGTGCCAGGCGGGCTTGTCGGGTCAAGAAAGAGGCCAAGGCGGAGGCTGGAAGGGCCGAGACGGGGCGGGGCTGCGCCTTCTCCCCTCCTGCCGGGCCCTCTGCCGCTGGCGCTGATGATCAGGAGGGGACAGTGTCGTCCCTAAGACTCCAGCGGGGACGGTCTGGCCCTGGGCAAGTGCCTCCCGCCCCCGCCCACGCCCGAGGCCTCAAAGCAAAAGCACTTAGTCTTGCTCCTCGTGCCTCCTAAGCCAGGCCCGCAGCCGGCCTTGCAGCCTCCACGGAGTCCTCCGCTGGGCTGCTACTTCTTTCTAAAAATGCTTTGCTGTACAGCAAAGTGACCCAGTCCTGTGGATATACGCATTCCTGTTTTTTTTTTTTTTCCTTTCTCTGCAATAACTATTTATAGCTTGAAATTTCAGTGTACCTGCTGACATAAAACCTGTAATTACAAAATGGGTTTCTGCAGAATAGCACGCTTGGCGTTTGTTTCTTTTTTTTTCTTTTAACCACTCAAAGAATTTTACTGCATTTATAGTTGTACCATGATCATCCCAACCCAATTTTATAGCATTTCCGTCCCAGACCCCCAGCCCACCCCCCAGCCCCACCGTGTCTCCTTTGGAAACCATAAGTTTTTCAAAGTCTGTGAGTCAGTATCTCCTCTGTGAAGAAGTTCATTGTGTCCTTTTTTTAGATTCCAGATGAAGTGATAGCATTTAATGTTGGTGTCTCATTGTCTGACTTCACTTAGCATGATAATTTCTAGGTCCACCCATGTTGCTGCAAATGCCGTTATTTCTTTCCTTTTGATGGCTGAGTAATATGCCATTGTGTGTATGTACCTCCTCTTCTTGATCCACTCCTCTGTCGATGGACATTTAGGTTGTTTCCAGGACTTGGCTGTTGTATAGAGTGCTGCAATGAACACAGGAGTGCATGTGTCTTTTCAAGTCATGGTTTTCTCTGGATAGATGCCCAGGAGTGAGATTGCTGGACCAAATGGTAGTTCTATTTTTAGTTTTCTGAGGAATCACCATACTGTTTTCCACAGCGGTTGCACCAATTTACATTTCCACCAACAGTGTAATAGGGATCCTTTTTCTCCACACCCTCTCCAGCACTTACTGTTTGTAGACTTTTTGACGATGGCCATTCTGGCCGGTGCAAGGTGGTACCGCCTAGTTTTCTTTTTCTTTCTTTCTTATTTTTAAGGGCCACACTGAGGCATATGGAGGTTCCCAGGCTAGGGGCTGAATCGGAGCTGCAGCAGCCAGCCTACTTCACAGCCACAGCAACACCAGGTATGAGCCATGTCTGCAGCTACACCACGGCTTGCAGCAACGCCACTTCCTTAACCCACTGAGCAGGGCCAGGGATCAAACCCGCATCCTCATGGGTACTAGTCAGCCAGGTTTGCGCCCGCTGAGCCACGATGGAAACTCCTCTACATACACGTTCTTTGTCTCATATTATCTTCCATCACGTTCTGTCGCAAGAGACTGGGTAGAGTTCCCTGTGCCGTCCAGTACAACGGGCCCGTTTTCAACCCGGGAGTTTGGAGAACTCCTAGAGGCAAAGATCAGCCCAGCAGTCTTCCGTATCCTGGGCTCTTTCCCACAGAAAACCATAGCCAGCAACACCTAGGTCTGGCCGGCTCCACGGCTGCTCTCTGCCCAAGGGTGGGGACCCTCAGGGCCCCCGTTGTCCAGGGCCTCTGAACAAGCCCCGTCACTCAGTCGTGGGGGCAGGCGACCAGCGGGCCCCTGAGCCACAGCAGAGCCTCTGCGGGATCACTGGCTGGCAGTGCTGCAGCGGGAGCAGACGGCGCTCCCCGACGGCCAGCACTCGGCCCGGCTCCCCGGCCTCCTCATCTAGGTCTGGCTTAACAAGGATGCCCAGTGGCCGAGGGCACCAGAGGCCGTGCGTGTTTCCCCAGTTCTTTAACAGAAGCGAGAAAATAGCAGCTTGTCTAATTTCCAGGCCGAGCAGATTCTCATTAGAAATTCGCCAGTGTGAGCTGCTCTCTTCCCCGTGTGGTGGGCAATCACTTATCTTCTAGAAAGGGGTCCAGAGGTCTTTGCAGAATTTCGCTTATAAACAGTAGAAAATTGCCCCAAACTCTCCGTCCGCACAGAAAAGAAGGCCGGGCCCCTTGGCGCCCCAGACCCTCCCAGCGCCGCCCCAGGACAGAGCGGAGGCTGTGTTCAGCTCTCATGGCACCTGCTTAGCTCAGCCCCCACCGCAGCCAGGGCCCCTCAAGCCCCGTGACACCTGCGGGACAGGTGTGTTGCTCTTTGGAGAGTTCGATGGTTAAGCATCGGGTTGGCCGTGGGCTTCGGCCAGATGTTTGGTCAGATGTGTCTGGGGGGGGCGGTTGTGGGTGAGATTTGCATTCAAATTTTCAGAATGAAGAAAGTAGCCTGACCTCCCTAACGAGGCGGGACCTCACCCGCTCAGCTGCGCCTCCTTAGGGAGCAACCATCCCCGGAGTGAGAGCGAACGCGTCCTGCCGAGGACCGCAGCCCCGGGACATCAGCTTCTCCTGCCTTCGGATTCGAGTCCAAGCAGTGGCTCTTCCAAGTCTCCAGTTGCCGACTTACCCTGCAGATCTTGAGGCCTGCCTGACCTTATTATAGTCACACGAAAAAATTCCTTATAATAAATTTATTGGCGTTCCCATCATGGCACAGCAGAAACGAATCTGCCTGGGATCCATGAGGATGCAGGTTCGATCCCAGGCCTCGCTCAGTGGGTTAAGGATCCCGTGTGGCTGTGAGCTGTGATGTGGGTCACAGACAAGACTCGGATCCGGAGTTGCTGTGGCTGTGGTGTAGGCCAGCAGCTGCAGCTCTGACTGGACCCCTAGCCTGGGAACCTCCATATGCCGCGGGACACGATGCCTGCAGCTCCTTCTGTTTGGGGGCCGGCTGCCCCCTCAAGGACCCCGCCAGGCCTGCTCAGGTTACCTTCCCTCCCTCCCTCCCTCCTTCCTTCCATCGGATGAGAGTTACTCAGCCCAGCGGCTTGGAGGGTTGTGGTCTTGGGAAGGTGAATGCCATACTCCCTGCAGATCGTCCGTAACTCTTCCAGGACAACCTCCCGTCTCTACTGAGCTGTAAACCCCCGGGGAGGGGGCGGCTGCTGACAGTGGCTCCGCCCCTGGGTCACTCCGGGTTGGCCCCGAACTCCCCCGGATATCCTGGTTTCCTGGTGGGGGCGTGGTGACAGCAGGACTCAGGGCTGTGGAGGGGACCGAGCGGACCCCCTGGTGGGCAGTCCAGAGGCCCTGTGTGGGCACTGACTGTCACTTTGTCCTTCCCAGACTGGGCCCCTGCACAGGGCTCTGTTTCTCGGAGACGGCTGATAATTGGTGATAAACTGGTGGAATACACAAGCTGGTGGCTGTTTCTCCCCGCCGAGCCAGACCAGCCTGCCTGGGGAACACCCTGCTTTTCCCAGACGATGGGAATTTTAGTCTGGAGTCTAATGGTGGCTTTGGACGGGGGCCCAGGGCTTATCCAGCCATGATGCTTCTCGGGCTGAAATGCTGATGCCCAGGCCTTTCCCAGGCCCAGGAAGTAAGGTCCCAGGAGGGGCGAGCGTGTAACACTTTCAAGGCTCCCTGTGTCTGTGCCTGTCTGTGCCTCGGCTCCCTTATTTGTGAGAGCAGCTGAGATGAGTCCGTGCATGGTAAAGAAGTTAAGCCTTCCTGCACTTGACCCTGCGGCGGTCTGGAGGAGCATGAAGGCGGGCGGGGCTCCTGGATGGCCGTGGTGGCTCTCAGAGGGGGTCAGCGTATGTCCTGAGCTCCTGACTGGAGTGGCGGTGAGCAACCACGTGACCTGGGCTAAGCCCGAGGTCAGGCTGGGCCCCGGCCCCACAGAAAATAGAAGAGGGGTCCGATCGGAGCTGTAGCTGCCGGCTTACACCACAGCCACAGGAACGCCGGATCCTTAACCCACTGAGTGAGGCCAGGGATGGAACTCGCATCCTCATGGATACTAGTTGGGTTCTTAACCCTCTGAGCCACAACGGAAACCCCAGAATTTAGGCATCTTGAAACCTCGAGTGAGAGAAAAAATTGCCCCTCGCTTCTGAATATTCAGGGCCTCCCCATTAGCCCGAGGCGTTTCCTAGATTCATCAGGAAAGTGCTTTGAAAGCGGCAGGTGGATTGGGAGCTGGTGGGGGGGGGACAGAGCCCCCCGCTGCTCTGCAAGCCCTGGCTCTGAGACGTGAAAGAGGCCCCACCATCCATCTTCCCTCCCAGCCTTCTCAGCTGCATCACAAGTCGCAGACAGCAATCTCCAGGAACGTGTTTGTGCTGAGAACGTAATGGGAACGGCATCGTAAAGCGTCTGCGTCTGTCAACAACTTTGAAAAATGCTAATGAAATGGCCACATCCAGGTCACACTGGGCCCGCTCTAACGATGCATTTTTCAGAGCAGCAGCAGAGGAAAGGGAGAGAAACCTTTTACTGTAAACTGGATAACTGGAATTTACGGAATTTTTCCTCGACATCTTCCAAGTTGGGTATTTTTCCTTTTCTCACGCAGCTTGGGAAGCCAAGGGAAAACCACCTTTTGCAGGGAAATCAGCTTTCTTCATTTGTTCTTTCCTTATCCCGGGAATACCCCCCTCGACGCTGGTGGAGTGGAAGGCCCGGCGGTGATCAATAGCTTCACGATCCTGCTGCTACGGATGGAAACCCTGCAGGAAACAGGGAAGCCAGCGCTCTCATCTTGGCATCTTGTTTTCTCCTCCCGTGTCAAGGAAGAGGGACCCGCGCGTCTGGAGCTTGCAGACCGTGTCTGCCCTTGGCCTGGCCTGCAGGCCAACTCCCCGCCTATTCCTGACGTGACAGATGAGAACAAAGAGAGACAAGAAAGATGCAGGTGGTGGTGTGGAGAAAAGGGCACCCTCGGGTGCTGCTGGCAGGAATGTAAATTGGTGCAGCCGCTGGGGAAAACAGTGTGGAGCAGAAACCATTAAAAATAGAACTCCTGGACGTTAGAAATAGCGAGGGAAGAAGGAGGCAGGGGCGGGAGCAGGGAGACTCAAGCAGGTTGATCGACCGGCAGTGAGGCCAGGAGCACTGAGGACAGAGAACTCGGGCTCCCCGAAGCTGAGGGAGCACCCAGTTATATGGGGAAAGGCGTAGTTTCTATTTTTAGCACGTTCTATGTTAAGCACGGGTTCCTGACAGAGTAAGAAGCAGCGAAGATACAAGTTATGTTGTTATAATTGAACGGTTTCGCCATCTATTTTGGACTTGCAGCTTTGTGTTTCATTTTGTACAGTTACCACCTAAGACTGGATGATTCAGCAATCCCACTCCTGGTATCTACCCAACAGAAACAAAAACAATAAATCAAAAATATATCTGCATTCTCATGTTTATAGTGGCATTATTTATAAAGGCCAAGATGTGGAAACAATCTCAAAGTGTCCACTGATGATTAAAGAAGATATGATTTTACATACACACACACACACACACACACACACACACACACACACCTATATACATAGGTGTGTGTGTAGAGAGAGACAGACAGACAGGCACAAAGAGGGAGAAAGATAAATACTATATGATCTCAGAGTTCCCGTCGTGGCACAGCAGAAATGAATCCGACTAGGAACCAGGAGGTTGTGGGTTTGATCTGTGGCCTTGCTCAGTGAGTTAAGGATCCGGCATTGCTGTGAGCTGTGGTGTAGGTCGCAGATGTGTTGCAGATCTGGCGTTGCTGTAGCTGCGGTGTAGGCCGGCATCTACAGCTCTCATTAGACCCCTAGCCTGGGAACCTCCACATGCCGTGGGTGTGGCCATGAAAAGCAAAGCAAAAAAACAAAAAAGTACTGTATGACCTCACTTATATGTGGAATCCTAAAAACTGGAATCATAGATGCAAAGAACAGATTGGTAGCTGCCACAGGTAAGGGTCGGGGTGGGGGGATGGATGGTGTTTAACAGGTGCAAACTTCAGGTTCTAAGTCTCAGGCTGAAGTGCCCGTTGTGGCTCAGTAGGTTCAGAACTCGACATAGAGTCCTTGAGGATGCAGGTTTGATCTCTCGCCTGGCTCAGTGGGTTAAGTGTCTGGTGTTGCTGCAAGCTCTGGCGTAAGTCGAAGATGCGACTTGGTTCCGGCAGAGCTCTGGCTGTGGTGTAGGCGGGCAGCTGTAGCTCCAAGTTGACCCCTAGCCTGGGAACTTCCTCATGGCGCAGGTGCGACTCTAAAAAATAAAAAAAATAAAATAAAGTCCTAAGGCTGCAACATACAGCATGATGATTATAGTTGATAATACTGTATATTTGAATGTTGCTAGAAAATCAGTCTTAAAAATTCTCATCACAAGAAAAAACAATGTGTAATCGTGAGGAGACAAGTGGTAACTAACAAACTCAGTAGGAAGATCATTTTGCACACACACATCAAATCGTTGTTGCACACCTTTGACTAACGCAATGTTGTATCTCAGTAAAACTGGAGGGAAAAAAACCAAGGCAAACAAATAAACAAAAAAGAATTCCTTCATGAGAATTAGCCTGGTTGAGAGGTTAGAGAGGAAAAATGAAAACTTCAGATTTCCTACCAACAGAAAGACTGTGGGTGTTTCTACAGTCAGAGCAGGTCATGAAAATGGGGGAGGTGAAACTGACGGGGACATGCACCCCCCACCCGTCTGCAGGACGCACCCCGCGTCCCTCACCCCCGTTACCTCCAGCTGCACCCCGCCGCTCTCTCCTCTGGATGCTGGGAAATGCTCCGGGGCGACCACACAACCGAGACTGGAGGCGGGACCCATGGCAGGCCGGGAATGAGAACACTTCATCCGTGAATCCAGGGCCGGGGGTTCTGTGACGGCTGGTCCACCCCGAGATGGGAGTTGGCAGGTCAGGGCTGAGACCCTGAAAGAAGGCAGGTGACACGATCTGAGGGCTGAGGCGGGGGACGAGGGCCTTTGGCAGAGGCAGGCAGAGAGCCGAGCCAGCGGGTGAAGCAGCCCCAGGGCGTCTGCAGAGCAGAGGGGACCCTCAGCTCCGTGGCGAGGGGGCCGTACTGGGAGCCCGTGGAGGAGGCAGACAGAACGGGCTGAGCTTTCTGCACCTGCGTGGAGTCAGGGAAGCGTCGGGCTTGGAGGTCAGAGTCGGACGGGGCCAGAATGAGGCACGTGCTGCTTCCTCGGATTTCATGCTTGGATATCAGGGGGTGTCACCGTCCAAACGGCCTGCACCGGGGACAGAGGCGGCCAAGTGCTGCTGGGCAGGACGGCACAGGACCGGGGAGCAAGTCTGCAGCTCCCTCACTCCGCAGCACCCTGTCCCCCGGCCCCACCACACATTTCAAGCTCTAGGGGCGACCGCACCCCACGGAGCGGGCCTGGAGAAAGCCCATCATCACTGCAGATCAGAGCTCTGGGGAAGGGGACAGGGCGCTACTTAGACAGGGTCAGATAAGGTGACCCCACAGCAGGGACTGGAATAACAGGAGGCCCGGGGATATCTGGTGACACTACAGAGGGAGCAGCTTGTGCAAAGGCCCTGGGGCTGGCGTGGGCGGGGCGCGGTCCAGGGACAGGCAGGAGGTCAGGGAGGGGAATGCGGGGAGGCTCGGGACTTGGCGGGACCTGATCTCACGGTGGGTGTTGAGTTTACTCTTAGCGAATTCCTGCAGGTGCGCCACCTGGAGGAGGGCGGGGGGAATCAGGAGACAGGCGTCGACTGCAATACCAGGAGGAATCGACTACGTAATCAGCGTTGCTGGGTGCAAAGCGCAATCAGGATCTCAATTCAGAAACGATTAAGAATTTCAAAGCGGTGACATCAGCGCTTTTAACCACAGGTGAGCCCTTCCAAGCATGGGGTCTGGGTGACCTGCAGTCATGGGCCCATGAAGCCGGCCCCACACGGAACTTGGGGGAAGCTGGGGGGCGGCGGGCGGTGGTGAGGATGTTAGACGTTATCCCCAGCTTTCATTTCCTCAATGATGCAAGAAGCCAGCGGTCAGCTGCAGGTGGGAGGGTTGCCATGGAGACCGGAAGGCATGCCAAGCCGGCAGGGTGGGTACCGTCTTCCCAGGCACACCCAGCCGCCCAGATGGAGGCACAGAGCTGGGAAGAGCAGGTCTCCTCTGGTCCTGAGACGGCTGAGAGTTCCAACCCGTGTGCTGGTGGAGGGAGGGAGGCGAGGGCGTGTGCCCAGGGCGGGCAGGGGGGTGGGTGTGGGGCGCCTGCTGAGACCTTGCAAAATGCGGGTGCTGAATGAGCAGATCTGTGGCGACCTGACATCAGGCACTTCTAAGGGGCTCCGGTGAGACCCACACTGCTGGTGCCAGGGTCCCCCTCAAGAGCGAGGGCGGAGGACTGCCGTGGAGGGGGCCCCGAGGTGCAATGACACAGCTTCCAAGGGACAGGGGGAGGGGACAGTGGTCTGCAGGGCCCTCACACCGCCCGCCTGTCACGCGGCACCCGTGGAACTGGGAGGGGGAGAGCAGGGGAGCCCAGGCAGGCGACGCCCTCCAGGGTTTTAGGTGGAGAAAGAGGGGGCGCAGGAGCTTCAGAGCAGAGGTGGAGACAGACGGCCCTGCTGGCGGCCTGCAGGCCCCCCGGTCAGGAAGGGCTTTGAAGAGCCTGGTGAAGGAGCGTTCAGGCAGGTAACCAGCCTTTCTGGACTCGGTTGTTTGTCTGCATTTTTTTTTTCCCCATTTTAAATTGTCTCTATTGACCTAATTCTTTACAGTTCTTTAGAATCTAGAGTTAGACTGTGAGGCTAAAATGGGAATTTTCTCAATTTTCCAATCAACTGATATGATGACTGGAATCACCCAGAAAAAAATAATAGGTCATTAGGCGTTCTGGATGTGGCTCAGCAGGTTAAGGACCCGATGCTGTCTCTGTGAGGATGCAGGTTCAATCCCTGGCCTGGCTCAGTGGTTAAGAATCCAGCGTTGCTGTGGCTGTGGCTTAGGCTGGCAGCTGCTGCTCTGATTTGACCTCTGGCCCAGGAAGTTCCATATGCCGCAGGTGCGGCCATAAAAAGAAAGAAATAGGTTCTTCTATTTTCTTGAATATGTATTCAGGCTTCAACTTAGGATTTTCAAGTAAATATAAATAGTTTCTTATATCTTGGCTGCGAGGACTTGGTTATCCTTGTCATTTTGTTTTAAATCAACCTCCAAAAATATCTTCATGTAAGTAAAAAGAAGCTAAATTTCCCTTAACCTGAAGATTGCTGTGAAGGACTGCTCTGCTTCTCATCGAGACGGGGACTTAGAGAACATGAGTTCGAATCCAGACGGGGCGGCATTGTGGCTGAGCACAGAGACGGGGCTTGGAGCCTCTGCGCAGGGTGGTTTTTCTAAAGAACCCGCCCTGTGAGGCGAGGATAAAGCCTGCTTCCCCCGCACCCTGTGTTCCGGCCCCGCCTTCCGAAGCGCAGACTCGGCTGGGCTCACCCAGGAGGTAAGAAGGATGCATTTCCAGGTCGGCAGACCCGAGACTGCAGCATGTTTACGTGTCATTTTCCTTCCCGGGACGCCAGGTGGCACTGGCGCAGGGACCTCCATCCCAGACGGGCACCCAGACCAGCACCAGGGAACAGGGCCAGCAGGTGCCTCGAGGTCAGGGCGTTGGCGCATCGTGTTTCCTGGGGTGAGCGCCAGTCAGACAGGACTCGTGCTGGTCAGGGACCCACACGGATGTTTCTGGCTGGTGTGACCGTCCCCAGGGCACCAAAGGCTCTGTGTCCCCCGGGTTTTCCCGTTCCTGTGCTTCATGCTCTTCTGGTGAAGGTTGCTGAAGACGGAATTAAACTGGCAGTGGAGCTGGAGTTCCCATCACGGCTCAGCAGGTTAAGGACCCGATGCTGTCTCTGTGAGGATGCAGGTCCGATGCCTGGCCTCGCTCGGTGGGTTAAGGATCCGGCGTGGCCGCAAGCTGCAGCACAGGTCACCTCACAGTAAGACTGGGGACCTGTGGGGAGTTCCCGAGGTGGCACAGCAGGTTACGGTCCTTACTGCAGAGGCTCAGGTCGGGGCACCGGTTCGATCCGCAGCCCAGCGCAGTGGGTTAAGGATCTGGCACTTCCACGACGGCAACGTAGTTCACAGCTGCGGTTCGGATTTGATCCAGGCCCAGGAACTTCCGTAGGCCAAGGGTGCAGACCGGAAAAAAAAAAAAAAAAGTGGGGGACCTGTGGATGTAACGGGCCCCCAGGCATCCTGTGCTCCGTAAGCTCCTTTCACACAGCCCCACAAGCCCTCCTCTTACAGCTGATGACAGCCCGGTACCCGCAGAGTCTGCTAAGCACCCTCCCTGCCCACCGACCCCAGGCTCCGCTCCTCCGCCCTTTGTCATGTGTGGCTGCCACGCCACCACCGTTTCTGCCAGCCTTGTGCCAACAGGCAGTCTGCCCCCAGCCCCCGGAGACTCCAGCACCATCTGGACCTGGCGTTTGGCGCAGTGGCCCCCGAGTGGGACATTGCCTGTCTCCTTTACATAGTCAGCTACCTGGACATTTGGCCTCTTGTCACTTGCAGATTAACAACGACACCCGTGGAGCCCATCGGCCGAAATTTAGACACATTTTTTAGATTTGTCATATGCTCCTTCCACCCTTCTTTTTCACCCTTCTTTTCTCGGTTTTGAATTTTTTTTGGTGGGGGGTGGTCATGCCCAGAGCATGCAAAGTTGTGGCCAGGGATCAAACCAGTGCCACAGGCAGTGAAAAAACCAGATCCCATTTTTTTTTTTGCTTTTTAGGGCCACACCTGCAGCATATACAGGTTCCTAGGCTAGGAGTCGAATCGGCACTTTAGCTGCCTGCCTACACCACAGCCACCCACAGCAATGTCAGATCCGAGCTGCGTCCACGACCTACACCACAGCTCACAGCAACGCTGGATCCTTAAACTGCTGAGCGAGGCCAAGGATCAAACCTGCGTCCTCATGGATGCTAGCAGAGTCACTTCCACTGAACCAGATTATTGAATGTCAGATCCTTAACTGCTAGGCCACCAAGGAAATCCATTTTTGGATTTGGTAAATTGTTTTTCTTTTTACAGCCACATCCACAGCATATGGAAGTTCCCAGGCTAGGAGTCGAAACGGAGCTGCATCTGCTGGCCTACACCGCAGCCACAGCAAAGCAGGATCTGGGCTGTATCTGCGACCTACACTGCATCTCACAGCAACACTGGATCCTTAACCCGCAGAGCAAGGTCAGGGATCGAACCCATATCCTCATGGATACTAATCAGGTTCTTAACCCATTAGGCCACCACAGGAACTCCTGTTCTCAGATTATTTTGATGTTTGTGTTCCTGGCAGTTTTGTTCTAGATAAATGTAACAGATGACCAAATTAGCTCAGTGCATATGCCCAATGCACAGTGAGCATTTTCATGTTTACATAAATAAAATATTGATTGATTGATTGATTGACTGATTGATTTTTAGGGCCGCATCCATGGCACGTGGAAGTTCCCAGGCTAGGGATGGAATCGGAGCTACAGCTGCTGGCCTTTACCACAGCCACAGCAACGCAGGATCCGAGCCACGTCTGTGACCTACACCACAGCTCCCGGTATCGCTGGATCCTTAACCCGCTGAGCAAGGTCAGGGATCAATCGAACCCGCAACCTCATGGTTCTTACTCGGATTCGTTAACCACTGCACCACAACAGGAAATCCATAAATAAAATATTTAATGCTTTGCATCTGGGACACTTCCAAACGGTTCAAGAAAACAAATTTTAAGTGAGCTTTTTCACATTTTGTGGTGTCCCTACCCAGTTCTGTGTTCTGTGCTGGGAGGAATATAGGAAAGGAGGATCGAGATCGACTCCTTGCTGTTCTAGAACTTTCCAGCTGCTCCTGCAGCCCCTCCCAGCTCAGGCTGGAGGCCGAGAAGTGCAGAGGCCGCCTCTCCTGGGAGCGAGTCAGGGGCTGGAGAAGGGCTGTGCGCCAGCGGCCTGCTGGGACCACACAGCTCCCCGCAGCTCTGCAGGCAGCTGACCAGAGGGACGAGGCCACGTGGCTGAGGCCTGTTCCAGCTGTGAATCGGCTCCCGCCCATGGTGGCACCCCGTGACAAGCATAGGGCCTCTTGTCCCCAGCCTGCAAATGGCCTCATTGAGACCCGTCTGCGTCTTGCTGGGGACATTGTGGGACCCTTAGGAACGGATCAGCCTCAGAAAGGGGGATGGAATCCTTAGGTCAAAGCCCCTTCCCCACCCAAAGGGGAAAGCCAAAAGCCTCCTGCTGGAGGAAGAGAAGGCTGGTGCCCACTGGGTGGCAGAGCCCCCTCAGCTGAGCGCAGCACCGGGCAGCCGGGGAAGCTGGGGAGGGCACGGAGTCCTAGCCCCAGGACCCACTCTTGTCCCTTCTGCCATCTAAGTCTCCGGGAGCTGCAGGACGGCCGCTCCCTACCTGTGCCCCTTCCTTGGGAAGCCAGCCTCCTGGGGGCTCCCGGAAAAGCTGGATCTGACTGAACCCCAAATAAGCCTGTGTCCAGAAGCTTCCTGCTGACGCGGGGCTCTGACCCCCTCCTGGCTGAGCCAGCGTCCAGCAGAGATGGACGGAGGGCACCTGTTCCCCGGAGAGAAGGCAGCCCACCAGGGCAGCCTTACGGGCGGGTCCACGCCACGGGCAGCCTCGGGTACAAACCCCCCTGCCACCCGCCTCCTTCTGTTTGCTGCAGGCCCTGGGTGTTGGCAAGCCCGCTGTCTAGACGCCAGGGCTCTGGCCAACACGAGCTGTTTTTCTAAAGGAGCTTGTGGCTTTCTTGGCAGAGATGAAAGAGAACTGCCTTCCTGCCGCTCGGCCCGGCCAGGTGACACTTTGAAGCGCAATTAAGGCTGAACCCACTCGCAAGGATTTCCTGCCAGTAGGGCCTTCGGATGCCCGCTTTCCCGGGAATCACGCCTTGGCACCTGGTCCACGAGGGCAGCACAAACGAGGAGGGGAACCCTGAGCAGTCGCCAAAATCCCGCAGGGACCGGGTCCCCGCCCTCTGTGGGCGACAGACGCGGACCTGTGCCCGGGAGCCCGCTGCCTCATCCCCTGGGCTGAAGCCTTGCCAGCTGAGAGCTCGGGCCTGGGCGCCCAGTGGCACCTGGTGGAGGAGCCAGCGGCCTGTCCTTCTCCCTGGGGTGAGCCACACCCCGACCTTAGACGAGAGGGACGCTGGAAACACCGAGGTTTTTCCAGCAGACGCAGTGCTGCCTCGGATGACCCTGGGCTTCCGCTGGCAAGGAAGCAGGAAGGTGGCCTGGACGGGCCCGCGGTGCTCTGCCCCCCACACAGAGGAGGCCCGGCGGAGGGAAACCGGTGCCCCGTGAGCCTGCTGCGGCGGAGGGGCAGAGAGGCCAGGCCGCCCCATCCCGGGAAGGGTGGGCAGTGGGTGCCGGCAGCGACCTCAGGCTGCAGACAGGGAACAGGAGAGCAGAGCCTAGAAGGCCAAGGAAGGCCATCCGCCTTCTCAGGACACTGGGAGAGACGTCACACCTTGCAGGTGAGGGTGCTGGGGGAGCTCGCTAGGCGGGGTGCGGAGGTAGTGAATAGATGACTAGTAGCCCAAGGGCGAGGGGCTGTGCGCCCACCCCCAAAGGAGGAGGGGAGCAGGGCCCCTCACGGAGAAGAGCCCGGATCTTGCGCGCCAGCCCTGCTCCGGGCGCCCCCTCCAGCTCCCCGCCTCCACCATCTGCCTCTCTTGGTGGGGGGCTGCTCTAGGGTCCGAAGGGTCTGTTTTGAGGCCAAAATTCTAGGCGTGGTCCTCAGGCCAGACCACAGGCAGGGGGGCGTCACGGGGGAGCTGCCCGCCCCCCATATCAGACTCACGGGGCAGAGTTTTCTGGAGGAACTGCGCTGCAGCCA
Organism: Catagonus wagneri; assembly: GCA_004024745.2. NCBI lineage: Eukaryota > Metazoa > Chordata > Mammalia > Artiodactyla > Tayassuidae > Catagonus > Catagonus wagneri. The sequence continues at coordinate 20,925,057 of PVHT020000009.1, read as the reverse complement.
AGGGTCTGAAGCCCCCCAAGCCAGCCACGCTCTTGCATAAGTGTGAGTTCCCTGCCGGGCAGCCCCGCATTGGGTAGCCGCTTACTGGGGGCTTGTCGAAGGCTCTGGTCTCCACTGTGACTTGACCCTGTTCCGCTCCTTCCTGAGCCCCCCGCCCTCCCGGTTCGGGGCTCCCAGCAGTGGGGGATGGTCCCGGGCAGTGCCGAGCCGCCCGACCCCAGCTGGTGCTGTCTACCCGGGAGCAGGAACGGGGGCACCCAGCGCCTCCTCTGCCTTTCACACGTCTCCTGAGTCAATAACAGGGCTTGGGTGTCACCTCCAGTGTGGCTCAGTGATCTCCAGTTTCGATCTTTCCCAACACACCCCTGAGTCAAGGTGTCTGTCGGTCTTGGAAGGTGGATCTGGAACCTGAGGCCAAATCTCAAGATTTATAAACAGATCATTTGTTCCTAGGCCTCCTGATACGTGGTAACTCAACTAAAGTAAGGTTGTTCTTCTCCTCTCTCTTTTTTTTTAAATTGGACCTCAGAGGCACAGAGTTTATATAGATTCAGGTTATAATATCATCACTGGTTCATCTATGTATGGCCCTTTTTACTATGTCTGTCTGTCTGTCTGTCTGTACTATATGATAAACACGCTGACCTTGACAGCTGACCCAGGCACGAGGACACTGCCGAGGACTGTGCCTTCACGTGTGCTCTTTCCCGTTAGCTTTTTGCCTCTTTCCTCAGAGGCAGCTACTGTCCTGTAGTTGAACTGGGGCCTCATCATTCCTTTACGTTTTAAAAAAATGTTGTGACATACACCTGTAGAACTAAACATTTTGGATAGCTGTGCATTTGGGGGTTTTGGCCATGGCTCCGGCACGTGGAAGTTCCCAGGAAGCCCCGGGGGTCAAAGCCACGCCACAGCAGTGGGTGACCTGCGCCGCCGCAGGGACAGCCCCGGCTCCTTCACCTGCTGAGCCGCCAGAGAACTCCAGCTGCGCGTTTTAAACTACATAGAAAGTCTCTCCTACTGCATGAAGCCTCCTAGAACTTGCTTTCTCGTGCAACATGACAACGCTACAAAGCATTGGTGTTTTTCTTTTGTGACTCTGGTTCATTCCTTTTTCAACCCTATACAGTAAGTCTGTGTAAACAGACTCCAGTTTACACGGGCAGTCGGGTTGCTTCCAGTTTTTTGCTACTGGGAACAGCTCTGCTAGGCACATTTTTGTTCGTGACGTCTGATAATGTGCTTGCAGGCATCTCTCTCTCTTTCTTATCACAGCTGATTTACAGTGTTGGGCCCATTCCCACTGTACAGCAAAGTGACAGAAATATATACATTTTTAAACATTATTTTCCATCGTGGTCTATTCTAGAAGGTTGCATATATTTCCCTGGGCTATATAGCCGGACCTTGTTTTCTACAGCCACTAGGGAAAACAGTTTGGAGATTCCTCGGGAAACTAAATATAGAAATCCCACATGACCCAGCAATCCCACTCCCGGGCACGTATCCAGACAAAACTAGAATTCAAAAAGATACATGCATTCGTATACATGCATTCTACATGCATTCGTATGTTCGTTGCAGCCCTATTCACAACAACCGAGACACGGAAACAAACTAAATGTCCATCCACAAACGTCTCACTGGATGGTTCCTCAGACTAGAGCTGCCAGATGCAGGGCAGGCTCATGCTCAATTTACAGGATTGATTTCCAAAGTGGTTGTAACAATTTACACTCCCACCAGCAAGGTATAAAGCATTTCTTGATCTGCTTCCTCTCTAATACTTGGGCTATCAGACTCCATAATTTTGCCAAACGTAGATGTGCAATGGTATTTCACTCCGTGACAGGAAGTTCTTAGGCAAAAGGGAAAAAATGCAAAATATGATGAGGCAGTTACAGAGTAGCTTATTTTATTTGACATTTTTGTTGCAAGGAAACACCTGCTGGCTAGCTCCAGTTTCTGCAGGCAGCATACACCTGGAGAGTTCCCGCTGTGGCTCAGGAGGCTAAGAACCCAACAGGATCCATGAGGATGCAGATTTGATCCCTGGCCTCGCTCAGTGGTTAGGGATCTGGCGTTGCTATGGCTGTGGCGTGGGCGGGCAGCTGCAGCTCTGATTCCACCCCTAGCCCAGAAACTTCCATACGCGGCAGGTGCGGCCTTCCCAAACTGGCCACCTGACTGCGGGCTCTGCTCAGAGCCCCGCCCTGGCTCCCTGCCACCTGCAGCCACGTGCACCGAGACCGGGGGTGGAACGCTGTCCAGGAGGTGCTCTCTGCCACGTTTGCAGAAGGCGTTTGGAGAAGGCAGCGCCCTGTCTGCCCTTCCTGGAGCCACAGGGGCACATTCGAGGCTATGAACTGAGCCTAGAAAGAGGCTCGATTTTCTGAGCCCAACCTCCTCCCCACCCTCCATGGTAGAGCCCGAGGGCCCATCCCCAGGGCCTGGCACACATGGCACCTCTCACCTGCCCGCCCACCTCTCCGCTCACCTCCATCCTGTTCCATCTTCAGACAATCCTTCTAAGCTACTCTTAGGAGCTCCCTGAACCTGGAAGGGGGGCTTTCTTTGGCCCTGCTGGACCCCCATAGTGCATAACCTCCTCCAAGTCACAGACCCGGGGAGCGCTTTCTTCTAATGCAAAACTGACATCACGGCCCCCATTCTCACCGTCTTTTTGGACGGAGAGCAGTTCCACAAGCAAAACTGTCACCTGTCTCCACTCTCCTGAGTTTAAACTCCGTAGACTGACCTTTAAGTTAACATACACGGACATCCTCAAAATTTATTGTAGAAATGTTGGCAGCTGTCAAAGCCATCAGCTGGCCAGCTGGGCGTGCATGGCAGAAATGTTTTCCAGGAGCCAGCTCTCCTTTCGAGTTCAAAATGTTTGTGATGTTTGAAGTTCCTGTCTTGGCTCAGTGGGTTAAGAACCCAACTCATATCCATGATGATGTGAGTTCGATTCCTGGCCTCACCCAGTGGGTTAAGGATCAGGCATTGCTGGGGCTGTGGCGTAAGTTGAAGATGTGGCTTGGATCCGGTGTTGCTGTGGCTGTGGTGTAGGCTGGCAGCCCTGGCAAAAAACAAAAAATAAGACAAAGAAAAAAAAAAAAGAGAGAGTCCTGCGCACTCATGTTCACAGCAGCGTTACTCACAGTAGCCAAAAGGTGGAAACAACCCAAACACCCACTAGCAGATAAATGGATAAATGCCATCTGTCTATACCCGGGAATATTATTCGGCCATTGAAAAGGAATGAAATTCCTACACATGCCACCACATGGAGATGCACCTGAGACTTTATGCTAAATGGAATCGACCAGACACAAAGACAAATACTGTAGGGTTTCCAGCATCTGAGACGCCTAGAATAGGCAGATTCCCAGAGACAGAAAGCGGAACTGAGGTCACCAGGCTGGGGAGGGAGGACGGAGAGTTAGCGTTTAATGGGCACAGAGGTTCAGCTTGGGATGACGAGAAATTTCTGGAAGCAGAGATGACCTTTGCACAGCACCGTGAATGAACTTATGCCAGTGAGCTTAATCATTTTAAGATAATCACAGTGGTGAATTTTATGTTACGTATATTTTGCCATAAATAAACCTAAACAAATAGAACCCCCCAATTTATTTTCTCACAGTTTCCATGACCTAGAGCGCCTATCAGCCGAGTCCCTGATTCCCAGGCTGAAATCAAGTTGTTGGTTGACCATGCCCTCCTCTAGAGGCTCGGCTGGGAGCCTCTTCTTCCATCGCCTTCAGGTTGTTAGCAGAACGTATTTCCCTGTGGTCATAGGAGGACTGAGGTCCCCAGTGTCCTGCTAGCTGTCAGCAAGGGAAGACCCTCAGCTTCCAGAGGTGGCCCTCAGGTCCTCGCCATGTGGCCCGCTCCACAGGCCCCTCACACTTCCAACCTCTCACTTCAGGAAGGGCTCACTCCCTTGGGGGGTCACCTGATTAGGCCAGGCCCACCAGGCCCCACTCCTTTGAACGGATCGCCTGATTAGGCCAGGCCCACCATGACCCCCCAATTTGATTAATTCAAAGTCAACTGATGAGTAGCCTGCTCACAGGCATGAATCCCAACGTGGTTGCAGTTTCTGCCTACAGTTGTGGGGCAGGGGGGAGTCTAAAGGGAATGCCCACTAGGGCATGGGAATCTCAGGTCATCTTGGAGTAGCCACCGTCCCTGCCGACATATAGAAGAAATACCGCTAAAATCTGTTTCAGACTACAATAACCAGGTGGCTCCACTGAGGCTCTCGGCTGGGCTCGCAGAGCACCCCCTCCGCCCCCTCCCCACCCCGGTATGGTTTTATTGTGAGGCGTAAAACGGATGAGGAAGACGAGCCTTCACGCTTCTGCGGGGCCGGCCGGCTTTGAAGCCCTCAGGAGCATCCTCTGCAAGACGCAGGCAGCCGGGCTGGCCAGGGCGCCTCCCCACCCCTCGGGGAATGAACCCCGTGTGGTTTTCAATTAGCCGCGCTTTGCCGGCTCAGCCGTCTGGCCCCAGCTGCTGCCTGGACTGGAAGGTAAAAATCTGGGTCAGAGGCGTGTTTTCAGGCCTTTGAAACAGTCATCTCTGCTGACCGTCTGCTCTGGACACGGTCACTGACAGGAGGTGGCACCCGAGAGCCACTGGGTGCCCTTACCCACCCAGACCGACCACGGCACAGCCTCCAGCGTGTCCTCGGCGCTGCTCAGGTGGTGCCTGCGGGCGGCCCCGGGCTGAGAACCACTGGCTTAGATAGTCATTTGGGGGAATAAGTTCTGACAAGATCACAATTAGAATTCGAGTTATTTCCTCGCAAGGGTACCCAGCTAATTAGAGCAGGAAATGGGCCCCCCTGGGGGGGTATGGGGCAGGGGGAAAGGCAGCTGAGTAAGAACCAGTTTCCTGGAATTCCTATCGTGGCGCAGTAGAAACGAATCCGACTAGGAACCATGGGGTTGCAGATTCGATCCCTGGCCTCGCTCAGTGGGCTAGGGATTCTGCGTTGCTGTGAGCTGTGGTGTAGGCCGGCGGCTGCAACTCCGATTTGACCCCTAGCCTGGGACCTTCCATATGCCGCAGGTGTGGCCCTAAAACAAACAAACAAAAACTGGTTTCCTTCAAAGGGATGGAGGCGGGGTGACGTGTGTCCAGCGTCAGAGGAGGAGGCTTCGCGGAGTCCTTGAGTGTGGCCTCCAGAGACACAGCTAGTTGTGCGCAAGATCCCCTCGGAGGAGTTCTGGTTGTGGCTCAGAGGGTCAAGAACCTGACTGGCATCCATGAGGATGCAGGTTTGGCCTTCTCAGTGGGCTGAGGGTCCAGCACCGTCACAAGCTGCGGTGCGGGTCGCAGACCGCCGCTGTTCAGGCGTCGCTGTGGCTGTGGCGCAGGGCTGTGACTGCGGCTCTAACCTGACCCCCAGCCTGGAGACAGCAGCGGGACGTGGCCCAAGAGCTGCTCAGATCCCGGCTGTTGGGTTTTTTGCTTTTTGTTGGGTATTTTTTTTAACTGGAGCACAAGGATTCAACTCTGTGATCTTACACTTTTTAGGTGAGAAAATTGTATCAGTGTGGTGTTAAGAGAAAGCACAACTTTTTCTCCTGGAAATTTATGAATGAAATAAAAGATGGCCTTGGGTTTGCTTTAAACTCATCGGAGGCAGGTGTGTGTGTGTGTGTGTTTTAAACTTTTATTGAAGTACAGTTGATTTACAATGTTGTGATAATTTCTGTTGTGTCTACAGAGTTTGCGCATTTCTCTGCCTGATAATCTTTTCCTTTTTGATTTGGAGGCGCGCTATTAAAGAACTAGTTCTTTGACTCGGTACATGCCTGTCCACTGATCTTTTGTCTCGACAATTTTATAGGGGTTTTTCCATACGGGGGGCTTTGATGTAGTTGACTTTGTGAGCCTTTATTTCATGTTTCATGTTTTTAGGTTTGGAGTCATCTTTTTAAAATAACCTTCTTCACCCCAAGACTGCAAAAATCGTTGGACTTGAAATGCCTCACACACACACACACACACACACACACACACACACACACACTCTACTATGTTAAATGTAGGTCTAGGCAGTCACTTTGCTTAATCTCCACCCACACAATTGCCCATCTTCTAAGCTGGACAGAGGTCAAAGGTCAACAGGCCTGGCCCCCTCGCCTCAGCAATGAGGGGACAGAGACCTTGGTGTGACTGTTACACTTACAGTCCCCTAGTGAGCCGGCCACTTGGCTGTGTGAGCACAGGTCACAGGAAAGCCACCCCCATCCCCTCTCGCCAGATTCTGCCCAGCCCCAGCCCACCTCCAGACCCAGGGGAACCAGGGAAAACCTGAAGCGTGGCTTCCATTCGTCCAGCTTCTGGTTGAAATTCAACTGATTTTTAAATATTGCACTGCCTTAGGCTGTGGGCTGCACATTTCGAGATACGGATAGAATTCCGGGGAGTAAAGAGAAGTGCTTTTCCTGACGAGCCTTTTTCTGGGGAATAGAAAACCATGTTCTTTTTTTTTTTTTTCCAGGGCTGCACCCATGCAGCGTATGGAAGCTCCCTGCTTTGAATCGGAGCCGGCCTATGCCACAGCCACAGCCAAGCCAGATCCAGGCCACGTACGCAACCTGCATCACAGCCCGCGGCAACACCGGATCCTTGACCCACTGGGAGAGGCCAGGGCTCGAATCCTGCATCCCCATGGATCCTAGTCGCGTTCCTTTCTGTTGCACCACAACGGGAACTCCTGCAAACCACGTTCTTGAGAACGCTCTTCCTCGCCTGGCGTTCCCTGGGGACACGACACACGGAGAGGCCACGAAGGGACCCTCTGAGCCCGTCCACACCCAGCCCCTGGGGAGAACCCGGAGGAAGATGCCTGGGCGCCTGATCGGAGGGCGGGACGGTGGAGAGGTCGTTAAAGCTCTTTGGGACACTGAGGACTCACTTGCTGCTCCACAGAGCCCAGCCCAGCGGTCGCCTAGGAGAAGCCCCCAGACTAGGGTTGGAAGTGGCTGGTCGGCCCGCCTGCTTTTCTTCCTCGTCTATTAAATGGAGTCATTCACTACCCACCCCCGCCATGGGGACAGGTCGCTTCCCAATGCCTCTAAATCAGAGCCATGCTCTCCTCTGGTCCAGGATCTCAACTCGATCCACGCGGCTCCACCGGCACTCGGGGGCCCAGGACTCAGAGGGTGGCCCAGCGCCCCAGGGAAGCTGGCTCTGCGCGCGGGTCCGGGGAGCTGGGCCTTCAGTGGCTTTCCCTGCTCAGCGCCCACTCAGGAAGGTGGGCAGGGGTGGGGGGGCGGGGCGGGGCAGGGTTTGTTTAGGGGCCGTCACCAAGCACTGGTCTGATCTTTACCCCTCACAGATGCCCGGGGGCCCTGTAGCCTGTGGCTGGCCCCACGCCACAGGGAGGCAGCACGTGCGCGCGCGCACACACACCCACATCCCACCCCCATACAGGAAGAGCCCATATACTTGTGCGCCCTCTTAGACCAAGGCTGGGCTGTCCCCCCTTTCCAGGCACCGAGAGCCCACCCTGGTCATCACTGAAGGGACCCGGAATGTACCGCCCACCCCTCTCCAGGCAAAGGGATGTAACCGGCCCCAGCACCCTGCCCCCGCTCCCCAGGGGCAGCCTGAGGCCTCTGGGCGCACGGGTCCCTCCTCCAACCCAGCCCATCTGCCTCCGCGACTCAGAGTCGCCCCCTGCTGCCGCCTGGGCTGAGAGCCTGGGAGCTGAGCAGGCGAGGGAAGCCAAGCCTGGGCTCCAGGACGAGCGGGGGCGGAACGCCCGCCGGAGCCCTTTGCGCAGCCTCTGCAGCTCCCGGGCAGAGGCGTGGTGGGTTCCCTGAGATACGGGGTTTGGGAGATGCGACGGTTAGTGCTGCACCTGCATGTCCTGCATGCTGACCGGAGAGGCGAGGCGGCGGGTCTGTGCGGGTAGGAGCCCCCGGCAGCAGGTTTCGCAGCAACGTGGAAGCACCTGTTCCGCGTGTACCCGCCCTTTCTGCCCCTTCCAGATGGCAGAGAGAGGATGCCGAGGGTTCAGGGATGCCCGAGACCCAGCCAGCCTTCCTCCTGCAGCTCCTGCGGGACCTTTAAACCCCGTGGCTGAAACTTGGCACCTGGTCCCTCCTGGAGATTTTGATACTCTGCCTGCAAGGGGTGGGGTCCCCAAACTGGGAAGGGGGTCCTCTACATAACTCCACCTGCCAAGATTCAGATGAGCTTAATTTTCTGCAATGAATGCTTTTTAAATGTTGTCCAGCTCCAAAGGCAAACTTCATATCCATAATGCTGCGCGGATATGCTGTTTAAACTCCCGCTCCCCGCAAGACCCCAGAAGGGGGGGCTCCTCCCTCCACGTGCCCTGCCGCCCCGTGCGGCAGGAGGGAAACCGCAGCTCTGTCCCTGAGCAAAGCCCTCTGAGAGATTCCTCCCGCTTCCTAAATAGTGCTGGACAATCCTGCCCGCCAGGAAGCAAGTCTCCGAGGTGGGAAGGAGGCGACAAGCACTCGGCAGGTGTTGCTTACGCGACGAGTGGGGGAGCGGGGGAAGTCGCCCGCCTGAATCAGGCTCCACTCCTTGAGTTTAACAGGCCGGAGCCCCTGAGTGGGGGGCTTGTCCAGCTCCCTCCCTCGGTACTGAGACCAGCCGGGCAAAGCTGAGACCCCCGCGCCCTGGAGATGACCAGAGAGCCCGTCCACTTCCTTCCAAACCGAAACCCTGAGGCAGGGATGCAGAAGCCGGTGTCCCCCCCAGAGGCCGCCATTCGTCACCCAGGACGCCTGCTACTGGCCCCTCACCTGCATTCATTCAAGCGACGCCCTCTGGGCTCCAGGCACTGGGGAGAGGCCGAGCTCCCCGTCTGCCTGGGGCTTGCTCTCTGGAGGGAGGCAGACAGAGGAAGCTCACCCGCGGAGAGGGCAGGTGCAGACGCCCCCTAGGGGTTTACTGTGACGGCGCGGGGGCACCTGCACAGGGACTCTGCCTCTGCCACTGAGAGGTGGGAGACAGCTCAGCTCCCAGACTCTGGGCGACAACTTGACACCGTCGTTGTGGTTTTTGATTCCCTGTGCACAGGAGGCTGGTGAAGACCCAGGACTGTCACCTCTGGAGGGTCCCCCGCTAACACACCGACCACCGCCCAGCCCGAGAGAGGACGGGGAATAACGTCATCCCCCCAACTCGTGGCTGCAGCTCCTGGGACGCAGGTCCTGGGGTGACCGAGAGCCACCTAGACCCCCGCATCTGACTCAGACTCCACTTATCCAAGGTCACGGGCACATGGCTCTGCAGGGCTCAAACCGGAGCACAGGAAGCCCACCTCCCACGACCCTGGGGCTCACCTGAAGGCACCCCTCGCCATCGTCACCCCTTCAACTTTAGTCCCTGCGACGAGGGCAGAACTGAAACCCTCTGACGCCCTTTCTCCCTTTGTAAGCCGAGTGGGGCTGCCCAGTGGTCCCTTGCACGCCTGTTTCTGCAACTTACCTGTGTCCATCCTTGGCCTGCTTTTCTCTCAAAGCGTTCACCTTTTTCTTATTGATTTGAAGAAGCTATTTACAGAGTATGGAGCTGATGTATCACATCTGTATAAATATGGCAAATATTTTCTCTTAATGTGGCACTGCAAAAATCTTTATGATGTCTTTCATTTTTAGCAAATGACTGAACTATTTTAAATGGGTTTTTATGCCTTTCTAGTTCACTCTCTTGCATTTTTATACACAGATGTTCACCGGATCCACAAATAACGGCCTTCTTTCCCTCGTGTCCGCCCTGGGGCTCACTGTGTGACCAGCAGTGTCAGTGTGAAGTAACTGAGATGACAGTGAACAGTGACTGTTACCTGGGTCCCGTTTCTAATATTTTTTTACCTTTAAGTGTAATGTTTGATGTATGATTTCTGATAAGTATCCTTTTATCAAGTTAGATAAGTTTCCTTTTATTGTTTTGTTTGTTTGTTTGTTTTCTTTTGGTTTGGTTTTTGCCTTTAAGGGCCCCAATTGTGGCATATGGAAGTTCCCAGGCTAGGGGTCAAATCAGAACTGCAGCTGCTGGCCTACGCCACAGCCACAGCAACGCCAGATCCGAGCCACATCTGCGACCTACACCACAGCTCACAGCAATGCTGGATGCTTAACCTGCTGAGCAAGGCCAGGGATCGAACCTGTGTCCTCATGGTTACTAGTAAGATTCGTTAACCACTGAGCCACAACGGGAACTCCTGTTATTTCTAAAGTAAGGCATTCGTCTTAAATTTTATCAACTTTTAATTATACTCCTTTCATCTCAATATTCCTTATGTCGTTACATTCAATAAATAGATTCATATAGGACGTATCTAACCATATAAATATATAATAAATATCTACCACATATAGTGAAATACATGATTATATACAGAACATAATTCCTTGTGCCCTGTGACTCCATCATGGCTTGTCCCCCATTTTAATCCCCTGCCCATCTTGTTTCCCTGACATTTCACCGAGGTTTCTTCACATCCGCGGCAGCGGTGTGTCCGCAGCAGGTTTCCCTCGTGTAGGCATCCTTGGCCCCGTGGGGGGTCTCCTGGGTACAACAGCACAGTGTGACTGGGGAAGTGTTCTAACCTTTTCCATAAAATGAATTTAACAAAGGAGGTGGCTCTGTCCTGAAAACGTGGCGAACCCACCTGGAAATCACCCCGGGCCTCAGGCCTGTTTGGGGAGAGGATGTGGGTGCGTCTCTGGCTGCTTCTTTTTTCATATATATAGTGATTTTTACTTTTTCCACTGTAGTTGGTTTACAGTGTTCTGTCAACTTCTGCTGTACAGCAAAGTGGCCCAGTCACACATGTACATACGTCCTTTTTCTCACAAGCCTTCCATTGTGTTCTCACTGCCCTTCCCTCTGTGGTTTATTCCTACTGCGGCTTCTCTCCTTGTCTCGGAACAATGCCAGTGACAGGATTTTTGCGCATACTCATTTCACCCGTGGCTCCGAACCCACCGGCACGAAAGGAACAGGTGTCTCCTTGCACACCTACGCTTGCTTCTCTCCAATAGTGCAACTGCCTTCTCGCGCTGTCTCTTGCTTTTTTTCCCTTTTTTGGCTGCGCCCACAGCATGTGTAAGTTCCCAGGCAGGGATCGAGTCTGAGCCACAGCTGTGACCTACACCACAGCTGCAGCAACACCAGATCCTTAACCTACTGCACCACAGCTGGACCCCATCGCTGTCTCTTTCCTCCTTGAGCAGTTACCAAAGACTTGTCTGTCTTCCAAAAGCTTCTGAATTATCAGTCACCCCTAATGAGTATGTGCTCTCTTTCATTACCTTGTGTTTGCTCAGGCTTGTTCATGGATACTCAGATTCCTAAATTCTACCTTGCTTGTCAATTTCTGATAGATGCTGTTGTTAAAATTTCTTTAAACTGTGGATTTGTCCATTGCTTCTTGTATTGGTAATATATTTGGCTTTTTCAATTTTTTTTTGTTCTTTTTACAGCTGCACTTGCGGCATATGGAAATGCCCAGGCCAGGGGTCAAATCAGAGCTGCAGCTGCTGGTCTACACCTCAGCCGCAGCAACACTGGCCCAGACCCATATCTGCGGCCTACACTGCAGCTTATAGCAATGACGGATCCTTAACCCACTGAACGAGGCCAGGGATGGCTTCTAGATTTAAATGTACTTGACATCTCTGCCTCTGCAAAGATTGGGCCATGCAAATGGTCCAGTCCTAACAATCAAAGATGATCAGTTACCAAAAGGTGTGTCTGAACGTGGGTGCTGGTTGTGGCGCATCAGTGCAGGCTCTGAACCCTTCATATTATCTGTATTTGTCGTTGTTTAAAACTGACTTAAGTATGCAGACATTTGGTTTCTGAGAAATGCTCTGTGTTGCAACCAAAATCCACCTGGAAAAACAAACCACAGGTATTTATTTTTATTTTAAAAAGTGTAGTCGATCTTCTGACACCAATGACAATCTTAAAATAATCTAATCAGAAAAATTTGCATAATTTCCCAGGTGCTCAGATACTTTCAATGCAAGGCCCATGTTTTCCAGCTTCTATGGGCTTTTCACTCACTACTTTCAAAACGATCTTCAATATTAAAGCTTGGCTTCGAGGATGGAAGGAGCTGGTGACGGAAACCGGTGTCTGAAATAGAGGAGCGGGGTCATGTGTGCAGTTCCGTGCTTTCCGCCGCACCCAGTTCCTGAGCTGTCCACCCCTGACGTGAAACACCCCCTCCCGAACCATAAGAGGAAGTGAGAGTTCTCGCTGCGGTGCAGCAGGATTGGATCAGCGGCGTCTCTGCGGAGCCAGGACGCAGGTTGAATCCCTGGTGCGGTGGGTTAAAGAATATGCTGTTGCCGCAGCTGTGGAGCAGGTTAAAACTGCAGCTCAGATCTCACCCCTGGCCTGGGAACTCCGCAGGCCGAGTGGCGGCCACAAAGAAAAAAAAAAAATACCACAGTGAGATGCATGCACTTCATCCAGCTGATTGCTGTCCGCTCTGATCACAAGGTTTTATCCAAGAGCGAAAAGAAACAAGGGTTTATCAGGGAAGGCCTGGTGCCAGCAACCTCACCAATCAGCCTGTCCCTTCTGCCTCACGAAGAGTAAAACAAGAGCTGCACACATCCGTAATTTCATTAATAACTCTTTATTTAAACTCTCCAAGGATCCCAAACCCCATTTAAAAATGAAAGTTGCAGAGCACTCCCATAAAAGCACATAAACCCCTCATAATCAGTATCGCAATTCACAATACAGCTCGTACTCTGAGATAGTTTTTACCCTTTATTACAAAGGCACCGACATCATCTGAGACCTCAGATATCAACCCCACCGCGTCAGTGTCGCACCAACGTGCAACCTCGTGTGATTATTAAAGCTGATAGCGGCCCAACAATTCCAAAGGAGTTACAGATTCTCTCTATAAATAATACTTGGAGGTACTGGACCTTAAGACCAATATAGGCATAACAAAAGGGACCTGAAATTTTCTGCAAGGGCAGTTATATTTCTTGGTAGAATACGACTTTAGCCATGAAAGTCCATTACCAGCAACAGGCACACTGGATCCAACTTTGCCAGAAAAAACGATGAAAAATGAGCAACTTCTCCAACAAGCTAAAAAAGTACTCTTCAGGAAGCGCCACGGGAAGGGGGCCCTGGGGCCATCAGAGACCACGCCCGCTGCTGTCAGCCTCCAGCCTGGAACGACGTGCGGCCTGCAGCTCAGAAGCGGTCCTGGCTTTGGCCTTCGACGCCGAGGTGGAGGGCCCTGCCGCTTCCTCACCGGGGCAGGCCAGCCTCTGCTGGGTCACTCTCCATGGCGACCTCTGCCGGGTCACCGGCTGGGTCACTGCCCACGGTGGCCTTCGCTGTGTCACTGGCCAGGTCACTCTCCATGGCGACCTCTGCCGGGTCACCGGCTGGGTCACTGCCCACGGTGGCCTTCGCTGTGTCACTGGCCAGGTCACTCTCCATGGCGACCTCTGCCGGGTCACCGGCTGGGTCACTGCCCACGGTGGCCTTCGCTGTGTCACTGGCCGGGTCACTGCCCATGGTGACTTTCGCCGGGTCACCGGCCGGGTCGCTGCCCATGGTGGCCTTTGCTGTGTCACCGGCCAGGTCAGTGACCGTGGCGGCATCCGGGCCGGCCGGCGGCTCCGCTTCCTGCTCAGCACCCGCTTCGAGCCCCGGCGCCCCAGGGCCGGCTGCACCCTCAGTTGCCGCGGCAGCCCCCTCCTTCTTCTTCTCTGCCGGCACCTCCAGACCCATCATCCGCAGATAGTGGAGCCGTTCATTCTTCGGCACAAAAGTTCGAATTGAGGCCTTTCCCCGCCATCCACACAACACGATGGGGCACTGGAGCGCGTCTGGTTTCCTGGGGACCGACGGCTTCAGGTGAGTCTTCAGTGCCCTCCCGACAGCGGCAGAGGGCACTGCCACACCACCCCGACTGCGAGGCCAGCGCCGTGTGCGACCCCACCGAGTTCCCTCGAAGGAAAGCCGTCTCCCTGCGCTCTGTCCTGAGCAGCATCAACACCCTCAGGCCGGCCAGTTTTCCCCAAATTCAGATTTCAAACACCTTCGGTGTTGTCAGACTCCCCAAATACTGGCATCTTTTCAAACCTGGGGCCCTATCCATAGGCTCCACGCTCCTCCTGACCCACAGCACCTCGCCTGCTGCCGCCCGCTCCTCACAGCTCCCGCCCGCTTTTGGGGCTGGATGCCTCGGCCCAGAATAACGCCAGCTGGACGGGGCTCCAGGACCGCCCATCCTTCCGGTTCTTGATGCTTCCCACGCCTGGGTCTGGTTACCCCCCCCCCCCGTAACACACGACCTGGTACATACGCCGTGCCTGCTCGTGGGTCCAAACACGACCCCACCCCCATCTGCTCGATCCTGCCTTCAAACCTGCCTACCTGCTCCCCAGGCAGCAGAACCCCCCTTTCCTGCCTGGGAGGCAGTTACTGTATCAGCCACGTGCCCCAGTGGGTACCACCCATATCGCCCACGTGCCCCTTAGCAGGTACCACGCACGTGTGCGTGAGCCATGAGCAATGTTACTTAGCCTTTCCAGCACAGCCTGGTCCAGTCTTTAGGCTCCTAAAGGCCTCATGTAGGTAAACGCACGTCCCAAGCCTACTTGATGCCGGGCATCAGTGGCACAGGCCGAGCAACGAACAAACGAAGAGTTTCATTTATACTTTTTTAAAAGAAAGCAGAGAGATAAGAGAATGGCCTGAACGAGGAAGAGGGAGCAACCACTAAGAAAAAGAGATGGAAACACATCAGGCCTTCCCATCTTGCCCAGGATAAAGCACGGACGATCAGCTGATAGAAAATGAGAAGAAAATCCAAGACAATTCCCACGCTCCCCTTTCCTTCCTTTTTAAAAAGTTTAATTAATTCCCCAAGCTGTCTTTTCACCCGTCTTCTTCAGCGAGCAGAAGCCAGTGCACGTGGAAAAGTGAACCCGCGTCCCAGGATCGCCTCCAGCTCGCCACCCGAGCCACCCGCTTCCTGTCACTTAAACTCACCTGCTGTCTCACCCTCGGCCCTGCACCCCCGCTGCGGAGGCCGGAGGCCAGTCAGACCGAGGCTGTGTGCCACCCAGACAGCGTCTGCCTCAGGGTGCGGGCTCCCACCGTCCCGCTCAGCTTCAGTCCAGGTCAAGTGCCGCCTGCAGAGCGGCCACCCAAACCCCTCCCGGCCCTGGCCCCGCTTGTTTCCTCCGGGGGGGGGCTGCGGAGTCGGGCAGGGGCCGGGACCTCCCCACTCGGCCCTCCGGCCTCACAGGCCACCCAGAACCAGAGGCTGCACAGCAGGAAGACCGCGCCGCCTCCGGACCGCCCATCCTCGCACCCGCTCTGCTGAAGACAGAGCGAGAACGCGGGGCTTTCCGAGGCAGAGCTCCGCGCGTTTCACTCTTAAGGAAAAACACGTTCGGCCCGAGCTGAATGCTTTTTAAAGACGTATATTCGTGAGGACGCGCGAGGACACTCCTGTCCTCAAACTGCCGCACCGCCGTCTGAGGGGGACACTCCCCGAAGCTTCTAAGGCCCCACCCCCCACCCAGCACAGGGAGGCCC
This sequence comes from Catagonus wagneri, assembly GCA_004024745.2. Lineage (NCBI taxonomy): Eukaryota > Metazoa > Chordata > Mammalia > Artiodactyla > Tayassuidae > Catagonus > Catagonus wagneri. The sequence continues at coordinate 20,909,457 of PVHT020000009.1, read as the reverse complement.
GGGGGCTGGGGCGTGTCACTTACGTGGGGTCCGGCTCGTACTTCAGGACGACGCTGCCCTTGGCTGGAAGAGAAGAGACACGCGTTGGCTGAGCTGTCCGGGCAGGGCCACCCCTGCGCGAGGAACAGTGAGCCATCTGCACTGCGGCCCGGGGTCCGGGTGGAGCCGAGGCCGGCGGGCGGCCGGGCGGGGAGGGAAGAGGCCCGCAGCTGGCAGCATGCGTGAGCTCCTCGGCAGGTCTCGCAGACACGGGCCAGGGGCCGCACTGCTCAGTCCTCAAAATTCAGGATTAAATAAACAACCGCTCCGACTCGCAGAGCAGCACGAAACACGCCAAGAGTTGTCGAGAGTTACGCTGCAACCATCTCCGCGTAGGAGTAAAGGGAAGCGGGATCACAAACAAGCACAAGCGGGTCCCTGGCCTCGACGCGCCCCCACACTCCGGCCTCCAGTTTCCAACACGAGACGCACCGCACAGCCTCGGGCCCGACCTGCGCCGTTTTCATCAAGTGCAGCCAGAAATGCTGATTAGATTATTAAAAAGTAAACGATAATGGAAAGAAAAACAAAATCTGAACCCCTGGTGGAACTACTTTTAATCTCAGGTGGAGACGTCACTAGAGTGGCGTGCGGTGGAAGTTTGTGAAGCAGAAAACCAAGGCTGGGCCTGCTACCTGCTGTGCGGCAGGAACTGCCAGCGAGAAGGCAGACCCACCGCCGGGCTGGTGCAAGGCCACACAGACCCCGCAGCCGGGCTGGTGCAAGGCCACGCAGACCCCGTAGCCGGGCTGGTGCAAGGCCACGCAGACCCCGCAGCCGGGTGGCTGCTCTCCTGAGCACCAGGACCTGCCCAGGCGGGGCCCTGAGCTGGCAGCCTGTGTGACGGTGGGCGGCAGGGCCCCGGCACCTGCGCAGGCACCCTGGGGCGGGACGGGGAAGGAGAGGCTCCTGGGGTTGCCTTTGAGCCTCAGCACGTGCAGGTACTGTTGCCTTCTCCACATCTTCAGTCTCTGTGTTTCCAAGTACAAGGCCTTTCCTTCAACCTCCAGGCCTCCTCTCAGCCTCCAAAGGCTGATGCAAGAGCTAATGATCAGGAAATATTATGACAGCTAAAAACTAGGTAAAACAGTCCCCACTGGGTCAAGTCCTGCCTTGGCCCACGAACTTACTATTACCAAGGTTTACTTTCTAGTTAGAGCTGCGGCGCAGCCAGTGCCAGCTTTCCACAAATGAGGTGTTCCCAGATTAACTGCTTTCTTTTACTAGTGGTTACCCTCTAGTCAGAGTTCCACTGCACCTTGTGTTATCTTCTGTAACTGAAACACCCCCTAACACTCCTTCCCCGTGAGCCATCTTCTTTCCAGAGAGGTCAAAGAACCATAACCCCAAAGATAACCAGAAGGCATCACTGACCGACTGACGCTTGCCTTGGCGACTCTGAAATCATCTATGGATGCAGAATCACACAGACACCTTCCGAAGCAAGCCTGTCTTCCGAGCTAAACCCATAAGACCCTTGCACCCGCTCTCAGGACAGGACATGGCTTTGAGGCGTTAGCCTGCTGAGCCCTCCTCTTTCTGGCAGAGCAATCAAGCTCTTTCTTCTTTCTCTTCCTCAAAACTCTGTCTCCGAGACTTAACTGGTACAGGTGGACAGAGGCCTCATTTCGGCTACAGTACCACTGTCTCCAGAAACCCCTCTTAGAAATCAGGAGTTTAAAAAAAGGAATTCTAGTACTGGCTCAGCACAAACGAATCCGACTAGCATCCAAGAGGACGTAGGTTTGATCCCTGGCATCACTCAGTGGGTTAAGCATCCTGCGTCGCCGTGACCTGTGGTGTAGGTTGAAGATGTGGCTCAGAACTGATGTTGCTGTGGCTGTGGTGTAGGCTGGCGGCTCCAGCTTCCATTCGACCCCTAGCCTGGGACCCTCCATATGCTGCAAGTGCAGCGCTAAAAAGCCTAAAATAAAATAAAACAAAATCAAGAGTCACTAAGAAGAAAGGCTCAAGATACTGAGACATAAATGGTAGAAAGCGGCACCAGGCAGGACGCCCATGCCCCTGTCATGAGCACGAGTGATAAGCTACCCCAGTCCAGATGCTTACCCATATCCTTGGCTTGGTTGTAGGTCTCGCTGCTGAGTTTTCTAAAAAATGGGTTTTCCTGGGTTAACAGAATTTTAACGTCTTCTATCGATACGGTGATAATTCTTGAATTAATAAATGGATACAACGTATATATTCCCTGCAGGAATAAAGACAGAGGTCCCATTATGAACAGCAACAAGCACCACCCCCCCACTCAGTGTAAAGTGAGCCCAGTGTCCCCGCCCCCGGCTGCCCCCGCCCCCACCGCAGCCCAGGCACCAGTGGGACACATGATCCAGAGAAGCCCCGCTGGGAGAACCAGCCTAGCTCTAGGTGGTCCAGACCTGCCGGGCGGCTCAGAGACACCCATTTCTCGCCCCCATGGCTCGTGCCGTGCCCGCCACACCCTGTTACCTCTTGTGCCAACCGGAAAGCACAGTCAAACTCTTCGCCGCTGTTATTTCGACACCAGACCTTAATCCCGGTGTTAATGACCTGTAAAGGAAAATACCAGGTGTGACAACACCTGTAAGCCTGAGAGCCAGCATCATGGATTCAAACCCTCCCTTCTGCCAGAGGAGACAGGGCTGCAAGAAGCTGCTGAAAAGAAGGGAGAAGAAGTGGAAGACACTCCATGAGTCGTCTGAGGTTCTCCCGCCTGCCTGACGCTCTCGAGCGGCTCTGGTTTACGGGCCATCCCCTGGCTAATAGCTGTGACAGACACCAGGACCAGGAAGCCCTGAGAACACCAGAACGTGTAAGCACAACCCACGAGCCACCAGGAGCGAGGGTGCTGTCACACTGGGACCCCCAGTGAACACGCAGGGAGGACGGTGAAAAAGGCATAATGTCCTAACATTGTCACGAAGCCACCTTTGACCTCGGGGTAGAAGCGCTGTGTTAGATAAACATGAGACGGCGAAAAGGAGCTGGGAAAACCGTACAGCGAGTGAAAACAGGGGCCTGCACGTGGGAAAATTCTAAGGAAACCGGGAAGGACAAATAAAAGCCAGGGCCACAGGAGGAGCGGGTGACACGGTCACTGAGCAGAGCGGCAGCAGAGCGGCAGGGAAGGCGCACGGCACAGCCGGAGCCTGCGGGCCGCTCAGAGACCTCCTCCTCAGAGACCCCCTCCGCCCGGACGGACGGGCCCCAGGGCGGGGCCAGCGCAGGCCCCTCCCACCGGCCCGGGCAGGGTGGGGTGGGGCGGCGGTACCTTCATCCGCTCGCTGTTGTTGAGCAGCACGTTCCGCAGCTCCTTGGACACCATGTACAGCTGCCTCCTCTTCCCCTCCGTGGTCCGCGTCAGCAGGTTCGTCTTCGGGAAAGAAGGGTCCAAAGCGTAGAACTTCCTGCGAAGGAGACAGAGCTGTTCCCGCGGAGCGATTCACACGGGCCGGGCCTTCTCCCCGCTTCCAGCTCCCCGCAGGTCACTCCGCCGCTGCGCGGGCAAGTTTAGGGGCGCTGATCCACCCCAGCACCACGGGTGCCAGCTCTCCCCTGACTGCTGCTCGGGCGACACACCTGCGAACAGCCGCGTGCGTCAGGGATGGTTTAGGAGGGCCTTGCGGGGAGGCAGGCAAAGGACCACTGACCGCAAGACAGCATGAAAGCGGCCACACCGGCGAACAGACACTAACTTGAGTAAGGAAGAGACGGACTCAAGACTGTGATCCTGGGCACCTCCGCCCTCTGTTCTACCCGGAAACCCACCGGGACCCACCCCTCTTCACTTCCTAAACCGCAGACGAGGCGGCGAGCCCTGGCCACCACCTGGAAGCTCCCGAGTAGTTTACGCTCAGGCTCACGGTCCAGCGCTCTCCGTCTCTGCCTGTGCCGCCCAGTGTCTGCGCCCCTGGTCACCGCTCCCCTTAAACTGAAGGTTCATTAAATGCCCCCTGAGGCCCCCAGCGACGCCGCGCAGTTCGAGAGCAGCGACATGAGTACCCGCGGCTGAACGTCACCACAGAGGCATCTGTGGCTCCACAGTAAGTTTCCTTAGATGAAGAATTAAAAAGGCTGAATTAATCCTTACTGGATAGGAGGAAATAGCGGGTCGTCTTCAGGAATAAACACGAACGGGTCTTCCTTAAATCCAAATAACTTCATTTTCTTGGATGGAGGAGGGCTGAGAAGAGCGGGGACAAGATAAATGGATCTGGCACCAGAGTGACAGCGTCAAACCCCACAGCACACTCTGTCTCCTGCACGCCACCTCCCCCCAGCTCGGAGCAGCCCGTGGTCCCCGCCACAGAGGCTGCAGGACAGGGGGTCCCCTCCCCCAGACAACAGCCGGTGGCACCCGCGCTGCAGGCTCATGAGCACCGAACAGCATGCGACACAGCGAGGCCCTGGCACCCCGACCGCACGCGAAACCCCCGCCGGAGAGCGCCGGGGACACGCTGGAAGGTGAGTGTTTCTTACCCACACACGCCATCTCTCTTATTCCCATTATTCTCTAGACTCTCAGCTCTTTCAACTGTTTCTGCGTCGTGAATTCCAGCGTCCGGCTTGCCAGCCGCCTCGGAGGGGTCGGAAGCGCTCCCTGCTGTGGGGTCCGTGGCACTGGGCTGCGCAGGACCCCGCCGATCTGCAGGCTCGCCCTGCGGCTGGCACAGGGGAGCGCGTCACTCAGCTGCCTCCGCTGCACTGATGCAGGAGAGCGCACTGGGCTCGCAGGGTCAGCCACATCGACAGAACATTTCACGATTAAAGGAAAGACAGGATTTGGGGTTTTTGGTGTCTTTTTAGGGACACATCTTCAGCATACAGGTTCCCAGACTAGGGGTCTAATCAGAACCACAATCGCCGGCCTACACCACAGCCACTGCAACGCGGGATCCGAGCCGCGTCTGTTACCTACACCACGGCTCACCGCCATGCTGGATCCTTAACCCACTGGCGAGGCCAGGGATCGAACCCGCGTCCTCAGGCACACCATATCGGGTTCTTAACTTGCTAAGCCACATCAGGAACTCCTCGGAATTTTTTTTAAAACAAGCATTTCATCTACATGCCATCACAAGCCAGATTCACAGGCACCGATTCTAGTTTTAATTCTGGTTTCTTAGCAGGAGCCACTGAGGTCAGCTGTCCTCACTCAGACATGCCACCGCCTGGGCAGAGGACACGGTGAGTCCCACATGAAGCCCTGACACAAGTACAGAAATAACTGCCACCTAAGGAAGGACAGTGAGCCGCTCCTGGGGAAACGGCTGTGGAAACACGAGGAAGACAACATGCACCTCCAAGGAACCATGGAAACTCCTGCTGAAAAGCCAGTGAACTTCGGATCGGGACAGCCATACAGATTTGGCCTTGAGAAGGACAAAAGAAATGTCCCTTTACTTCTGTTAAATTTTAATGTAATTTTATGTAAGCTCTAATATAAAAACCATTACATAAGCCACAGCAGCACCGAAGTTATTAACACTTGCCTATTTCCAAGTTACTGAGAGTAGCTCTTAGAAGCTCTCACGAGAAAAAACTGTGTAAAACTACTACGTACATACAAAGAGTCATTACGTGTACACCTGAGCCCACAGACGCTCTACGTCAATGACGTCTCCATAAGAAAGCGATTCTCTGGAACTACGTGTCCTGACCGGCGACAAGGTGGGCAGAGAGCTGACTCGCCTGGCCCCAGGACGCCTGAGCAGAGGGGCTCAGCGCGCCCGAGCACACGGCTGCCACGCGGAGAAGATGCCGAGCCTCTAAAGCCAGCAACGCCACGCAGCGCTGCCTCCCAGAAAACGTGCTTTGCACAAATGCAAAATCAGTAATGAAATCAACAAGGCAACAGAAAACCCCAACCCCAAGCCCTGTGACGGCCGGCGACGGAGCGTGCACGGCCCGTCCCCACCTGTGTCTCTGGAAACGGCTCCTTCTCAGAGCCCACGCCCCGTCCCGTGGTGACAAGCGGACCTAGCCCTGCCCCCGGCAGCGAGGCCCACAGCGCTGCAACCCGTCACGTCTACTGGGCAACGGCGTCCTCAAGACGGGGAGACCGAGACCCCGAGTCACCGGCATGGCCCACGCGGTGCGGCTCACAGGCTCGCCGCCAAGACAGACCGTCTCAACTAGATGAGGGAGGAACTGACAATCCTAGAAAACGGCAGAATAAGATGCAAATGACACCAAACTGTTCTCAAAAGTAAGCCACGTCAGAGGTGGCAGACGGAAGGAAAAGTTGAAAACCATTTCTGTGGGCGATTATGTGACAAAAACGTCAACACAGCTCCCGGTGCAAGTGACTGAGGTACACGGATGTGACGGGCTGTTTGGGCCCCCACTGGCCACATGTGTCTGGCCAGGTCCAACGTGAGCAGAGCAAAGGAAGATGGATCTGAGGGCGCCAAATCCACTCTCTTTAAGCCTTAGAATGAAAGCATGTCAAATATCTCATTAATAACTTCCTCTTCTGACTTCATGGAAATCACATTTACGTACACTGCGATATACCACTTTTTAAAAATCTTCTGAAAATGTGGCTGTGACAAAACTTGGGTTACACGTGTGTGCTGGGCCAGAGGAGGGCTCCAAGCTCCAGGGCCGCCTCTACACGGGAAGGGAGCAGGGGCTGTGGAGACAGAGAGACAGACAGACAGACACCACCACCACCCCCGTTCCACTCCGCTCCCTGCAGTAATGTCCCTCTGACTTCCGTCAGCTTCTAAGACCACACCGTGTGCTTCGCCGCTGTCCTTACCTTCGGGGGACGTTTATTCCAGGGCATTGAAGCCTTTTTCACTAACACTGCCACAAAGAAGCCTCCGGTGTTCTGATGATGCGGTAATATCCTAAGACTGGAGAAACAAACAAAAAGCACAACGTACCCTTTGTAACTGACCCAAAATACAATCTCTTGCTGCAGACACGTGCCAAACCCTCGCTCACAGCTCGGCCACTGCGCGAGCCATAGAAACCTAAGGCAGTATCCGGAGCACACGACCGGCTGGGTTCAAACCCCTTTTCTTATTTACAAATGCTCGATGCCAGCAGCTACCGGGCCTTGGGAAATCCCACTTGCCAGAAAGTTCACAGCATGGAAGCTGGCTGCGCACACGGCCCGGGCCCCACCGCCCCGCACACCCACCAGCGCTCGAGGTGCATGGCCTGTAAGCTCGCGGGGTCCTTCGGCGGGAACATGGTAGGCCGGATCTGGGTGTGCCGGCCGTGGGGAACGTCGTCCCACACCGCGAACCACTGCCCGTCTTTCGTCATCACCTGCAAGCGAGAGGGCGGCGCGGATCACCACCCCGCCTGGGAGCAGGGTTCTCCTTTCCCGCCAAAGCCAGGAACACTGTTCGTAAAGAACAGAGCATCCTTTATCCCACAAAAAAGGACAATCATTCTAGAAAACGGCATTTTCATTTTCCACGTGCGTTTTTTTCCTTCCTTAAAACAAACCTCAGATTGTTCCTGGTTTAAAAGTGAAAGTGAATTGTTTCGTATTGGAAACAAAGCTTGAATCCCAGCCAGTTAAAAGAAAAAAAGCGAAGCTGTATTTACAGGGGTGAGAATAAACAAAGCTGACTTCTAACCACAGAATAAAGACGGGAAAACCTTCCACTGCCAGAGAAAAGCATCTGTATGATCACACCACTTGTCACTGAACAGAGTTTTGAAATGGACTCTAAGCTGCATAACCCAATGTGCTAGTTACTCGGGTTAGCCAGCAGGAACGGGGTACCTTCCACTGCGTGAGTCCAGGCATCCATTTCAGTCCTGGCAGTTCAGAGGACACGTCTGCAAGCTCCAAGGCACCTACGGGTTAAAAAAAAAAGAAAGAGAAAAAAGAAAATCAGGTTATGCCCCGTGAAAGAAACCCATTATTAAAGATCACATACTGTTCAACACTGTTTACAGGAAATACCCCGGGAGGACAGACCACAGATGGAGAGCAGACGGACGAGCGGTCCCCGGCCTGGGGGCACAGGAGTGAGCGCAGCGGACACACTGAGGACCCAGCACTGCGGGGAAGTGGCTGTCACTTTCGGTGTGTGAGCCACAGCACGGAGGAGCTGCTGAGATGAGGCGCTGCGAGGCCCTCGGCGAGCCAGGACCAGCTCCACAGGCGGCCTCGGACATGACCCGAGGCCAGGGCCCCGGCGCCCGGCCCAGCCCTGGCTTCCAGACACACCGCTCAGATGAACTGAGGCTTTGCGCCTTTGTGTCTAATAAACATCCCAGAACCCAAAAGGCTCAAGGTAGTTTTCTAGAACCGTCCATTAAGACAACAGCCTTGTTTAAAGACCACTGCGTCTCAAGGAGCCAAAAGCTGGGCCGTCACCGGACGCCTGTCACGGCGACCACGCCCGCGGGCCCCCAGCGGCTCCAGGGCCCTCACCAAGAGGGAACCGCCCAGCTCCGTGGCGGCCACCCGGCCAGCGAGGCGAAGCGCCCGCCCGCAAGGAGTGGGGGGTGGGCCAGACGCCTCTGGCGAAAGCACCGTCCTGGCCTCGCTACCACACCCCGATCTTCGGCTCTTAACAGCGAATCTGAGATCCAGTGCAAGTGCAGACAGAGGCGCCTCAACCACAGCCCGGCCCGGGCTCACAGTGACCGCCTGCCAGCGGCCGGTCAGAAGCTGCCAACACGGGCCCCGCAGGCACAGACTGCTGACCGGCCCCCTGCCCCAGCGAGGGCTGAGGTCCTGCGGGGGAACCGCACGCCCCATCCAAATCCCTGCGGAGAACAAGGCCCAGCAAAGGCCTGCGCTCCGATGGCACCCCTACACTGTGGTCAGGCACAACCACTGCAAAGAGACACCCGTGAGAGCAAAACCGAGACCGAAAACCCACCTGCCTGGGAAAAAATAATTACAGAATTAAGTTAACTCGGAGTTAAATCTGCTATCAGATTACACCACGCACAGCCATCCTCCTCACATGCGTTTTTTGAAATGAAGTACCACCAAAAACACGCAGCTCGTAACCATGCAAAAAACATTATTCAGAAATCCTGTGTTGGAGTTCCCATTGTGGCTCAGCAGTAACAAACCCGAGTAGAACCCCTGAGGGCGCAGGTTCGATCCCCGGCCTCGGTCAATGGGTTAAAGGATCCGGCACTGCTATGAGCTGTGGTGCAGGTTGCAGATGCGGCTCAGATCCCACACTGCTGTGGCTGTGGTGTAGGCCGGCAGCTGTAGCTCTGATTAGACCCCCTAGGCTTGGGAACCTCCATATGCCATGGGTAAGGCCCTAAAAAGCACAAAAAAAAAAAGGGAAAGGAAATTCTGATACATGACATTACAAGGATACGCCTGGAGGACATTATCCTAAATGTAACGAGCCCGTCACTCAAATCCCTGTTTATAATCAGCGATAACCTCATTTTAGGACTTACAGGCCAATCAAGTAGGCAAACGGCCATAAACAAATGTAGAAAAGGTCTACTCGGAAATACACGCCAGCAATATAGGCTCTGAAAAGTGCGTGTTCTCACTGTCAGAAGGCGCGTCGCGCACACACCTTCACTCTTTTCCAGCAGAGATGCTATGACCGCTTCGTCCTCGATGGGGTTCAGGGAGCATGTGGAGTACACCATCCTGCCGCCTTCCACCAGCTGCTCAGCGCCCCGCGTTGCGATCCGGAGCTGTAAACTGAGGGCGGGATCCGGGGTTACCCCAAGACTGGGCACATCCATGTGGCACGCACATCCCAGGCAGCTGTGACAGCATGTGCGTACTACAAATTCTGTGACAGACTAACAATAAAATACAAAACACAGCATGTAAAATAAACTCCCATAAAAAAAGGAAAAACTTTCTAAGGCTCTAAACAAAGAGTAAACCCATTTAACATGGTCCATATTAATTTTATTTATTTTGCTTTTTAGAGCCCAGCATACGGAAACTCCAGCATGCGGCTAGGGGCTGAATCAGAGCTAGAGCTGCCGGCCCAGGCCACAGCCACATCAATGCGGGACTCCCGACCCAGTGAGGGAGGCCAGGGATCGAACCTGCAACCTCACGGGCACTACTCGGAGTCCTTTCCAACTGCACCACAAGGGGAACTCCACCCACATTAATTTTAAAAAGCATCTGTTTATATAACGACGCTGTTATACCGTTCTGTTAACCTTTCCCAACACGTCGGCAGGTGGAGCACAGAGCCGGTCAGCGGCGGCACATTCAGTTTGTGGGGCAAAGCTCACTATTACAAAGCCTCCATCCTTCTGTAAATATTTAACTTTTCTTTCTATGAACAGTTTGACCCCTCAGTACATGCCAATCCTAATCACAGAAACAGCAAGAAGTGCTGAACAGAGGAGTAAAATTTCCCGCTGGAGTTGTTTACTGGAAAGAGTCACTGGTGCACTCCAGATCACCCGCAGTTCTGTATTTGTAGAATTTTAATATTACATGAAAAAAAGAAATCAAAGCTGCATACAATTAAAACAGGTTATTTTAAAAACCCTCTATGCAAAGAAAAGCACAATACACCAGACACTACATGAATTATCCTGGAGTTGTAAGATTTTCTTTTTCCTTTTACTTCTAAGAATTTACCAAAAACTATTTCTAAGACATCCAAATGTTAAGCAAAATAATTCAACACTTACAAACGGAACACAGGAGGAATATTAGCGAGAAACAGTCATTTCACAGAAAACACAACTGAAATGCTATAGGAAATATTTATGAGGCATTTCAATCTACGTGTACCTGAAACGTGTACGATCTTCAGCTGACTACAAACGACCTCTAAGAAATGAGCCAATTCTCAGGCAGGCGGCTGCTGACCCCCAAGCCCTGGGGTCGGTCGGCCGAGGCTCTGGATGCCGGGCTGACTCACCGGTACCGGCCCACCCACCTGGGGACGCGGCCCGGGCCGGCCGACTCACCCGTGCAGCTGCAGGCTGTTCAAGGTGCTCCACTTCCTCCACACGTCGATGTTCTTCCTCATGGTGCCGTCGCCGCTGCAACGAGGGGCCGTCACCTCGAGCTCCGCACAGGCCGGTGCCCGCAGCGTGACAGACGCCACAGCCGAGCCGAGCTATAGACCAGCTACTGCTTACTAGAAATAACCATCAGAAGACACTCCCCAATCTCACAGACTACACTGAACTCTTCTTTTTTAAATGACTGCACTTGTGGCACATGCAAGTTCCCAGGCTAGGGGTCGAATCGGAACTGCAGCCGCCTACACCACGGCTACAGCAACGTGGGATCCGAGCCGTGTCTTTGACCTACACCCCGGTTCACAGCAACGCTGGATCCTTAACCCACTGAGCGAGGCCAGGGATCGGACCCACAACCTCATGGATACTAGTCAGGTTCATTAGCCACTGAGCCAGGATGGGAACTCCGACATAACACTTTTAAACACTGTGTTTGGTGCTAACAAAGTTCTGTGGCAGCTTCTGTACCACGGTCTCAACGATGTCATGTGTTCAGAAGGCATTAAACACCTGTGACACCAGCACCTACGTCACTGCCTCTGGGAACTTAACAGCTGTCACTAGTTCTATGCTTTTTGGAAAAACTCAGTTATCCGGCTATACCATGAAATGCTTTTACAGGTCAACTCTAAAAACCTAACACTTATATGTAAAGTTTGAGAACAGGTATGCGTACAGGTTACACGGAATGCGGTTCCCAAAGGCCGAAACCTCTGAGTCCGCTGTGCTGAGTAACAGCGGACTCACCGCGGGAGCCCGCGTGACGACAGCGATCCAGGACAGAGTTTCACACACTCGTCAGGGGCACGAGTGCCAACATCTGGGGGGAGAGGCCAACCAGCACCAACCTCCTGGAACGCCCAGAACGGGGCTCTACGATGCTAACCCCGTCAGGAATCTTCTTCACGTCTCTTGTAAAGACCATGAAAACCTGGGCTCTTTGTTCTGAATTCCGTCACGGCCACTTCACCCCCAACGCTGAGCCCTGTCTTCTGACCTAGGCTCCCGCTATCTCTCTTCAAACCTGCTGCTATGAGACGCACCCGTGCTGGCGTGCGCTTTGCATTCAGACTCCCTCTGCTCGGATCTGGGGTGGATTCGGGCCCCATCATACCTGCAGGGGACGTCACACAAGATGCGGTCATAGAAGAGGACCTCCTTCCTGCCGTTCACGTCCATCTGGAGCCGCGGGATGCAGGAGGCGTCGTGGTTGACCACCATGATGCAGGGGCTGCTCAGCCGCTTGGCCTGGTGCACCAGCAGGTAGCAGCGCTTGTTGTCCACGTCATTGGCGATGACAAACCCCTCTGTGGACACAGAACCACGGTGTCAGGTGAAGGGGAGCCTGAGGGGAGCACCTGCAGAAGCTGCTAACGGCTAGCTGGCAGGGGAAATGAGCGGCCCTCCAAACTTACGGCCGAGCTGAAGACTTGCCAGACTACGGGAGTGGCCCAGAAAGGGTAGATTTTATGGTCGGCTGCAAGGTCAAAACTCCAACATTCACCTGTTCAACAGTTATCTACCTTGTACCAATTACTGTGCAACGGCTCTTCTGTCACTAGTTAAGTATTGATTAAAAAGCAGGCTGAGGGGAGAGAGCTGTAGAAAAGCGACTGACTCGCCCAACAAGTATTTAAAGGAGTGCACGTGTGCTGGGCTGGGGGCTCCAGTCCAGACTCCGCAGATCAGATTCCGGGCTGGGGGGTCAGGGGCCCCGGAGTCAGCCTGCGCCCTGGGAGGCTCTGAGCGGCGGCCCCGTGGAGAGGCACCGCTGGGGAGTTGGCTGAGTGACACCCCCCACCACGCAGAGAGGCAGACGGCAAACTTGCCCAATGGCATTTCATGATCAACGCGACTCTCAAAACAATATGAAACACAAACTATTAAGAAGAGGAAGAAGCTCTTTATACTACCAATTTTGGAGAAAATAATCGAAAGTAGGGAAGAATAAAGACAGCTTTTTAGGAAAATATTTATCACAGTTCAAAAGGGAACTTAAAACAGCACAGCCAACTGGCACACCATTAAAACAGAACTACAGCAGTTGGCCTAAACAAAAAAAAGCAGGATGAGACAAACGCAGATACAATATTAAAAGACACTACAAACACTATGTCTCACTTCTTACAAGAATCCTTATAAATAAGCACCGTGCTACTATAAGGCTGCCACGTACAGAGCACTCGGCAAGCTCACGCAACGTCCCCCAAGTTCAAGACTGAGGTCCCATCTCACATGCCATGCCTGGTAGTGTCACATAACTTACCTCTTGAATTAAACGGTGGTGGGATTTGAACCTGGGGAGTCTGACAGCAGCTGTTAACTACGCACTCCTGCCTCTCACACAGGTAGTAAACACTCAAAACAGAGGCCCCCAAGGTGAGCCTGTTACCGCCGAAAATCCAAGCCGAAATCTATCTACTGTGGCTTTAAAAAAGCCACTTGCTTTTACAGAAAACTCATCTAACTCTAAACCACAGGCCCCTCCCCCAGCACACGCGTGGGCTGAGGACGCGTGACAGCGGTGAGCACAGCACCCAGTTCTGCCTTCAGAGACAGAGAGCCCATCCACTGATGCGGGAGGCACCTGCAGCCCGCCCTCGCAGAGCCCAGCGCGGCGCCCACCTGGAAAGGGGACACTCATGTCGGCGTGAAGCATCTCGATGAGCTGCGTGGTCTTGGATCCAGGCGCGGCACACATGTCTAAGATCTGGTGAAGGGCAAGACAATGTCCGAGGTTCTTCTTTGAAGAAATCAATCATCCTACGTTTACTTCAAAACAATTTAAAGTTACCTTTTCACTTCTGTTTCAAGACCTAAATATATTTCTTTACAGAATGAATCTACAGTGTGTTACGCGTAACTTACAGGGATCTCATAACGGATAATAACGCCCCCAAACTACGGAAGGATAAAGGTACTCGACCCATAGGGGACGGGAACGAAATGGCCCTAGAAGCCAGTGAAAGTGATAAGTTTAGGGTTGCTGAGCAAAGATACTAAATGCAATTAGTGCTGTAATGTAAGGCTAAGGGGCGGAGCTAGCCGGGTCCAAGTGTCAGCCATTGATGGCTAGCTTGCGACTTTAGGTGACAGTGGTAGCACCTACTCTCACAGGGACGTGGGGATAATAAAGTACATTAATTCACAGAAAGAACACAGGACGGTGCCCAGCCTTTGACAAGCTCTCGACACGCGCTCACTGATTCAGTGAGTCAAGAACACCGGACGTGATCCGTGTAGAAGAATCCAGTCAACTTTAAAAGGGAAGGAAACAGTTATGTCTCAGTTGTGACAACTGCAAAAAGGACCTAAAATAAAATACACGTCGTTCTCCACTTTACCCAAAGAGAAAAGGGGGGAAAAAAGACCAATTATATTAAGAAAAAAGGGTCTCAACAAACAGAGACACGAACAGCGACAGCGGCCTGCCCACCGCGACTTTCCGTTCAGGGCACAGTACCTTATGGTGAGGCTGAGCGTTTAGCAACAGCGGTGGGATCATGCTAACGGCTTCTTGACGACTGATGTTCCCCTTGGAAAAGAACACGTTTTTAAAAATCAGCAATGACATTAAAAAAAGCAGAAACTTTTAATATGGGGCATTATTTCCAATGCAGCAAGAAAGATCGCATAATCATGCACAGAGCAAAAGAGTGTGCGCTGTCATATAAACAGCAAACGAGACTGATTCTATGCTAGTGGACAAACAGTTGCCACCTAATGGCTAAGAAAGGGTGACCACTAAGAGCAAAGCCTCATGTCAGGATGTTAGAAAGTCAAGCATGACACTGAGTTTGTAAGAGAAAGTAGAGAGACCAAAGGCACACAAGCAACAGCAAAAGGAAGCCGTCCAGCCCGCCCAGGGCCACAGTCCCTGCTGGAAGATGTCCCTCGCAGCTGAAACCCTAACTGCTGCTCTTTCTTAGTCCCCATTTCCAGGAACGGCCCCCGTACAGCCCACGCCTGCTCTGCGTTCCCGAGAACTGCCTCTCAGAAAGCGCTGCTCCCAGCTCCGCGCAGGGAAGGCGCACAGCAAGCACCACTCCTCACTAAGGCAACCGCCTCTGGATCTTCGCTAGTGGGTCGGGACACCTGTTAAAACGCACAGCCGTTCAGTTAGCTTGTCTTGGTGAAATCCTGCCCTGTGTTAATCACAACTCTTAAGAGCTTAAGACTGGATACTTGGCCGTGGTGTAGGCTGGCAGCTACAGCTCCTATTCGAGCTCTAGCCTGGGAACTTTCCATATGCTGCCGCAGTACGGCCCTAAAAAGCCAAAAAGAAAAAAAAGCAAAAAAAAAAACCGAAATGCATAAAACCACGAACACATCAACAGAGCTCCCTGGTGGCCGAGACGTTAAGGAACTGGTGTCACCGTTCCAGAAATCTCTGCCTGCTGCAGGTAAGGCCAAAACGAAAACAAACTGTGGTTGTTTGACAGCAACAAACAGAAACACATCAGCTACCAGGAAGCCTCTGCTCGGCCACAAGCGGGGTCCGCCGGCCTCGGCGAGCCCTGTCGCCCAGCCTACGCCGGCCTCTCCTACCGGCAGAAGCCCCGCACGGACCTCCGCCACACCTGCTCGTGTTGTAAACGCCTCGGCAGCTGGCCTGGAGCCAGCCAGAGTTTCTCATCCTGCTGACTCCTGATCAGAACCCCGGGTGGTTCCTGCAACACTCAGCCCCAACACTGAACTGCCCGCCCCAAGCTTTGCAAGCTGCCCGAAGCCGGCTCCTCACACCACCTGTGTACCCCCCACCCGGCTCTGCTCAAGTTCAAACCCACATCGTTCTCCAGCAGCTGTCATGTCCCCGCCTGGCCCAGCACAGCGCCGGGGACCTGGCGGTGCTCGGCTCCCTTCAGCCCCGACCGTGGGGGAGGGGACCCAGGCCAGCAGGAGCCCAGGTTACCGGGAACCCACATGGACAGGAAGCCACGAGGAGAGGAGAGAGCTGTGGGCCGGGCAGAGGTCAGAACTGAGCGAGGTGAAGGGTTCTGAACTGGTTATGGCTTCAAGCGAAGTTCAATGACCCTGTCAGCTGGACACAGAAGCCCGGGGGGAGAGGGGAGAGTACAGACCCCGGGGCCACAGAGGCTTCCTTGGCTGGGAAAAGGAGATTAGGAAACGGGGAGGGGATTTTAATTTTCTTGGAATGACTTAAATGTGAGACTCCTAAGAATTCCAAGAAAGTTAAAAGGAGCAAAGCTCCGGATATGCGAATTTACGAGCATTAGATCCCACGGGGTGAGGGGTGAGGGCGCAGCTAATGCTGGGGAGGATCTGAGGCCAAAGGTAAGTGTTCAGTGACTGAACTGCAATCCAGGAACTGGCGACGGCCAGGGAGCCGAGAGGGCGAAGACAGGACTCGCTCCGGGAGAGCCGAAGCTGCCGCAGCCGGGTGGCCTCTGTTGGTTTGGCCAATAAACTGCAGAACATGGCCGTGAAAACGGATCCCCTTTTCCTGCAGGAAAGGCAGCTGGCAGGTGTGCCTCGGAAGGACTGAGGGCAGACGGAGCCGGAACGCGGCCCGGGGAGCAGCTGCGACCATGCTGGCAGTGCCCTGGGGACATCCGAGCAAGGGGCTGCCGTGTAAACAACCAGGAACTCGGGGGACACACGCACGCCAGGGGGGTTCTGGGCGCCTCGTCTGCCTGGGCACTGCCGGGCCAGCAGGGCTGGAACGAGACCATGACACTGAGCCGCGTTTAAAGTGTTAAGGAAGCCAATGCAGCTAAAGAAATCTACTCACAGATTCAGTTTCGCTAACCAGAAACTGGTGGAACTTTTCCAACTGTGGAGACTTTCTCAAGATTTTTCGACTTAAATTTGTGTGCCAGGCAAGTTCTTCGGGATACCTGACCAAAAAGAAAGTCAAACGTTTATGGATTACACATTACAGTGGTCTCGTTACAACGTTATGCTTGCACGGGTCATAAGCCACGTGAGACACCGACTCTGCTCACAGCCACAAACTCAAAGGACGGTCAGCAGCACACGTGGGGTCCCGGGGACACTGGGCACAGCGACCGCACGGACAGTCAGCAGGACAGGCAGGGTCCTGGGGTCACCAGGGCACGCTGACCACAGGGAGATCCCAGCAGGACAAGCTGGGCGGTTATGAGAGCCCCGCACGCGACACTGCTGAGCAGTCACAGTGCTGAGTGGTCGGGGTCGTGAAATGGCCGAGACCACACCTCTTCCATGCTTCCACTGAGGTAAGCTGATGGCACAGAGCTCAAGAGAAGACCTAAGATGACAAGTGACCTAAAGCACAGATCCCACAGAATCAAAATAACGCAGTATGGAAAGGTTTTGGAATGTCTGACAAATACCTGAAAACAATCTTGTTAAACTAAACTTTCCCCTATTTCCAAAACAATCAGTTCAATGATGTACTGGAATTTTCTACATTCCAGATAAGCCTGGCCCCAACCATGCGTTAATCTGAGCTCCTAGATTAACAAAGCACCTCCTGCCACTTCCATGAACGCACCTGAGTTTTCGCTAAGTGATGACATCACAGATTAGGAAACGAGTGCTTTTTAATCATAGCTTGCACCTGTCCCCTGAGCTCCAACTGCACAGGTCGGTACACGGAGAGGACACACGTGGCCACGCTCAATTAACGCAACGCCACGCGGTGACCAGTCTTACCGCACTTACTGTTCAGGCTGAGGGGTCACAATGAGCTCAACGTAACGACACAGGGTCACAACAGTTCCAGGCGTCAAATTGCAGCTAAAGTGACAGCCAAGAAAATGAAACTGGAATGTTTAAGCAAGAACACATTTGACCGCTCTGGGACTTTAAAATAGACAGAAACAAACTGAGTCTTAAAATCTGGAGACACCACTCAGTAGTCGTGTTCTTACGAGATACGTCTGAACCGCGCTTTCTACCAAATAATGAACATTAAGCAAACTTGGCTGAATCTGCTCACAGGCACTCTCCAAATGTCCTGGGGCTTTGTTTCTGTTTCTTATGCCTGGTTCCCTCTTCAATATTTAACCTGTTTCAAAAATACAAAACCAAAACGAAATCATACTTACCAGGTCATTTTTAAAAGTTTTGCTTTCAACACTCCCTGTGCCCTCACTAGCGGTGAATGGCTCGGACTCACTCCAGGAGCAGAACCGCACAAAACCTGCCACGCCACGGCAACCTCTGCTGAGACTCGATGTCTATGGGATCCCCGGCCACCCTGAACTGCCTGTGACCAACACGCCAGCTGCTACCTCCCCAAACCACCAAAACACCATTAGGCTGAGTGCTGCCTGCCATTATTCACTGTGCACTGCTTATATTCATTTTCAAATAGAGACAGCAGTCTAAGGTCTAAGTTCAGCCAGCATCTCCTTTCTGTGTCTTACAGGCTGACTTTCTAGTAGTTCAAATGTAAATTTGTTATCACAAGATTGAAACTGTAAGCAATGGTGACTGTGAAAAGCTTTTAATCTTATTAAGAATTTTCAAACAGTTAAATACAGACAGTTAAAATGAAAAGGTATGTTTCTTACATAGTCTAAAGCTAACTTCTTAGAGCTAACAAATGTTTATGAAAATCTTTGCAGATTTTAACACCAATCTTAAAAAAAGTATCTTTACAGTTATGTAATTCAGATTTAGCTCTTGAGTCTTTCAAGTCTTACTTGGAAACGTGTCGTGCCTTTAAAAGATAAATTAAAAGCACCCTGTCCCCTTTACACCTCAAAATTTCTTGAGGGAGAAACGCTCTGTAAATACATACAACATCTGTAATAAATCATCTTCAATCCCGACATGAAAAAGGACATAAACGGAGTTCTTGTCGTGGCGCAGCGGAAATGAATCTGACTAGGAACCAAGAGGTTGTGGGTTCGATCCTTGGCATCACTCAGTGGGTTAAGGATCTGGCGTTGCTGTGAGCTGTGGTATAGGTTGCAGACACAGCTTGGATCCCACATTGCTACAGCTGTGGCGTAGGCCGGCAGCTACAGCTCCGATTAGACCCCTAGCCTGGGAACCTCCATATGCTGCAGGTGCGGCCCTGAAAAGACAAAAAAAAAAAGACATAAACAAAATGACAATGAGGTGTGTTCACAACACTTGATTGTCAAAAAAAGGCCTTTAAAAAAATGCTTCAGGATAATTTCTTACAATTTCCAGTCTATGAAAAGTAAGAAAAAAATAAAATCTGCTCAAGTGATAGGTCCTACACATAACGTTCCTCCTCAAACACCTGGTTCCCAAAAATATTCCTGTTATATTCCACCAGGTACCGAAAGATTGAAAAGAATGTGGTAGTTTGGCCACAGCAAGCACCAGAAGTCTCGTTAGTTTCTGCTTTACTTGCTTACTGATCTCACAGGTTTCCCACACTTGACAAGTGATTTTGATGGATTAAATGTTTGTACAATAAAACTATCACACAACTGTCGCTGATAGTGGAAAAGGCTGAATGTTAGGAACCCAATACACACAACATCCAACGTGCTGCTCACACCCCTGGTGTGCATTCAGAAAATTAGAGCAAACAGTAACATGAAGAGAAAGCCTGGCTGTTACTGGAACGAGTCCCTGGCGTCCTTCACCCACAGGGCACCTGCACGGCCTTCCAAGGAGGTCTGGGACTGACCGGTCCTAGACCCACACCCGAAGTTCAACAACCAAGAGGGAAAAACAGCTGTTAAATGTTAAAAGAGCTCAGCAAACAAAAGTATGACCGTAGTTTGCAGAGAACATCAAAAATAGTGAGACTAATACCCGTATCTATTGGAAACCCGAGAAGAAAATTCCACCAGGCCCCGCTCAAGCAAGCCTCTCTTCTGCCCACAGGAGGCGAGCTTTTCAGCTCCGCCTACCGGACCGGACGCAGAGAAAGGGCTCCTCACCTGAGAAGCTGCACTTCAGGACACAGGTCTAAGGAGAAGGTGTTCTCAGGTGGCTGTGCGAGGCAGCAGGATTAGAAACAGGAACGGGCACCAAGACAACCCTGAACCTGCTTTGGAAAACAGGGATGACCCTACGTCTACCACCAGGACCATCGATCGAACCTCCAAACCTCAACCCAGGAGAGGGGTTCAGTCTGCAGCCCGGTTACTCTGAGCGAGGAAGAGGCTCACCACGTAAAGGTTACCTCGCTCGGCAATGCTCGCTTCAGCAGCCGAAAACCATGCCTTTCCCCTGGCCCCAGGGCAGTGGACATGCAGTGAGTGACCACCAAGGGCCATCTAGCCCCTGAGGCCTCCACCTGTCCTCTAACCTTCAAGCTTTTAAACTCTGATGAAAATGTCTAATTAAAAAAAACAAAAAACAAAACAAAAACTGAAATGTTGGGGCTTAACATTACAGGTTTCTTAGGGTACCCCAGAAATACATTCCATAATGGTGACATCTGGTTTTGACCTGACTTTAGCGTCTGACCACTCAGCATTCATTCAAAACAGGAACGCCGTTCGTGGCTGTGACATCCAAGGGCCGGCGAAAGAAGGAAAAGCAACAAACCCACAGCCCAGGACTGATGAGAACCTGACCTCGGTTTGTGATCACTAAAGGGCACCAAAACGGAGAGCTAACTAACATCAAACCCTCGATTGGTCAACACTTCAGAAGTTGCCAGGAAACACTGGTTAAATTATCCCCTTTTTATAACAATCATTTAAAATGTGTTGCTGTTTCCTGAGAACTCTGATACCTTGAAGCTGATAATCTGAAACATGGAACCACAACAAGTTAACTTTAATGACTCTTCTGTTTATTAACAGCCCAGGGCTTGGCGCTGTTTTTGTGTTCGAGCATGCCAGGCATTCTACAAGACACAAGGGGCTGCCGTCACACATCTGAGCCCGGAACTGGGCCATGAGAAACAAGTAAGCCAAGGACACGGACCGGTCAGCAGAGACGGCAGGGACGGCAGGAGTCGGCTCGGGCCGGGGAGACGGCGGGCAGGCAGGACTGGCCGAAGCGGTCTTGCTGGGCCTCCGCCGGGTTCAGGGCTAAGATGGGATTTCTAATCACGTGATTCCTGCTCAAATCATATGACCTGAGACTATGTTAAGCTCTTCACAATGGAGTCACGATGGCCAGTGCGAACCCCACGGTGGCCTGGAAACGCCCAGCGTCTGATAATGGCCTCAGAAAGACTTCACGGGAACAGAAGGGGCAACGGAGAGAGAAGAGACCCCCGTGGTGTAACCGTCACACCCACTGATGGACCCTAAGACACTAGGCTGAGACTTGAAGGCTCGTCGTCATGGGACCTGATGCTACGAGGCTGAGGAGCTGTTCCAGGCAGACAGACAGACGGACACTGCTGGAGGCTCTGTCAGAGCAGAAGGGCACTTCCCGCTCCCGCTGGTCTCGGGGCCCAGCGCGGGACGGGGCGCGCCGCTTGTGCTGAGACAGCTCCTCCCAGCTCCTTCCGGGGGTTCGCTTCCCCCCGTTCCTCCTCTCAGCTGCAAGCCTGCCGGTGACCCACACGGGCTGTGCAGCGCGCGCTGGCCGAGCTCCCTCAGCCCCACTCCGAGATCCCTACCAGGCCTTCCCGCTGGGCCCTGCGACAAAACCGTCGGCCTGCAGGCAGCAGTTCTGATGTGGAGACGAGGGGTTTAAGTGAAAACAGTAACGTCAAGGAAGGAAAGCGGCTGGACTGACTTGGAAAAATTAACCGAGACCAAGAGTTCAGTGCAGAGCGCTACAAATCCCGTGAGAAAGCTGGGACGTCAGCGTCAAGCTACAGAGATAAAGAGCTGGTTAGGAACCAGAAGCACATCTGAAAAGGTATTTATGTTCTTTCCCGCCGACAGCAAAAGCACCACCAAGAAATATATTCAAGTGACAATGATTAACACCCCCAAAAATGCCCAAACAGGATGAAGCTTTATTATACCTACCAACTCAGGGGCTGTGGGACTTCAACTTTCTGACCATCCACCTCCAAGTCCTCCAATTCCTTGAAATATTTGTTCTTTAAGCAATGGAGAATCTCTTTGGCGTGGCTATTAAAAAATAAGCAAGTTTCAAATCAATCTGGAAACCTCATTTAATACATTTTATCTTCTTGTAAATGTAAAATCGTAAGTGTTTTAAAACTAAAACCATCTTTGTGTGACTTTCTTTAATTACTGCCTTTTAACTCTATTCCTTCAAAGCTTAAACAGACTTCACTGTTTAATTACCGAAAAGTGATAAACTAAATACACTACGGCAGGAATTCCCATGGTGGCTCAGTGAGAAATGAATATGACCAGTATCCATGAGGACACAGGTTCAATCCACACAGGCCTTGCTCAGTGTGTTAAGGACCCAGCATTGCCGTGAGCTGTGGTGTAGGTCGCAGACTGCGGCTCAGATCCAGAGTTGCTGCGGTTGTGGAGGAGACCGGCAGCTGTAGCTCCGATTAGACCCCTAGCCTGGGAACCAAAAACAAACAAACAAACAAACAAACAAACAAACATACTACTGCATTCCCTTCCTCCTAAATAGTCCCAGAGTTCTATTTTTACTTGCAGGTCATCTTCAAAAGATCTAACTGAAACCTAAACACCCAAGGCCCACACGGCAGAAACAAAGTGATTAACTGAGACCTCTAAGATTGTTTTGCAGAAGACTAGGAAAACTGCAGCCATGAAAACAACGTGCTAAAGGCCCCATCACATGGCACAGGCGCATTAAGGGACTAAAATAATCCACAGTAAACTTTAAATGTCTCAGGTTAAAAATCCACCACGTGTAACAGACAGAACACTCCAGCCCAAACCGGCACACGTGACACATGAAGGGACAGTCACACCTGCACAGAGACCTCTTCAAACTCACCTTTACTTTCCATCCATCATTTCTGAGCCCCCCCTCCCTTTACTCCCTACCTCCACAATAAATATTCCACCCAACAGCTGACGGGGAGATGGGAGCGTTTCCTGTAGCCCTGCTCAGCTGCCCTGCAAAAAAAAAAAACCTCTTCTCTTTCTGCAAAAGGTTGCCTTGGTGTTTGGTCTTTCCCACTGCACAGCAGGCCCACTTGGCGACCCAGATGGGACCTTGGTCGGGATGACTGCCCGTGCCCTGCCCTCCGCGCAGTGGAGGAGGGGGGCAGACGACCCATCTTAGCAGCTGCCCCGTCGACTCTGCCCAGAAGCCTCATCCTCAGGACCTCCGTCCCAACTTGGCTGGCAACGTGGGCGCACTGCAGCTTCACCTTTTGCACAAGAGAGGCTCGGGAACAAGATGCCTTCTGGCTGTGTGTCTCAGTACATAGGTCTGACCCGTTTTCTCTCTGTTTGTACTGACCCGCATTAGAGGGCCCTGGTACTGGGGCAAGGCTACCGGCGAGCAAGGTGAAAGGATTAGTGGTTCTCAGAGACACGCCCAGATGTTCTGTAAACTGAACGTAGTAGAAGCACCTAGAAAGTGACAGCTTAAATTTGGTCTTGGGTCTGATTCAAGGCTGGCAAGTACATCTGGAAGTGATGCGTGCGTGTAAGCGAATGTGCGTCACTGTCTGTTACTACTGCTGGCAGAAACCGAATTTGGCCATTTGGGGACTGAGTGTCATGGTGACCACAGAAAACCCCTCTAAGAAGTAACCTCATGAGGGTCTTCTGACCAGGAAGAAAAGTAGCGCTGTTTCTTCCAGGCCTTCAACAGTCCCAGGGGACTGGGGAATTTACGGAGGTACCAGGGTGCCTGCTCCTGACCTGTGAGAGCCTCACGGGGACTTCCTTTTAAAGGAACTTTTTTTTGGATCTTCGATGTTCATGGTGAAGCAGCTGGTAGTGGCAGCTCCTCAGAGGCTTACTCTCCTGAACTGTGCTGGCGCCGGTGAGGGCTAGTTCCTGCCAACACCAGAGTCGGGGCTTACCCAGCACCCTTGCAGAGACTCTGTTAGCTGCAGCCACCTGGGAAAATCACCTAAAGCAGGAAATGCAAATGGCGCACAGAAACGGAGGCCAACGGGACACATCCACCACAGCTGGAGCACTTCCAGTCACGAGCCCGTCCACGAAAACGATGACATTCCTTCCGAACACCGCCCGGTGGCAATACTCTCTAAACTCGGGGGGAGCAGTGCTCTGAGAATGGGTCTTTGAGTTGTGATATCTCGCAATTATATTTACTTTGTAAAAGAAAAAAGGGATCAGGGTCCTTACGTACATTCTTTCACATTGTTACATCAAAATAAAGGAACTCAAAAGAAATGTAAGGTCATGGGGCAACAGGCAGAAGCCCAAAGAAAGCCGGTGCTGCCAGAAGCAGATGAGGAAGACGACTCCCCGGCAGTCCCGCTAAGCTCTCCCACCGCGCCGTCTCCACACGGGGGCAGAGGCCGCCACCTCGGCTCCTTCACCCTGGGACGCCCAAACCCCGAAGGAAAGGTCTCCCCTCACACCCAGCAGGACACTCAGTCCAGTCAGGGGGTTACTCAGACCCAAGAAGGGCAAGTCCGCTCGCAGCAAGTGCCTCGTAGAGAAACGGACTTGGCAGAACAGCCTCAGGGCAGGCACGTAACGCAAGGATACCTGCAAACTCCATCTTCAACATCTGACAACTGCAAGGCTACGCCTTCGCACCAGGACGAGCCTAAGGAGACGGAACACCTGTTCTCCTCCATCTTTGCTATCATAACCCAGCCTAGGGAGACACGGAAATCGGCTTTAGCAAGTTCCTCACTTCTGAGGAACGTGGGATGGTCCCGGGAAAGGCAAAGCAAAAGGCCCACGGCTTCACGAGGCCGTGCCAGGGAACCAGGAAGGGCAGGGGCTGCCCTAGAGGTCCCCACAGCGAGTCCGGGATGGTGTCCAAACCATTCTGGAGACAGAAGTAAGCCTGGCCACTGTGGAGACGCCTTGTGAACAACTTAACATACTCTAAAGTCATACAACGTGAGTAGGAATCACATGACCGGAAATCACACCACAGCCCTTAACCTGGCACAAGCAAGACTGCTCTGGCCAGTCCTACCTGCTGTCCCGAGGGCCCAAGCAGACTCCTGCTGTCCCTGCTGCCAGAGTTACGTTTAAAAAGGAACGGACCCAATCCGGAGGGTCAAACCTCCCGAGGATACCCCCATCTTTTCAGAAGGGCCTTATGATACACTGACTACCAAGAGACCAGCGTTGGCTCGAATGGATGCAAGCACGGCAACGCAAAAGCTGCCACAACAGCCCTCAAATGAACGGCCTGCAGGCCGCCCAGAGCCTGCAAGTTGGGCCCACTATCTCCCGCATGTCGCTCATGCACTACAAACTCATCTTTGGCCCCAGCCCTTTTCTCTTTCCAGAAACACACGTGGATGACAACCTGCACACCAGAAGGATCTGTGCGTCTCTGTGGGGCCAAGAGCGAACCGCCCAAAGGAAACACAGGACCAATTTAGCCCAACCAGGTCGGTGTTTCGATGTGTCAATGACATTTGGACATGAGCCAAGCCAATGGATCCTGCAACACGTCCACCCTGAGGTAAATATTTTTCATCCAGGAAAGCAGACAGAAGGGAAAGGAGCCTTGGGACTGGGACTCGCAGGTACAGGCTCACGACCAGCAGCACCACGGGGCGGGGTGGGGGGATGATGCTTGTCATGAGGTCCCCCTTCAGAACGTAACTGCCCCAGTGGAGGCTGGACTGGCCAAAACTGACAGCTTCCAGTCTAGACGAATTAAAACTCCGGGTGAATTCCTTAGCAAATACAGCACCGGATAATCAAATAGTGCTCGATCATCTGGTGAAACAAGGAGACAACGAGTCGCTGCACACGGACAGATACCACCATACAAGTGGACCAAGATATAAAGAAAATACTCCAACAGGCCAGCTGGCCACATGGCATTAGTAATCCTTCTGCCAGGAAAGTTTCAATTCCATAAAGGATTTTCTCCCCTTAGTGAAACTACCCATACGTACTGGTGTTCCCTTTAACCACAGTCGTGATGATTCTTCTGTTTGAGCCCATGACCCTTAACCTTCCCGTCAAGTCTGTGTCTCAAAGACCACGGGCCACCAGACTGCTCCTCTGCTATCTCAACCTGACCTGGGGGGATACCAACCTCTCCAACAAGCCAGTGGGAATACCGGAGAACGTGTACAGCTTAACACCTTGAGGTTTCGTTCCTAAAGCCCTTGCTAGGCCCGATCACCTTATTAACCAGAAGCAACTAGAGCTTTCATCACCCAGACCCCTAGAGATTAAAGAGTGATCAACAGACAGCAAGGACCGAAACCATACCCTGTAACTTTCAAACTCAAGGCCCGTTACGGAGAAACAAAGTGCTTTAATAAGACCTCCGAGCCCTTTCCGCAGAAGCCCAAGGAAACCTCAGATATGGAAACGAAGGGCTCACAGCCCCTCTGAATGAGCACAGAACACCCCCCTCCCACCATGTAGACATGTGACACACTGAGCGGAAGTGAAGGACAGTCAGGCCTGTACGGAGAACTGATGAAACTTACCTTTACTTTCCTCTCATCACTTCTGGGCCCTCTTACTCCCTACCTCCGTGATAAAAGTGCCACTCAAAAGCCAAGGGGGAGACAGAGCTGAGCACCGTCTCCCGTCTCCTTGCTTGGCTGCCCTGTAATAAGTAAAAAGTCTTTTTCTGCAAAAAAAACCCGTTGCCTTGGTATTTGTTGTTTTCGCTGTGCAGCGGGCGATGAGCTCACTTTCTGGTTCCTTAACTACAAAAATTTCTTTAACAAGAGTACGCCAAAAACTGTACTTCATAGTAGTGTCACAAATTCTCATGTGTTCCAGACGGCAGGCATCTTCGACTCACCAATTCCCAGGAGTCAACCCGTTCTCAGACTGCATTTTCATTCCCGATTCTAGCCTCCCAACAGCAACACCTCCTTGCCCCCTATTCCGCTCAACACGTGCTCTCTCCCCTCAGTGCTTCCAAACCCTAGAAACCACACCGCTCACAGGCACTTTTGGGGATAAATACTCTCGTTTTTAATTTTGGGCATCCTAACACCTGTTTTACAGGAAATACAAAACGCAGGATCCCTTACCTTTTGTAGCCAGTAATTCTTAACGTGGCCGGGAGGGGCTCCCTGAGCGCTTCCATGAACTGGTCCCACTCTCCTTCGGGCACGATCTTGAGCTCCTGATAGTAGTGTTCGAACAGCTTGTTCTCCTTGACGATCTCGGGGTAGCCGCCTTCCCAGCCCTGAAGGAATGAAAGAGACGTCCACCCAGGGCCGGGGAGCCGCCCCCCTCAAACCCCGCAGGCCTCAGGGCCACGGAGGCCCACACGGGGCCCTCGCCGCCCTCACCCCGGCTCTTACCGCCTCATTGCGCTTCCCGCCGCCCTCCGAGCCGTCCTCCGCGCTCCCGAGCCGCTGCTGCTGCTGCTGGAGCCGCCGGGCCCGCGACCGCCGCCCCATGGCCCACGCGGCCGCGCACGCTGCCCGCACACACCGACCCGCCAGGATCAGCCGCGAGCACTTCCGGGCTGCAGCTCGAGGACCCCGCGGGTCTGCGCCTGCGCCCCTCTGGGACTTGCAGGGGCCTTCGAAAAACGAGCTAAAGCGTCGCGATCGGTGCTCCCGGTAAACAGCGAGCGAGAGGAAACGCTGACAGCCCCCAGGGGGCAAGTGGCTCCGGAGAGGAGGCCGAGAGGCTCCTGCGCGCCTAGCGCCCTGGTTTCCCGCGCGGGCTCAGGCAGCGCTGCGGACAGCCCGACGTCGCGCGTGCGCATCGCGGCGATGGAGGAGGGGCAGGGCCGGAGTGGGCGGGGGCTCCGGCTGCGTGGGCGGGGCGATGGCTGCAGGCCCGCCTCCCGCCCCGCCCTCGGCGCTCGCCCGGGACCGGTCCGAAGGGCTGAGGCGCTGCCGCTACCGCCGCAGGGACGCGGGCGCGGGGCGGGTCCCAGCCGGTGGTTTCGGCCGCCGGCGCCAACCTCGGGTAACCGCGCCCCCGGATCACCCACCCCCCGCCCCCGAGGCCGCTCTATATGTGGCGGGTCGCGGCCGGCGGGCCATGGAGCACGGCTGCCGTTCCCCACAATGGAACCGGCGGAGCAGTTCTTGCTGGACGCGCTCGCCTACCTGGAGGGCGCCCTGGGATTCCTGTGCTACGTGATGCTGAAGCTGGTGGGCTCGCCCTACGGGCGCTACTCGTCGCCGCGCTCCTCCCTTCGGCTGCCCGCGCGGGCCGCCTGGGTGGTGCAGGAGCTGCCCTCGCTGGCCCTGCCGATCCTCGCGTGCGCCGGCGCGCCGGCCGAGCGCCTCAGCCGCTGGCCCAACTGCATCCTCCTGGCCATGTTCCTCATCCACTACGCGCAAAGGTAAGGGCGGGCTGCCCTCGCCTTCCCCCGGCCCCCCGCCCCGTGCGCCGCCCGGTCCCTGCCACCCCCGGGGTTCTGCCCCCTCCCTGCCACCCCCAGTGCGCTGCCCTCCCAGCCGCAATGCGCTGCCCCTACCCTGAGCCCCCACCCCCCACCCCGTGCGCTGCCCCATCCCTGGCACCCCCTGGCCCTGCCCTCTCCCTGCCAGCCCACGCGGGCTCCCTCTGCCTGTGCACCAGGGCCTGATGCCCTCTCCCAGTGTGCTCCTTTCTACAGTTTCACCTTGATCCCTTTGCGCGGGTAGAGGAGCTTTCACCAGCCAAATAAATGGTCACCTACAACTTGAAAACCCGGTTTCCTAAAACCGCTCCTGATTTCCCCTTCCCACTGAGCAGACTGCCTGGGCTCGGGTGGATTTCGTTCAGAGACTCTCACCTCCAAATTCCTCAGGCTCCCTCAGGGTTCTGGGAGTGGATTTACAAGAAGCAACCTTAAACACACATAACGTCTTTGAAGTGGCTTCCCTCTATGCTTGGTTTTGCAAAGAGTGACTCGTGCCAGTGTCTGAGTTCTCGGGACTCTCTCCGGCTCTTAGGCTTGGCGTTTGCACAGCTGAACCAAACGGCTACCCAAAGTTTAAAATCAAAAATGTTTATTCAGATTTCAGAAGGCTGCCCAGTTAAAAAGAGGTGTTCTCTGCATGAGAGGAGGCCAGGCTCACTTCCTCCGTGAACTTGGGCTGGTTATTCAACTTCTGTCACCGTGGGCCCTGCCTTACTAGAGCAGGGGACATAAAGGATGGGTGTCGTCGCGTAGCCTGTCTTAAGGCCCTGCTGCAGCTGGGTCCCCTTCTGCCTTTCTGCGTGTTCTGGAAGTGGGCAGAGTCTGGGTCCCACAAGGCTTTGAGTCCCATGTACCTGCACTCCTAAAGTGCCCCGTAGGCAAAGTTGTCCACAGCCAACTGGGCGTTTTGTGATGTGATGGAACATTACTGCAGTTTGAGTATCAATGGAATTCTTCTGTCTATATGCACTTCTCCAGAAACATGCCCAGAACCTGGTCTGTCTGCTTCTGTAGTGCCTAAACCAAGCTCTGGAGTCAGACTGCCAGGTGTTAGCCCAGAGCCATCGCTGGTCACCGGGGATAGGTTACGAAGCTGCTCTGCCGTCAGTTTCCCCATCGGTGAAACGGGCACAGCAATGGTACCAGCCAGCCAGCAGTGGTGCTGGCATGTGTGTTCAATAAAGCCAGTCCCATCAAATGCCAGCAGATCTGAATGGCCAAGGATAACAAGTAGCAGCACTTTATGTCGCCGTGCAGGCGGGCGTATTCGCATCCATGCTCTGCATGTCATTCGTACAACCTGCTCCAGCTTCAAGTGCCAATAAAATAACGTAGGAAGATGAGGCATTGGAAAGGTGGAAAGGGAGCCCTTTGCAGAGCTTTGCATGCAAGTCTGGAGTTGGAGCTTTTTGACATAAGATGTGTGTGGAAAACTGGAAGCAGCCTCCCAAAGGGCCCAGGTTGCTTCTAGAACTAGAACAGGAATGGAGATCATTTTGTGTACACGAGGCCACTGAGCCACAGAATTAAGGTATTTTACACACTTAGACAAGAGACTGCTGGGACTAAACCCCACCCCCACCCTGGTCTTTCAACTAGTGGCTTTAAAACCTCTGCTCCTCTGGGCCGGATGTAGTATTTTTTTAACTGCAGAGCTTTTTTTTTTTTTTTCTCAAATCGTACAGTCATACACACAGCCCGTGTGGTTTGGGGACATTTAAGTTTTCCCAATAGAAAAGATAAGCATCTTCCATTCAACCCAAGCAACTAATTTATTAAACGGTCATTTGACCTAAGCCGTTGAGCCCTTGGACGAGAATAGAAGTACAAACTGCATCCAGCATTTGTTCGAAACATCCAGCCAGTCCAGGAAACCTTCACACAGCTCCGTCACCTGCCGGGGCTCCGCAGACGAGACAAGACTTGAGTAAGAAAGGAGACTGCATGAGTCCAAGCCTAAGTCAGGCTGGTGGCAGGAGAAACACCAACCGGGGACGTGCCTGGGAAACACCTGCCAGGCTGAGTGGGCGGGACTCACGGGACTTGGCAGATGGCTGCAGAAGGCCTGCACCAAGCTGTGGGATGGCAGGACGGAGGCAGGGACCTGCCCGAGGCAGGTTTTGGCCTCTTGAGGACCCCAGCCAGGGAGAAGGGCTTCCCGTGGTCTGCTGGGAAGGGGAAGGGCTGTCGGCCTGTGTGTTTTTCTATATTCACTTGGCCCACGTTGGCTGAGGGTTGATTTACATGCCTGGCACTCTGTCCACTATCGGGCGGACAGAGATACAGATACTCCCTGAAGGAGTCCAGGAGAGCGAGGCAGAACTGACAGCATCTTCTGGGCGGAAGAGCTGGGGGTGGGAGGGAAGGGCTGCCTGCGAGGGGAAGAGGGGACAGCTGTGGGGCGGAACATGCGGCCCCAGCCAGTCCCCCAAGGATGGCGAAGGGCCTTTGTAGGAATGTTTTCTAATCCATGGCCAACAGTGGGACTGCCCCGCCGGCGGCCCTGGGTGGTTTCAGTGTCCCCTACATCCTGTCGTCACGGAGACCCGTCCCGTCCCGTCCCGTGGTGCGCAGGCTTCCGGGTTCCCGCGGGCACCAGCCGCATCTTCTCACACTAGCCCTGGTCCCCGAGGCTCTGGGTGCAGAGAGCATGTTTGTACTCTCACCCACTCGCCTGAGCCGGGAAAGTGGGATCAGATCGGCCCAGAACTGCTCTGCATTCCTCAGCGACCCTTAGACCTCGCTCCCTCCACCCCCAGCTCAACTCTGTCCCGCTGCATCTCTGTCCTGCTGCTTTCTGTCCAGCCAAGCAGACTTTTCCATGTTACCTAAACCCTGGGTGTCCCCTTGGGTCGCGGATGTCCCCTTCCCTCTCAGCAGTGACGCATGAGTCACTGGCTTATTTTGGCCTCGGCTCCTCTGGTTAACAATAGGTACAAACCTAAGTCCCACTTGAGCACAGTCACCGCCGTTACCCTGAGGCCACCGAGGGAGGGTGCCAGATGCACCCTGCCTTCTGGAGTGCAGACTTTCCAACACCCACCCCAGGGTCCAGGGTCTGCACTTAGCCAAGTCCGTGACCTTGAGGGATCTAGATTCTGTCGCTACTCCTGATGGCAATGCTTCAAAGCAGCTCATCTGCTTAGATCCGTCTCTGCTCCTGCTGGGATCTGTTAATGGCCAGGGGAGAGCCTGGCCACTTTAAACGTGGTGTATGACAGGTGTAACCTTAAAACACAGCAGAGAGCTGGAGAGGGTGACAGACACGCCCAGTCCTTCACCTTACTTTGTGGCTTTCGGCAATTGGAGGAGAGGGAAGCTTCTGTTCTGAGTGGCGAAACACTTGTGTTAATAACCTTGCCTTGGAAGGGCAAAGGGCTTAAGTGTATGGCTTGACTGCAATTTAATCATTTCAGCAAGAGTCTTTGGCAGAAGGGAAGACACGCAGAAGGAACTGAGCCAAATTCTAGGAAGCGCTGTCGATCTCAACAATGTCAAATTGTTGAGAAAAAAGTAACGCGGTCAGTTATTAAATTTGGCAACCACTCTCAGTTGTAAACATTTCAAAAATGTTTAAATCCATTACCTAAATTACGGCCCAAATCCCGGCTGTGTTATTTGGTCTCAGCAGATTGGGGGTGTGCGACGTTATGGCCCATCCTGCGCGAGGCTGTGTCCAACTACTTATCTTTCAAGAGGCAGATCAGTTGCTGAGTGACTCATTTCTTGTCGCAAGAAAACTGAACTGTTATTATTCCAGTTCATTGGCAAAAACATTTAAAGTGCGAATTCTTGTAGTTAACCGTGTGAGTGAAACGGTCACGACGCTTGCGTCTGGGATTCCCAAAATCGAACTCTTACTTTCAATGATTAAAGAATAGTCGTTCCTCGTGGCTCCTGGCACGGAACCGGCCAGCCTGGTCCTGCTTCTCGCCCCCTCCCACGATATGCTGGATGGAACACCTGAGACGACAATGCCTTGGAGCATCTCTGCCTCCTGGCGTCCTCTGATCCCCCGGGTCACCATATTCCTCTGAGCCTCTGGGTCTCTATCTGTTAAACAGGGTGGTAGTCACAGTTTTGAGTGTAAAAAGGCATGGTGTGTAGGGTTCGGAATTACTGGGAGCATTTTCATCAGGAACTACGAGAAGCCCCTTGCTGTTGTCTCAGCCTGTGAACTCCCCCGTAAAGGAGAAGGCGGGCGGATTGCTCTGGGCATGGAAGTGCCCGATGCTCGGCTTCTCCAAGCTCTTGGTTCGACCCCTCCTCGGACCTGCCCCACATTCCTGATTGTGTTATAGACACAAACACTCGCAAGTTTCCAGGGGATAACAAAAACAACTCCATAGAAAGTACATATTATTTCTTTACATAGAACAGAAAGAAAATAAAATGAGGAAGTCCTAACACAATGAAGAACAAAGTGTCAGATTCAATCCCACACCCCCTCTGATCAGGTGGGGAAGGAATTCCAGGCTCCCTGGGACCTGGCTATTGTGTATGTATGCAGAACAGGAAATGGCTTTATAACCCAGTACCTAAATAAAATACTTTTAAGTCTAAGCACGTCATCGGTTCTCAAAAAAGCGATTTCTGCATTAAGGAATTTTCAGCCTCTGACTTAAGGCCTTTTTTCAGGGAGGGGTGGCATTCGTTTCCCACAGGTGATTGTGAGGTTGAGACAATGCTGGATGCCTGTCGTAACTGATGTGGCCTGGGTCCCAGGCCCTGGGAGGTGACCGGCACTGTGGCCACCCAGCAGGTGTGCCCGCCCCCCTCCGTGTCTGAGCCTGGATCCTTCACCCCGGCAAATGACTGGGGCTCCCCCGCATCCTTGCGCCGCTCTGCTTAATTTATATGGACATGGAAATTTGAATTTCATAGAATTTTCATGAGTCGTGAAATAGTCTTTTTATTTCCCTACACACACACACACACACACACACACACACTATTAAAAATGTAAAAACCATCGTTAGCTCGCAGGTTGTGCAAAAACAGGTAATGGACTCGTTTGGGCCGTGGGGCGATATTTGCTGACCACTGATCTAGACTCACATTGGTGTCACAGGCATAGGACACGAATGACGAATGGGGAACATTCATGAAAGCAGAACCAGACGGAGGTCTGGGTTTCTTCTCTGCAGGGTGCCAGCCAGTGTACGCCAGTGTAGCGTTCAGCCCAGAACTGGAAACCAGGTTGGGAGAAATTTATCAGAAATGTCCCGTGCAGAAATGTCTGCCTAACCCCAGGTGTTGACTGTTTCGTCGGAGTGGCTTTCTCGACACTTCACTCGTCTCTAATTTAGAAATTTGTGACATCTAGACTAGAGGTTTTCCTTCAGCCATCTTTCAGGGCCTCTTTTTCCTGTTTCACGCTTCCTGTTTTTCCTCCCCTCTCTGGCCCTGCGTTCCTAGGAGCCCGTGTTGAATCCAGCAGGGGTTCTGTTCAGGTCCACAGTCCTTTAGGAGCCGAGCACCCTGCATTTGAACAGGCATCTTTCTAAACTAAGCCCAGCCCCTGCATCCCCCCTTAAGTCTTACTTCCTGCTTTTTTTTCCCCCCTGGATTTATTTCTTCAAACTTTCTCAGTTCTGTCCTGCAGTTTGCCTCCTGGGAAATTCCTTAAGACCATAACTCGAAGAGAAGTTTCTCCCAGCTTTCTCACCATACTTCCCCTTGTCTGCTTTGCCACAGCTAGAGGGTCCCTTAAGCCAGCGTCACAAACGCGCAGTTCACTGCTGGTGCCTCCCAAGTCCTGGCGCTCAGAGACAGGCTGAGAACTGCTTTGCCTTCGGCCAGGAACTGTTTCCTCCGGGTCTAACACCAGGCCCTCCACCCTGGCTGAGAAGCGGGGTGGGACAGAAAGGCACATGACAGCAGTGCCTGATCACAGCGGGTCTAAACCTCTGCCTGTTTTTAAGGGAGCCTGTGCTGGGCCACGACACGCACACTTGCCCAGGTCAAGACCTGGTGCTGGCCTTGCATTGCGAGTGTCTGTGGTCAGCCAGCATCCCATGGCGCCCACTGTCCCGGCGCTCTGCCCAGTGGGGCTCCAGCTACCCCGAGGCGCAGAGAGATGGCTGGGATTTTTTTTTCTTTTTGGGGTTCTCGTCAACCCTGTAGTTTCTGGGCCGGTCACTACATCACCGATGACATAATAGCCCAGTGGCGGCTTGCTCTCCAACTGGTGCCGTGTCCTAAACTCGTGTAAGCTATTCTTTTGGGGAGAACTGGCCCCCACAAGAGGAGAACCCTGAAGACTGCTCTTGCTTCATGTGAATGTTCTCCTAGGATGCCACGTGGGACTGTGGGGAGAGGAGGCCTCGAGGACGTGCAGCCGACACTGTGGTGCTGTTATCGCGCTGTCTGTCAGCAGCTGATGGTGGTTTCACCCTGGAGTAGATGGCCAAAATGGAAACATTGAGTTTTTACATTCTCCCGTTTTAAGCTATAATCTACATAAATCGAATCCACTCATTTCAAGTCTATAGCTAGGCCGATTCTGATGACAGGATAAAGGTGTGCAGTCATTGCCACACTCCAAATATAGAGCAGTGGGGGCCCCTGGAGTGCCCTGTGTGCCTCTTTGCAGTTAATCCCCTCCCTTGACGCTGGTTTTGCCTTTTCTAGGATTCCATATGTCGAAGTTCCATTTCTTTCATTTCATAGAGGGGTTCAGGCTGTCGCTTTCTCCTTGGGTCAAGTTTAGTCACCTGTGTCTTTAAAGAATTCCGTCAGATTAATTGGCATAGAGCCTTTGAAAACAGTTTCTTCTTGTGCTCTTAAGGACTGTAGGATGCATAGTGATGCCCCCTCTCTGAATGTATTGCACCTTGTTTTTAAAGAGAAAATTAAAACAAAAAAATTGGCACCCTGTTTTCTTCATACATTTCTAATCATATATATATATTGTTTCTGGTAAAGTACACAACCAGAGAACATGACCTCCAAGTTACCCAGATTGACACTTGAACTCTGCTACTCACCCTGTGGCCTTGAGCAGGTGAAGACCCCGAGGCTTCATTTTGTCCTCTGTCAAGCGTGTATGACAGTGTCTCCTGGGCAGGGAGCTGGGAGGCCTTGCCAGTGATGGGCACTCGGTGAATGGGAGCTCGGTGAATGTGGTGGTGACAGATAATGTGGTGGTGGCCCCCAAATCGTACTGCTCAGACAAGAACAAGTACTTGTTTTAGGATGGTGGAAATTTCGAGAAACTCTTGAAGGCGTCAGTTTTCTCTCGTTCAGTGTGTCTGCCTCCTACTCTGGATAGTTGGAATCCTGGATTTGTGCACAAAGGCGTCAATATTACTGAAATACAGTTCCTTCTTTAACTGGAAATTCTTTTCTTTTTTTCTTTTTATTTTTTCTTTATTGGCCTCCCTGTGGCATACGGAGTTCCCTGGCCAGGGATCAGATCCAAGCCATAGTTGTGACCTACACCAACAGCTGCGGCAACACCAGATCCTTAACCCATTGTGCTGGGCTGCAAATCGAACCCGCGTCCAGTGCTGCAGAGATGCTGCCAATCCAGTTGTGCCATATCGAGAACTCCGAAGTGGAAATTCTGCTTTTCACCGATGTAATAAATTTTAGTTTGCTAAGAATGACTTTTCTGCAAAAAGCAAGGTTAAATAAAAACCAAGACCCTTGAAAGGGAGCTCCCCTTGTGGCTCAGTGGGTTAAAAATCCGACTAGTATCCATGAGGATGTGGGTTTGATCCCTGGCCTCGCTCAGTGGGTTAAGGATCCAGCGCTGCTGCAAGCTGCAGCATAGGTTGTAGATGTGGCTCGGATCTGGCATCGCCGTGGCTGTGGTGTAGGCCTGCAGCTCCGATTCAACCCCTAACCAGGAACTTCCGTATGCCACAGGTGCAGCCCTAACCCTAAAATGAAAGCAAAACCAAACCCAAGACACGTAGAATTACAGAAATTAGATTCTTTATGCTTGTTTTTTTTTCTCTTTTGAATATGTGTATATGTTTCTTGTTTCCATAAGGACCTTGA
The DNA here is from genome assembly GCA_004024745.2 of Catagonus wagneri. Lineage (NCBI taxonomy): Eukaryota > Metazoa > Chordata > Mammalia > Artiodactyla > Tayassuidae > Catagonus > Catagonus wagneri. The sequence goes on along the minus strand of PVHT020000009.1, from coordinate 20,873,130 downwards.
TTTTCCCATTTCTGATCCGCGGAGGAAAGCCCGTGCCACTGTACGTTTCTTTCCTGGCCTTCATGTTCTGTACCTACAACGGCTACTTACAGAGCAGATACTTAAGCCAGTACGCAGTGTATGCCGACGACTGGGTCACCGACCCCCGATTTCTGGCAGGTGAGTGTCCTCGGTGATGGACTCCATCATTCTCATCATAACTTCCGTTTTCACGTTCCAGTAGTGACCAGTTAGAAAGCACACACTTCTCAAGAGAACGGAGTCTCTGCGGAGGGCCGCGACCCAGCGGGGGGCCGAGTGCTGGCCGGAGGGAGGGTCCGGCTGTCCCAGCGCCCGTCAGCATCCGCAGTGGGGATGACGCAGGTGCCTGGTCCCCTCGCCCACGCAAGCACTGCAAGCACAAATACCTGTTCTCAAGGTGGGCTAAAAATAGCCACAAGGTCCAGCAGAATGAGCCGTGCAAGATCCAGGAGGCTTGGTGCTAGCTGGCCGTGTAATCTAAGACGGTCGTTACACCGCCTCCAGGTTCTCCTGGAGGGTGAGATTGCCAGCAAGGCAATCAGACTTTTATGGTCATATGGACTTGAATAGACTTTGAGGTTGGTGACACTTTTGAAATTTTTTTTATTTTTATCCATTAGTGTTAAGGAAAGAACATATGCAGAGCTCTAATTATAACCTTACAAGTTCTGAACAAAAGTGGTAATAAAACGGTCTTCAAAAAATATGTGCAAGGGAGTTCCCAGATGGCCAAGTGGATTAAGGATCTGTGTTGTCACTGCTGTGGTGCAGGTTCAGTCCTCCGTCCAGGAACTTGAGTATGCCTCAGGCGTAGTCTGAATACATATATATGCAAGAATGTTAAAATATGTAATTTAGGGGCTTTTGGTTATATGGAAGTTTCTTCTAAATGTTTGCCTTCCTAGCATGTTAAGAGTCACA
>PVHT020000009.1:20848418-20872088 GCA_004024745.2 Catagonus wagneri | reverse complement strand
GTTAACGATCCGGCGTTGCCGTGAGCTGTGGTGTAGGTTGCAGACGCGGCTCGGATCCTGCGTTGCTGTGGCTGCGGCGAAGGCCGGTGGCCACAGCTCCGATTAGACCCCTAGCCTGGGAACCTCCACATGCCGCGGGTGCGGCCATAAACCCGCGGCCATAAAATGACAAAAGGCAAAAAAAAAAAAAAAAAAGAGTCACAGATGTGGCTCGAATCCTGCATTGCCATGGCTGTGGTGTAGGCTGGCAGATGTAGCTCCGATTGGACCCCTAACCTGGGAACCTCCATATGCCACGGGTGGGGCCCTAAAAAGCCAAAAAAAAAAGATCCTTTTCTAGCTCCACAAATCTGTGCCTCTGTGAAGTGCTGGACTGAATCGTTTTGCTGGTACACAGTCCGCTAAGAGCATCCTGATTCACCAGCTTTGTCTCTTTTTCTTCAGCCCACATTTTCCGCAGGAGGAGACAGAACAAACTTGGCCATCCGCCAGGAGCTGCACCCACACCTTCTGCCTCCCAAGGTTCAGATAAAGGGAAGAAATTAGCTTCTTTCCACATGAGAAAGGAAAGGTCAGGGGTTAAGCAGCTGGCCCTAGATCTAAACTGAGTAACAGCAGAGTGGTGGTGTGTTCAAGCCAGCTCATCACACTGGCCCAGAAAAGGAGTCAAGCAAGGCACAGAGGAAATGGCTTTTTTCAAACTAAAAGAAAAAGGTTTTAAATGTTTGTTTCAGATTCTCATGGACTCATTTCTATGATGAATTGTTTGAATACTTCCTTTTTTTCTTTTTAAGGCCTCGCCTTCGCCATATGGAGGTTCCCAGGCTAGGGGTCCAATCAAAATCACAGTTGCAGGCCTACACCACGGCCACAGCAACAACCAGATCCAAGTCACATCTGAGACCTGTGACGCAGCTGTGGCAATGCGAGATCCCTCACCCACTGAGCGGGGCCAGGGATGGAACCCACATCCTCACGGATACTATGTCAGGTTCTTAACCCATTGAGCCACAGTGGGAACTCCCACCTTTTTTTAATAGCTTAGAACAATCAAATTAACTCGTTTTGTGAAGTCAGGTTCTTCCTTTTATCAAACACTGTTTTGAGATTTTGCTTTTACTTGTGGGAATTCATCCATGTGATATTGACGCTTCTCCTTTAAGCGATGAAAAACCTCTGCAGACTTGTAGGACTGGGGAGAGAAAACGTTCAAACGCTTTGGGCTATCTAGTCAGAGCCACGAGGTGAGGTTGGGAGTTGAGGTGCCCGAATAGCACCCCCAGGTGTGACACCTGGTGTGCAAGCAGCAGGTCGGAGGTGGGGGAGGCCGTGAATATGCTTTCAGTTGTTCAGACCAGGCGACAGAGGAAGGAGAGAAGAGGACCCAAGGGTCAGCGGCTCAGACCCACCCCTCCGGGGGGCCTGCACGCAGCTGGTCGCGGTGAGCACGTGCCGGGATGTCCCTCCTCCTCAGCCACATGAGGGGACTTGCGCTTCAGACGGTGTTTGTGAGGACAGATAAGCTCCGGGCCGACCCACTGATGACGACCACAGCTTTCCTGGAAAAGAGCCTTGTGGCGGAGTCATGTCATATTTCCGATCGTACCAGTCATCCTAAAAACATAGATTGTCCCCATCAGGTCACAGTATTTTCAATCCGTTAGATCATTTATTAGTATTATTAGAAAAGCAAAGCCCGGAGTTCCCATCGTGGCGCAGTGGAAACGAATCCAACTAGGAACCACGAGGTTGCAGGTTCGATCCCTGGCCTTGCTCAGTGGGTTAAGGATCCGGCGTTGCCGTGAGCTGTGGTGTAGGACAACAGCTGTAGCTCTGATTAGATCCCCAGCTTGGGAACCTCCCTATGCCGCGGGTGTGGCCCTAAAATGCAAAAGACAAAAAAAAAAAAAAAAAAAAGCAGAGCCCTATCTCACACGCCTAGAGCAGTGCGTATAAGTCATTTTTCTAAATAAAGGACAACATTCATTCAATGATTTTTACTCTCAATGATGCCTGTGTTATATCAGTAACAATCATATGAAGGATTATAATAATAATGTTCATTCAGGCTGGGGTTTATAGATTTTGTAATTTATTAACCATAATACTCTTGAGTATTTTCTTTTCTTTAGGTTTTGCCTTGTGGTTAGTAGGCATGCTGATAAACATCCATTCAGATCATGTCCTAAGGAACCTCAGGAAACCAGGGGAGACTGGATATAAAATACCGAGGGGTATGTACTGGAAATGGGGGATTTATTCTGAAATTGTATCGAACGACGCCTTGCCGTTTTAGTTCTGCCAGATCTAATAACTAAAGTACAGTGTTTATTAGCTTCAGGTTTTCAGAATGAGTCACTATTATTAGTAGCCGTGACCATGACTAAATTTACAATTAAATTATCATAAAATAATTAAAATGGTAAATGAACCAATTCTGGAGTTCCCATTATAGCTCAGTGGGTTAAGAACTTGATTAGTATCCATGAGGATGTGGGTTCAATCCCTGGCCTCGCTCAGTGGGTTAAGGATCTGGTGTTGCTGTGAGCTGCGGTGTAGGTCACAGATGCCGCTCGGATGAGGTGCAGCAGTTCTGGCTAAATGAATGGTTATGAAGCGAAAAGGAAAGTCCAGTCATATCTGTGTTTGGAAAGAGTATAAGTAGGAATTTATGGCTTAACAGGGGGTGGCCAGTACTTCATTTCTGGCAATAGCGTAGAATAGATACCTTGACTGACCCTCCCTCCAAGAGCAAGTTGGAATGTTGGGTGAAGTTTTTAAGTGCATCAGTGCGGCATCCAAGATAGAAGGACTCATAAGAGGGGAAATCTCTGTGCCTGAGCCCAGAGTGTAACCTGTGAGCATCTGAACCTACTAGCTGGCCCTCGCGCTGGCACATAGGCCACATTTGTGCCACTCTGCTGGTCTGAAAACAGCCAGCCTTGACTTAGGATCCATGTGGTCCTGGACGGGTGTGTTCATACCTGCAGCCCACGCAAGCCCAGATCTGCAAGGAACCTGCCCTTAACTCAGGCCTCCCAGGGCCCAGCAGACCACTCGGTGGAGTAAGGGCCACAGGCGAAGCTGGTAGAGTCCGGGAGAAAGCAGGTAGCACGAGTCAGAACTTCATCGCCGTGAGCATCACAGCTCCTGGAAATCACAGAAACAGCCTGTAACGTGAATACTTACATGTTGAAAAAAATAAAAAGGGATTGACACTGTGAGTAAAGGAGCAATGTACTATCATAAGGACTAAATAGAAGTAGAAAACAATAGATTTTCCGGGAATTAAAAAAAAAAAAGGAGTTCCTGTCTTGGCTCAGCGGGTTAAGAGTCTGACTGGTATCCATGAGGATGTGGGCTCCATCCCTGGCCTCGATCAGTGAGATCAGTGGGTTAAGGGTCTGGCCTTGCTGCAGTGTAGGTCGCAGACTAGGAGGCTGGGGTCTGGCGTTGCTGTGGCTGTGGCGTAGGCCGGCAGCTGCAGCTCTGATTTGACCCCTAGCCTGGGAACCTCCATATACCATGCATGTGGCCCTAAAAAGACAAAAAAATTAAATAAATAAATACATAAATATTTTTTTTAAAGGTGAGCAGGTAAAACTAAAACCAGAGCAGAAGTGAGAAGCAGACAGCGTCATGCAGCTGAAATCCTGCTGCCCATCTCCCTGGAAACCGCACAGCAATAACAGTAGAACAAGTGACCCAAAGCCCCTGTTAAACCCGAAATGTCTTAAACTGTGACCCTAGGTTACCCTCAGGTCGTGCAGGCCGGCTCCCCGACCCCACCTGGCTCCACCCAGCCGGACTCCCAGGCCCCCGCCCCGCTCTGCACCCTGCCTTGGGTGTGATGGCCCCATGCACCCCACATGCTTAAAGGAAGGGCCGGCCCGTCCTTACAGGACCTGATGAGCCTGTGAAGACTTAGCGAGTGAATGAATGAGTGAATCTGGCCTTGAAAGTTAGTATTTCCTTCCTTTTTTTTTTTCTTTTTTCTGTCCAGGGGTCCCTAGGGGCCCATTTCAGCAAACTGGCTCGTTAGCTGTTAAGCTCCGTTCCCCTTCCGAGCCTAGGTTTGTCATCTTGACTCATTTAACGAGCCAAGTGATACATGAAAGTTTGTTAAAACCCGAAGCATTTGGTAGTCGCCTGCAGTTACTGCCACGCGCTGTGATGTGAAAAATGGAAACATGGCCCTGCTGGCTGTGTTGTATCGATGAAGGTCCTGGCGAGGCTGTGTGTCCCCAGAGCTGGCTTTCACATCCTGCGAGGAAGCGGCCCCGACTGCTGTGAGGCCGGCCTCTCCCGGGCCCCGTCGGAGGCCAACGCCCTGCCCGGTCTCTTCTCTTCCAGGGGGCCTGTTTGAGTACATCACTGCGGCCAACTACTTCGGCGAGGTGGTCGAGTGGTGCGGCTACGCCCTGGCCAGCTGGTCCGTCCAGGGCGGGGCTTTCGCTCTCTTCACCTTCTGCGTCCTGTTCACCAGGGCTCAGCAGCATCACCAGTACGTTTTCAAACGCTTTTCGCATTTTTAATTTGTTCTCTGACCTTGGTAGAGCCATTTTCAGGTGAGATTTTTTTTTTGGGGGGGGAAATGTTCATATTAATTTGCCGCATCCCAGTTCGTACCAGGCTTTAGCTAAACGAGTACGAAACCGCGCCGATGGGAGTTCCCACCGTGGTGCGGTGAGCTAAGAACCCGACTGCAGCGTCTCCAGACACTGCAGAGGAGCAGGTTCGATCCCCGGCCCGGCACGGGACGGCGGAGGGGGGGCGGTTAAAGGATCCGGTGACGTCTCAGCCGCAGCTCAGATTCAGTCCCTGACCCGGGAACTCATATGCCGTGGGTGTGACCACAAAGAGAAAAAAACAACAAAAACAAACCAACCAACCCACAAAGCAGATGTCCTGGCCGTGACCATCAGACACGCTGCGCTGCGGCACGTTATTTGCCCCACCTCCTGCTGAGCCCCTTGGAATTCCGCTGCCGGACTCCATGGTCAAGTTAGCGTCAGGCAGGGGGTGGGGTGGGTGACGTGGAACTCGCCGGGGACACCGGGAATTTGGAAGGGGCAGCCCCAGACCCTCAAAGAGCCCCCCTTCCCGTAAGTGCAGTCCACTGTGTGGGTTTGGGGTCCCTGCTGAGCTCTGGGGTTACCGTGCCTCAAAATCACATCAACTTCCAAAGCATTGTCTGAGTGCGGGGCCCAGTTATGAGTCGCCTGTGCGGCGTTTCCCCAGGTTTGCTGGCGAGTCGCCAGGCCCGTAGCGGGGTGCCTGTGTCACAGCCGGGTCTAGAGCAGGAGTTCTATCCTGGGGGCGGGGGGCGACTCTCAGTCCCCAGAAGATACTCAGGGTACGGCCACTGGGCTCCTCTCCCCGCCCCCCCCCCCGTCTGCGAAGACCACGCCTTGATTTGCTGATTGGCATGTCAGTCACGTGCCTATCACTGTGCTGTCAGTACACAGGTGGATTATGTGGGTTACATCCTGGTGAATCACGCTTTATAATCCGATGTGTCGAACTCTTCATGATGTAGACAGAGCCAAACCGTGTATCTGAGATGCCAGATTTTTTATCACTGCTTTTAAAAAGCCCAGCATCCCTTTATAAAGAGCAGTATTGTCCCTTTTGTCAGCATCTGTTCACCGTTTCAGTGAGAAAATTAACTTCTGTTTTGTTTCTTATTTCAGGTGGTATCATGAGAAATTTGAAGATTATCCAAAATTCAGAAAAATTATGATTCCGTTTTTGGTTTAAGTTCATTGTCAGTGCACTTGAAGCTTTTCAATGCTGTTTCTCTAGGGATTATGTAAATGAATTTACGTCTTTGTAATTTTTCTGCCTTTTCATCTCGTTAAAGATTTGCCCAGGGTTCTGGCCCCAACACATAACTCTCTAATAACAGGCTAATCAGACTGAAATGAGTTGAGGTGTGACGCTGCGTCCTCTGCGTCTGTAGACGAAAACCTTTCTCCACCCTTTACACGCCCCCTACAGCAGTGGGTTTAAGGTCAAGGGCGAAGTTGCCCCTTCTCCCCAAGGGGGCCTGTTCCTTTTTCACGTCCCTCCCATCCCGGCAGGTCAGAGGCCCAGCTGCCCACGGTGCGCCCACTCTGCTCACCGTTGGGTGCTGGGCAGGCAGGGAAGTTGGGCGGAGAGAAGAGAGAAGCCCGGGGGAGGCTGGTGCAAAGGCTTCTGGCACCTGCTCCAGGCGGCTCTCCGGGTGTCTTCACCGGAGGCACAGGACCAGGCTGCTGTGTCCCCCGCGGAGGGGCCCTCTTGGAGGCCCTGGGCCGCGAACGTGAATGTGCCACGGGACAGCCCTGCCATCTCGGGCCACTCGCCGCGAGCCGTCAGGACTCCCTGGCCGGGGATGGGCTTTTCCCGCCTTCTGGAATTAGAATTTTAAGGCTTTTTTTTTTTAAGGACCTCACAATGTTGCCGAACTCTAACTTGAAACACAATTTCTTACTTCAGAGGCACTTGAAAAGTCCACCGAGGTAAACAGCAGTAATAAAATTTACTGCCTGTTACCAGATGCGTAAAATAAATCTCCCCGCTGGAAGGCCGCCCCAAAGCTCCCGAGCACACGCGGTCCTGACCCGCTCCTCTCCCGGGAGAGCACGGCCTCCGCGCAGCCGCCGCGTCTGCACAGGCCGGGCCTAAAAGAGGGAGACGGAAAGTTCAGGTTCACTGTGGTGGTCGCAATGCCGGGTGGCCCAGGCCTCCAGGACGCGTCTGAGGTTGTGTCCTGTGTGTGTCCTGACGGCACCTCAGCCCCCCCGGGCCCCCCATCAGCTCCCTCCGCCTCCTGCTGGCTCACCTTCCCCTTCCAGGGGCCTCCTCCACGGGGGTTTCCCTTTGGAAACTGTACTCTTGGTGTTAGTAGTTTTTAGAGTCTCTTAGGGTTTTAGGATCACACAGAAAACTTTTCCTGATGTGGCTGTGCTTCTTTTTAACTAAAAATGGAAGGCTTTTGTGGGAAAATTTTGATAGCAAGTAAACTTTGGCCCTTTTTCTAACTGAATAATTACTGTGAAACAATAAATATTTAGGATCTTCTCCAGAAAGCTCAAAAATCTGAGTGACGCATGGAGCTCCCTGGTGGCCTAGCAGTTAAGGATCAGGAGTGAACCTGAGTCACTGCTGTGGCTCAGGTTCAATCCCTGGTTTGGGAACTTCTGCATGCCACAGGTCCAGCCAAAAATAAATAAATAAAGTCAAGTTTAATTCTCAAAAAAAAAAAAAGTGGTTTAAAAAAAAGCCTCTGAGCAAGTCTTGACTGATTTGAGCCCCTGGGTTCTAGAAGGTATACCTGGCCAGAAGGATGCCTGTCTGAGAGCCAAGAATGCTCACTGTGAATTTTAACTTCTGTTGGTGCTTCTTTTTGGAGTGTCCCGTATGAGCAAAAGCTCGGGTTAACTCAGTAACACACAGCTACTGCTGTTTCACTGGCGTATGCCCTGGGTGGACGGACGACTTAGGGAGAAATGCTGATCCCGTTCTCTCGTCTGGCTATCTTCCTCTTACTAATAACTGTAACCTAGCAAGTTGTCCTCAGTCATTGTGCTCATGATGGTAATTAAGGAGATTAATAAAGTTACTGATAAAAAGTTTGGTCACTGTTTTGGTCTGTGTGGACACGTCTTCGTACTAGATGTTCAGATGATACCATTATTCTCAGCCCTTAAATCCGCTTTCCACCCAGATTAACATTAGCAGGCTCATGGAAGTTTACCATTTCTCTTTTTTTTTCTTTTTTTTCCCTTAACTTTTATCATGATAGTTTCCTCTGGCAGAAGAGACTGCCAAACAGTCTCTGGGTAACATTCTTCATGTAAATCTTGCACATGTCTGCTAAGGTTATTTTTAGACGTTTGATTTCTTTTAATTGTGAATGAGAATGTGTCCCCAAACACATTTCATAACCAAGATAAAGCAAAGCTATTGGTGTCTTTTATTGTCACATCCAGCCATGCTGCTGAGATTATATTATGAATTGCAGCTCTTTTTTTAAAAATTTTTTATTATAGTTGATTTACAATGTTCTGTCCATTTTTCCTGTGCAGCAAAATGACCATTATATGTATACATTCTTTTTCTTACATTATCCTCCATCATGTCCCATCACAAGTGATCAGATATAGTTGTTCCCTGTCCTACACAGCAGGACCCCATTGCTTATCCACTCCAAATGCAATAGTTTGCATCTACTAATCCCACTCCCAGTCCCTCCCGCCCCCCCCAGATCTGTTCTCCGTGTCCGTGAGTTTGTTTCTTTTCTGCACATAGGTCCGTTTATGCCATATTATTAGATTCCAGCTATAAGTGATATCCTAGCGTAGCTGTTATTCTCCTGACTTCACTGAGGCTGGAATTCCATCCATGTTGCTCTACTCAGTCAGCCCTTTGTTGTTATTCTCAGCTTCTCTAGCTCTGCAGCCACAGCCTTCTCAGATATCTTAAGTAGATGTGGTTTTGCAATATCCGAAGCTGTGGTTACTGTTGCTCCTTGCATTAGCAAGCAACTCAGGGACAATGTTCCGTTGCAGAGGCAATTGTTCAGATTCTCGTGTAGCTGAAACAGGAATGCCCCATTTGAGATCATGGGTTTGAGCTCTTATTTTCTGGTGTGGTTATTGTCCTGTTTTCCCCTCAAGCCATTAGGATCACGCCTTTGCTTTTTTTGTTACTCGTCTATTTATTGTGAGATTTTCAATAGCAGTCCCTGTAGATGGAAAACGAAGGTGAGGGTTTGCCAGGCGGCAGAGAGGGGACAGCAAGCCTGGACTTTCTGATCCTGGAGGTTATTTTGTCATTAGATTGTCTCAAAGTTCATCATTTCTTCGACTCTAACTTTTATCAGGATAATTTCCTCTGTATTTCCTCATTTATTAATATCTGATTTGGTCTCTTTTTTTTGCTATTCTCATTTGGTTGAGAGATTTTTGTTGTGTTCATAAACGCTGAAAAGGGATACTTCATTTATTTTCTTCCTGGCAAGTGTATTTTTAGCTTTTAAGGCTGTGTTTCCGCTAAGTAACATTGTCCACATTTCCTTCAGTAAGATGACATTCCTTAAACCCAATTATCTGTGCAATTCATATATTTCACCAGGTCACTGCTCATGCGTAACAGTATTCCTGTTTGTAAATACTTTTTTGTATATATGTATTACCGTAAGTCATCTGCTGTCACCAGCAGTGTGTAAGCCTCAACTATTACATGACATCTTTATATTTGGAATTTTAATCTTTAACTAAGTGATCAAGGTTTTTAAATTGTTCTTTTATTGTTTCAAATTAAGAATTTTTTGAACTAAAACCAGAAACTGCCGTGGTTCACTGATTGTTACATAAAACGTTTATTTACAAGACAATCTCACAAAAGTTACTTCTCACAAAGTAGGCACATTGTACCAGTAGCTCGCTGTCCTCTGTAAATTTACCCTCCAGGATTTCTGGCTGGTATTCATATGAAATTAAAGCAGACTCTTCGGCAATTTCCTATAGCTACAGGTCTTTTTCAGTGTTTCTAATTCGATATAAATACGATGATTCCATGAAATATAACGGAAATATGGATGAAGAATTCACTAAATTTTTCAAAAATTTAATCGCATTCCTATAATTACGTCCCAAATGGTCTCAGCTGTGCTTCTTAGGTTTGCTTTGATCTAAATATTTTCAGAAAACTAGTTTTTGTTTGGAAGAATACTTTCCACTTTTCAAACATTTGGGAGGATTTTATTTAAACATGTTTTTATTCTTTTTACATGTATAGTAGTTATAGCAGAGGTCATTTTCTGCGTGATTTCTCCTTGGTGGATTTCGAGTTTTCCTTTGTAGCCTCAGACATTCTTCTAGCAATAATAACACCATTTTTAAAGTTTGTGTTGTTTGTTCTGTAGTTTTGTTAATTCACACAAGTTAAAAATTCTCTGCTTTTGCGTTATGCTCTTGTCGTTGTTGTTTGGGGGGTCTTTTTTGGCTGCACCCACAGCATGTGGGAGTTCCTGAGCCAGGGATTGCTCTACAGCGGCCACCTGACAATGCCAAATCCTTAACTCACTAGGACAACTGGAAACTCCTTTGCTTTGTGTTTCGATGTGGTTGTTTTTCACAACTTTCCACTTACAGTCTGTCTGTTACCGGTATAAGATAATCTTCCTGCTGAAGGCTTTCTGCCTCTAATTCTACTTTGATAAGGAGACCCTCACACTGCTTTTTGTTAGTAATTCATCTGGCATTCCTTTGCCTGTCCGCTCATTTGAAGGTTTCGAATATCATTTGTTTTAGTTGTCTCTATCGGCATAATAAATGGACTTTGCCAGTTAATAAGTTAGCTCACATTCGTGTCTTGATTGCTACACTGAAAAGTTCTGTCTTTTATCACGTTTTCTGTTTTTGTTACCGATTTTCAGCTTCCTTTGTTTACTTTTTATAGTGATTTGGAAAGGAGCGTTTCTTTTTAATTTTTCAGCATCTTTAGGAATGCTTTTATGTTTTTCGGAGTACATTTAGAAGCTCCCAATTAAATACGATGAACTGAACATATTTCACTTCTCTCCTCTGCATTCTGACCCACATTACGATCACTGAGGGAATTTAAGGGTGAGGAGGAAATGGCCCCATAAAGAGCAGGCAAGTGAGTCATCGCTGCAGCATAAGCAGAGCACGTATGGGAGTAGAGACAGGCGTTGCGGCCAGAGGAGATGCGATGATGGAGAGAGCCCGCTCAGAGGTGGATGGAGCTGAGGAGGGGAATCTAGGCAACCTCAGCTTTCTGGGGTGGGTATTTTTTTCCCTGTCTTATTTGTTTGAAAGATCTAAAACTAATATATCAGATCTACTTCTTCAATGTTACACTTTGTGGGTTTCTGCAGGTTTTTTTTAACTAAAAATGATACTACAGGAGTGGACAGTAGCGTCTGGCTGCTGTAAATAGGAAAGGCAAAAACGGGCATTAAGGCATGTCTCGAGTCCATGCTCGGGGAGACTCACAGGACCATGGAGAGCTCCACGCAGGCAGCGGTCCTGGTCTTGGGGTAGCGGATCTTCCACCTCCCCTAGTTGTGGTTGTTACTGGGGGATCGAGGCAGCACTAGGAGTTCGTGAACCGCCCCGAGGTTTGATGGCAGTCCCTGCAGGCCGAATGAGGGAGTTTAAGGACGATTGATACAGTACCCCCCGCGTCCACGTACCCAGCGGAGAAAAGCAGGGTTCGGTCACTTGCCGACTTGCAGAGTAACCTGTGGCCCACCATGGCCAGGCGCTGAATCGGACAAGCGGTAAAAAGCAAAGGGCAACTTCGTCCCCAGTAGATGCGGAGTGAAGACAAGAATAGCCGGAAGCAAAATACAATATGCCATTTGCATTGTGGGAAACGAAAGAGACAGACAGCCTTCAGTCTGCTCAGAGGATATACAGTAGATCAACAACTTGGAGGTAAATAGTCTACAGGGGCCATAGCTGCAGAGGCCAGAGGCGTGAAGGGCAAGGAGTCTTCCCAGGACTGAATTTAGTCCAGTGGTGGTGAAAGTAAAGTGAGGAAGGGCAAATGCGAGGGGCCAGGGTAAAACAGACAGGGGAGGACCGTCGGAGGATGACATCCGTGGCGGCCAAAGGACAGAAAGGCCCATCGTTCAGGGTCCCCTGGATGCATCCCCGCGGGAGAATGACCACGCCGGGTCTGGCGGTTGCGGCGGTTCTCGGGCAGCAGTGAGCATGAAGCAGGTGCAGGGAGGCGGCGGGAAAAGAGTGGAGCGTGGGAAGAGGAGGAGGTGCTCTCACCAGAGACGAGGCCGGGTGGCGGGTGGGGGTGATAAAGACCCAAGGTGGAAGTTCAAAGGCTGAATTTTGAAATGAGCAGAAGAACCCAAGCCAACGCTTCACCAAGGAAAACGTGCTTGTGGCAATAAGCACGTGAAGAGATGCTCAGTGTTTTTAGTCATTAAGAAAATGCATCGAGGAGTTCCCTCGTGGCTCAGCGGGATGAGGACCCAGCAGCGTCACGGCTGTGGCCCGAGGCTGATCCCTGGGCTAGGAACTCCCACATGCCGTGGCTGTGGCCAGAAAAAACGAAAAAACACTTAATAAAGAAAATTATTGAAACCGTAAACATTCTGCCTCCCGCGTGATAGAATGGCTCAAATTAAAACCTGACCGTGCTCAGTGTCAGCAAGGATGTGAGGGAACCCAAAGTCACACATTGATGGTGGAAATGGAAAATGCAAGACCACGCTGGAAAACCAGCAGTTTCCTTCCTTTTCCCTCTCTCCCTGTCGCCACTTCTTCCTTTCTTCCTTTCCTTCCTGAACGCTTTCATTTTCTCACTCTCTCCCTTCCTTTTTATCTTCCTTTTTTTTTTGAATGGTCAAATATGTAATGTTAATTTGGCCAAATGGTCTTACGTTTTTATCACTGTTTGATAACGAACAGCAAACACTGTTGGTCTACAACATATCATCTGTCCATACACACGGCATCGTAACGTATTCTTAGTCTCTTAATTCTGAGTTTGAACGTCAATGGAGTTTCCACTGTGGCTCAGCGGGTTAAGAACCTGACATAGTGTCCGTGAGGACACAGGTTCGATCCCTGGCCTCACTCAGTGGGTTAAGGATCTGGTGTTGCCATGAGCTGCGTTGTAGGTTGCAGATGCAGCTCAGATCTGGCGTGGTTGTGGTTGTGGTGTAGGCCTGCAGCTGTGGCTCTAATTCACCTCCTCCCCAGAGAATTTTCATACACAGCAGGTGCGGGCACAAAAAGAAGAAGAAGAAAAAAGCTAGTTCAAAAATGGCCTCATTCTTGGAAAGATGCATCTCTCAAATCGCAGTGAAAGAGATGCAATTTTCTCTTGTATTTTCTACCACATGCCTTAGAACTTCTTACACAGTCACTCTCGCACACCCCATAAGACCATCAGCAGAATATGTTATGGGGAATGACAGTGTATGAGGCTGCCAGACACATATTCAGCAAAATCAGAGAGTTCCCATCATGGCTCAGCGGAAACGAACCTGACTAGAATCCATGAGGACTCAGGTTCAATCCCTGGCCTTGCTTGGTGGGTTAAGGATCTGGCGTTGCCAGGAGCTGCGGCGTAGGTCGCAGACACGGATCAGATCCCACATTGCCGTGGCTGTGCTGTAGGCCAGCAGCTATAGCAGCTATAGCTCCAACTTGACCCCCAGACTGGGAACCTCCATATGCCACGGGTGCGGCCCTAAAAAGATAAAAACAAAATCAGGGGACTGACTTCACTTGTTAAAATTATTCAGACATCAAATGATTGGTTATATGCTTATTATTTACAGAGGACATTAATTCACCAACATAAATAAAATAAAAGACAGCAGGCAGGAGACTACCTCATTCAATGTCCAGGGAGTTAATAATTTTCTCACTTTCTGCAGGCAAAGCCCTACCATGGTAGGAATCTCTGGAATTTTCCCCAGCGACTGAAGGGCATGCTGGCCCCTAGATAAACAGAGACGTCGTAAACAGAATGTTGCAGTCACCCAGGCTGATTTGTGCCCAGGAGACTGGGTGCCAAGGACCAGATGTGAGCACGGCCTGGCCTTCGTGGTTTCTGTTATATCTGCCGGGGTCAGCCCTGCTCTAGGACCTGTTCACTGAGACCCACCTGAAGACCTGGGATTAAGAGCTCGGAACTCACATGTTCAATGAAAATAAATGACTCCCACGCCTCATCTTACTGAACAAGGAAGCCAAGGTGGAAAGGCGCATGCTTTAGAGCAAGTGCGAGTGTGTCAACAGGAACCAATGGTCTGGATCCTGAAATAAGTGTGCTATTGGGAGCTGGTGACTTTCACGAGGACGGTCTGGACAAGGGTGCCTGTCGCCGCCTCTGGCTGGAGGTCATCCACATCTACGGCCACACACAGTTGGCTTGTGTCTTCTCAGACCCAGAACAGTCTGGGAACTGCGTGTCCTTGGAAGTGAGTGAGTGGGTACACAAGCTGGCCGGGGGGGACACCCCCGGGGGACCCTCTTGGGCAGAAGCAACTTCCAGAAGCTGAAACCCTCTCCCTGGGCCATTTTGGGACCCCTGCCTCTGCCTCTTTGCTCAAAGTACTGACTCAGCCCTGACTAGCATCACAAAAGAGGAGATTTTGGGGGGCGGGGGGCGTAATCCTTGGGCTGTGATGAAGTCCAGGATTTCCGGGTTAAGTCGTAACCCAAGCGTGAGTCAGCGGTGGCTCGTCCCCCCAGCCTTCTTCGGAACCCCTGGGGAGAGCCCTCTGTCTTCGCTTTTCCCGTCTGAAATTGTGTCCTCCACGACCGCGGGGACCAGCTCTGGGCTGGGAGTCAACGTGGGACCCCAGCACTGTTCACCTGCAGGAAGGAGGCTGGTCCACAGGCAACCCTGGGGCTGCCGCCGGGGCCGCAGCATCTCCTCGGGTGGTCGGCGGCCCGGCCTCCGTGGAGGGACAGAGGCAGTTCTCCCTCGTGACTCAGGATCCTCGGCCACACTTGGCCCATATCTGCCCAAACACCCCTGTTGTGGCTGCCCCAGGGCTGGGGCAGAGGCCAAGGCTGTTTCCCACAGTGCTCTCCTGACTCATCCGTCCCTCTGCCCAGGGCGGCAGGCCCAGAGGGCGCCTGCCTCCTCCCCGCACTGTGCCCAGGGCAGCAAGAGCGGGTTGCCCACGCTGTCTTCGGATGGTGCACAGGGGCGGGGCGGGGCATGAGCCGGCTGAAGCCAGGCTCTGGTCACCTTCCAACGATTGCCAGCCGCCCCATTTGTTTTAACCCCACGTTAAAACAAATGACTCTCCCTCCCAGCCTCGACAGACAGTCCGTTCTTGCACCCTCTCAGAATCCCTGCAGCAGCGCCCCAGCTCGTCTTTGCTCGGCCTGGCAGCGGCTGGCACTCTTCCTGGCAGGGACTTCTCTCTCTAGCTTTTACCTGCTTCTCACCCAAACCACCTGCGTCCCGAGCTCCCCGCCTCCGGTGACTGCGTGGCCTGAGTCACCTGCTACCCGCTCAGTCTGCTGCTGTCTGTGGGAAAACGGCACACTGGCTGTCATGGCTAAAGGTGGAACCCAGCATGGCAGAGAACTTACTGTAGCGACCGCCTCGAAGGATGTTTTGCCAGGGCCAGATATCATTACAATGGCTCCCTTTGCATTTTCTTCTTTTCTTTTTCCTTTGTGTAACTGCACCTGCCGCATATAGAAGTTCCCAGGCTGAGAATCGAATCAGAGCTGCAGCTGCCGGCCTACACCCCAGCCACGGCAACATCGGATGGGAGCCACGTCTCTGAACTACACTGCAGCTCACGGCAACACCAGATCCTTAACCCACTGAGCAAGGCCATGGACACTGTGGTGGTCTCCTAACCCACTGAGCCACAGCAGGAACTCCATGACGACTCCCTTTTCAAACTCCTGCTGAAACTTCCATCTCTGCTGGATCCAGGCGGAATTTGTGCCCTTGGTGCCAAGACACTGCAATTTGAATCACTCTTCTCACTGATTCCATTTCTAGACAGCTCTGCCTTATTGGGTAGGACTCTCCTGACCTTACGTCTCAGAGAGGAGAGCAGAGCTAGAGGGACTGGCTGCCCAATGGACCGTCATGGGGAGAAAGCCGTCTCCAGTGGCAGCTTTGCCCTCCCCTGGCCAGCCCAGGGGAGGGGACCATTCCTGTGCATCAAGCCCACTTTGATACGCACCTGCAACCCATGCTCGGAGATTCGCACTTACCGGTGGGAGCTGGAGAAAAGACCTTCAGCCCTTAAAAACTCATTTGAATCAAGCTTTCAAAAAACTGACATTCAAATGTATGGTTTTTAAAAATATCTGATTATAATCGATTTACAATGGTCTGTCGATTTCTGCCGTACAGCAAAGTGACCCAGTTATATATATCCGCATACATAGACAGCATTTTTCTTATATTTCCTATCATGTTCTATCACAAGTGACGGGATATAGTTCCCTGGACTGTAGAGCAGGACCCTGTTTCTTATCCATTCTAAATGGAATAGTTTGCATCTACTCACCCCAAACTCCCCGTCCCTCCCCCTCTCTCCCCCTCCCCCTTGGCACCAGTCTGTTTTCGACGTCTGTGAGATTGTTTCTGTTCTGTAGACAGGTTCATCTGTGCCATATTTTAGATTCCACATGTAAAGGATATCATATGGTATCAAATGCATAGTTTTTATGTCAATAGCACAACGACTACGAGCTTTGTCCAACAAGCATATAATTGTTCACTGTCGTCTCTTATGATCTTTTGCGTTTCTGTGGTCTCAGGTGTAACATATCCTCTTTCATTTCTGATTTTATGTATCTGAGTCTTCTCTCCTTTTTCTTCATGAGTCTAGCTAAAGATGTGTCTATTTTGTTTACTTTTTTCAGAGAACCAGCTCGTCTGGTTCTTTGTTGTCTTTTTATTCTCTATTTAATTTCCGCTTTAATGTTTCTCTCTTCTTCCATTAACTTGGAGTTTCATTTGTTTTTCTTTTAGTTCCTTGAGATGTAAAGTTAAATTGTGTACTTGGGACTTTTCTTGTTTATTGAGGAAGGCGCTTATTGTTATCGTCCTCCCTCTTAGAACTGCTTTTGCTGCATCTCACAAATTTTTGTATATTTCCATTTTGTTCGTCTCAAGATATTTTTTATTTTCTTTTGATTTCTTCTTTGACCTATTGATTGTTCAGTAGCATGTATAGGTTACTCTATACATATCTGTGATTTTTCCATTTTCTTTGTGTAAGTAATGTCTACTTTCATACGATTGTGGTTAGAAAAGATGCTTGATATGATTCCAGTCCTCTTAAATTTATTGCGGCTTGTTTTGTGGTCCCATGTTCACTTGGAAAGAATGTACATTCTGTTGCTTTAGAAGAGAATGTTCTGTATATATCTGTTAAGACCATTTGACCTAATTAATGTGTCAATTAAGGCCAGCGTTTTCTGATTGATTTTCTGTCTGGATAATAAATCCGTTGATATAAGTAGGGTATTAAAGTTCCCACTTTAGGTCAGTTAATGTGTGCTCTCTGTTTTTAAGTGCTTCTATTTTGAGTGCATTAATACTTATGAATATTATGACACCCTCCTGTTGGATTGAGCTCTTTACCATTATGCAAGGCTCATCTTTGTCTCTTATTACAGTCTTGTTTTAAAGTCTGTTTTGCCTGATAAAAGCATGGCTACTTCAAAAAAATATATAAATAAATATGCAGCCACTCCAGCTTTCTTTCAACTTCTATTCACATGGACTAGCTTGTGCTTTTAAAGTGGCGTTTTTCTATATGTAAGTACAAGCTCTAACAACTCTGTAGATGTGTTAGTGTGACAGATGGAGTCTACAGTGGCTCCATGAGCCCCGGTCTCTAGAGTTCACATCTTGCGTGATCCCTTCCTGTATTATTGTTCTCCAGAGAAACAGAAATTATCTGATAGCAACATACATATGATTTATTATAAGCAATCAGGTCACACAATTACAGAGGCTAAGAAGTCCCATAGCCTTCCATGGATGAGCTGGAGACTCGGGAAAGCCTTGGTGTACTGTCAGTCTTGAGTCTGAAGCCCTGGGAACCCGGAGACCTGATCATGCAAGCTCCAGTCTGTGGGCAGAAGAAGACCAATGTCTCGGTTCCAAAACAGTCAGTTGGAGGGAGTAGATTCTTTCCCGCTTAGGCTCTGGTTCCATTCCATCCTCCAAATGACTGGATGAGACCCACTCACATTGGGGAGGGCTATTTACTTTACTAAGTCTACTGATTCAGAAGCTGTTTCATCAGGAAATGGCCTCAGAATAATGTTTAATCAAATATCTGGCCACTCCACTTCCTGGTGAAATGGACACAAAAAGTTAACCATTGCACCTCCTCATGGCAAAGGCAGCAGGAGGTATGCACCTGTAAGATGCCCCCTTTGAAGAAGCCACCTGTCCCGCCCCAGGGAGAAAACCACAGGACAAGGACCTGAGAATCAGCAGCTGAAGCCCTCAGTCCTACAACCACGGGCACTGAATGCTGCCAACAACCACATGAACGTGGAAGCTGAGCCTTTCCCCTTAGAGATGCTGATGACACCTCAGCTCGGGTGACACCTTGACTTCAGCCTGGTGAGAGCTGGTGTACAGGACCCAGATAAACTGTGCCCGGAGTCTCAACCCTCAGAAACCCTGAGGTCATAAATGTGTGTTGTTTTACACCTCTCAGGGTGTGGTGCTTCTGTTACGCCGCCATAGGTAACTAATACAATTATAAAGAGTACGACGATTTGCTTTTTTCAAAAGCAGCAGTTGACTGGGGACAGAAGACCTTTCACAGCTTGTCAGCGAAGACAAGCAAACATGTTGGGACATCTTAAGTTCACAAAGAACCAGGAAGTTTTTATAAGGCCGACTTTTGCCTGTTTGGTTACAAGGTTCTGGTTGCTTTAAGTCATTTCAAAACCCAACTTGTCAGACGAAGCAAACGGAACTGCTAAGTCAGTAAAATAGTTGCTCTGAACTTCTAGGACCTTATCCCCAGAATGATGGAACCTAATTAACGCTATCAATCAACTATGAAGCAGTTTAAAAAAACTGTTGAAAGAAGACTGCTTTCCCAGGTTTTTAAAAATTACATTCTCCACTTTTCCCTGAAGAAAATGGGGTTGGAAAGTCATATTGGTGTTGCCACTAACTAACAGAATTCAAAGGGAATATTTCAGAATATTCACCTTCATTTATAAAACTTCATCTCTGTCAAATACAATACAAATGAAATATTAGATTGTTACCTCTCCAATTCCTGGGCCTCCTAAAGCAGGTTTTACATAAAATTCCAATCCTTGGCTTTGCTCAGTAGGTTAAGGATCCTGTGTCACTGTGAGCTGCATCATAGGGCACAGATACAGCGCGGATCCAGTGTTGTTGGCGCTGTGGCACAGGCCAGCAGCTGCAGCTCCAATCTGACCCTTGGCCGGTGAACTTACAGAAGCCACGGGCACGGCCCTAAAAAGAAAAAGAAAAAAAAAATTAGATACTACTGCACACTTATTAAAATGGTCAAACCCCAAAACACTGGCAATATTAAATGCTGGTGGAGACGTGGAACAAAAGGAATTGCCTGAGGGAACGCAAAAGGGTGCGGCCCCTTTGGGAGAGAGTCTGTGGCTTCTTCGGAAACTGGACATGCTCTTACAACACCGCCCAGCAACGATCCAGCACTCACTCTCCTAGGGCTTTGCCTACCTAACTGAAATGAGCTGAAAATGTATGTCCACACAAAAACCTGATCGTGAATGTTCATAAAAGCTTTACTTTTCTTTCCTGGTGGTGGCAGTACAATCTTGACAGTGTCAGGGCAGACCCCAAAGATGAGGCTGAGGAAGGGATGTGTCTCCCGGCGGACACCAGCCCTGCCCCCCTTCCCCTATGACAGCTTTTTTCCTTCTTTTTTTTTTTTTTTGTCTTTTTAGAGCCACACCCATGGCATATGGAGATTCCCATGCTAGGGTCGAATCGGAGCCCTACACCACAGCCACAGCCACAGCCACAGCGTCGATCCAAACCACATCTGAGACCTACACCACAGCTCATAGCAACACTGGATACTTAACCCTCCAAGTGAGGCCAAGAGTCAAACCCACATCCTCATGGATACTAGTCAGATTCATTTCTGCTGAGCCACGATGGGAACTCCCAACTTTACTTCTGATTGCCTAAACTTGGAAGCAACCAAGATGTTTTGCAAAAGGTGAAGGAATAAGGAAATTGTGGTACATCCATGCCATGGAATATTATTCAGGGATGAAAACTATCAAACCACAAAAAAAACTGGAGGAAACTTAAATGTATATGGCTGATCAAAGCCAATTTGAAAAGACTACGTATTGTGTGATTCCAGCTATATGACATTCTGGAGAAGGCCAATTCTGGAGACAGTAAAAAGATTTGGGGTTGCCAAGGGTTGGGGGTGAGGGGAGGGTTGGAAAGGCTGAGCACGGAAGATTTTTAGGGCAATAGAACTATTCTGTGGGACAGTATAATGATGGCTCCATGTCCTTATACATCTGATCAAGGCATGTCCGACATCAAGGGAACCCTAATGTCAGCTACACACTTAATTAACAATAGTGTGTTGGAGTTCCCGCAGTGGCACAGCGGAAACGAATCCGGCTAGTAACCATGAGGATGCGGGTTCGATCCCTGGCCTCGCTCAGTGGGTTAAGGATCCAGCGTTGCCATGAGCTGTGGTGTAGCTCATAGACATGGCTCAGGTCTGGTGATGCTGTGGCTGTGGTGTAGACTGGCAGCTGTAGCTCCAATTAGACTCCTGGCCTGGGAACCTCCACATGCCTTGGGTGCATCCCTAAAATAAACAACAACAACAACAAAAAACAAATAGGCTGTCCATCCGCATTTCTATTTACTCCCATGGTTAATCGGACAAGGTTCTGCCTGAACAGGACGGCTTCCTACCTTGCGCTCCTCGAGAAGAGAAGCCCGGGGCACAGTCCTAGCTCTGCGGGGGACGGACTCCCCGATATCACGCCCCTGCTACTGAGTGGCCGCGTGGCTCCAGAGCAAGCCCGATGCCCGCAGTTTACAGCCTTTTTTTTTCCCTTTATGATTAGTGACAATTCATCCAGGACAAGAGATGTTATTCAAAGACACACAAGTAATAGTCTCCACTAAGAATTTTCATTGTGTTGAGAAGAAGGCACCGGGAGAAGCAAGACTGCAGAGCGAGCGCCACGGCCGTGGGGTTGGGAGGCGATTTTCCCACCTGAACAAATGAACAGGAGCATCCTGTTTCTTTCATTTTTATTAAAAAACACCGTGTCTGGTAATCCCTTTCAATTTTCCTCTCTCTGATAGAGAAAACCCGACTTACCCTGCAGAGGGCACGCTCAGTGTCCACTCTCAGCTTGCCTCTTTCTCATCTCAGCATCCTCTTGACAAGCACAGCTCTTACCCAGCGCCAGGCAGGTGTCCGGCTCGGGTGCTACAGAGGCTAATACAGGCCCCGTTATCTCGATAAAGTTTCCGGACATCTGGTGGTCCAGGGCACATCAGGATACTCTTTTCAAGGACCCAGAGCAGTTACTGCATACAATTTCTACCTGCAACTAAAAAGATGCTTAAAACTTAGGGTAACTTCCAGATTTTAAGGCAACATAGTCAGAAAGAGGAAGACAAATGCCGCATGATATCACTTCTATGTGGAATCTCAAATATGGCACAAAAGAACCCATCTACAAAACAGAGACTCACAGACCTAGAGAACAGACGGGCGGTTTCCAAGGTGGAGGGGGGGCGAGAAGCGGGCTGGAGGGGAGTTTGGGGTTGGTAGACACAAACTATTATGTTTAGAGTGGATAAGCGGTGCGGTCCTGCTGTACAGCACAGGGAGCTATATCCAGTCTCTTGGAAGATAATATAAGAAAAAGAATGTATGACTAGGTTACTATGCTGTACAGCCGAAATTGACAGAACATTGTAAATCAACTATACTTTAATAATAGGAAATAGTAAAAAAAAAAAAAGCTTTTAATAAAGAATAAATTTAAAGAAAAAGCCACACATACCATTCTTGAGGGCTATTCCAGCCCCTCGACAGAATACCCTGAAAGACTGCCAGTTTTCAGAGCCAGAGAATAATCTACGGCAGGTATAGATTATAATCCAAATTCGCTGCCACCGGAGCCTCAGGACAGAGCAGACGGAGTGAGGCTCCCCGTGTGTGGCCTCCCCGAGCAGCCCCATCAAGAGAATCACAGGGCGGAACTGTTCACCTTCGGAGCAAAAACCTCTCTGCAGAGCAGCGCCCTCCTCTTGGAATAAAAGCATCTGGCGTGGTTCTAGGCCCCAGAAACGACGGCACCCTGACCGCAGGATCAGTGTCCGTGAAACCTGCAGGCTCCGTTCTGGACTGGGAGCTCTCTCGGGTAAAATGCGCCAACCCTTCTTTACCGAGGAGATGGCGTGTCCCTGTACTCGGCCTCCAGCCGGTACGGGAGACACAAGAACGTCAGGTAGGCAGGTGGTTCAGACTCCGCCCCCTGTCCCTGCCAAGTCACCTCCTTTGCTTTGTGGGAAGTTCGTTGACCTGGGGGTCGGGTGGGAAGAAGCCCTCCTGCCCCGTGTGTGGCTGGTTCTGCACAACGTGGAGGAACCGTCAGAGTGGACGCCAGCCCAGTCGTGGGAGCCATAGCCGCTCAACGCTGATGTCCTCACACAAAAGCAGCCAGAGACAGTGTGGACCGAATGCACATGGCTGGGTCCCAATAAAACTTTATTTGTAAAGGCAGACAGAGGGCCAGAACGGGCACATATACTGTAATTCTCGGCCCCCTATCTACGGGAGACGGACTAGGAAATGAACAGTGAATAGAATGAGTCACTGGCCATCAAAAACCCTCCATAACCTCTCGGAGAATATTAAAAGCCACTTTGATAGTTGAGATATGCCAGAGGCATCCACTTGCTATGAATTATTTCTTACCTGCATTTAAAAGGAAGTCTTAAATTTACTCTTCATTTCCAAGAGGATTCAAAAATACTCTCAAGACATGTTTTATTGTAAAATAATCTAATATGCAGACACCCATATTAAGTGGTGACTGTTCTCAAGGAATAAATGATTCCTTGCTTTTCAAAAAAAAAAATTGCTCTTGAATTTCTTTAAATGTTTATATTCCTGCCTGAATTTACTGTGCTAGATCTGTAATTTCCGAAAACGATGGTAAGTAAGGAAACATTTTTAATGCGGTAAATTATAGCTAATTTGTTTCAAAACGGACTTATTCAGGCCTGGAGCTGCTGGTGTGTCTGCGTGGGAGTCTGCGTGTGTGTTCTCTTCGTCTTCCTCCTCCAAGTGGCGAGCCACCTGTCCTGGGGCCGGCTGGCCTTGACCACTGCAGGGACATCGGAGACCCTGGGGAGGACGCCCAGCGTCTCTCCTCAAGGTCAGGTTGAGATCCCTTTCTCCCACCGTGCCCTCCTCTGGGGCAGCCCGTGTGGCGCTGCAGGCTGGCCAGGGGCTCTGGGCGGGATCCCAGCCCCGCCCCTCACCAGTGACGGGATTCCTGACACCGGCCACTGCTCTAGGCCTCAGTTTCCTCATCTCCAAGGTGGGAACGACGGTAGCCTCCTCGCAGAGGCACGGCGATGGTTAAATGGGGCAATGTCTGAGCGTCCCAGAGACCCCCGGGCAAGGCAGCTCTTAGCCCGGTTCAGGGTCTGCTTCTGATATTTATAAAGCCTGTTTCCGTGAACTTGATCTCTCCTCGCTCGCCTTCTTTAAAGTATCGACACTTGTCATTTGCCTGGAGTAATTCAATGGGCTTGCACCTCGCGTCTCGTGTTCTCCCCTAAGGGAAAGTGACATGAGGGGCATGCCGCACACACACGTCTGTGTTTTCACCAGTAGCACGCACAGGATAGCTGCCAGTTTCGTATTTGATCTTAGCAATAAATAGTTATTCTCATTTCAGGGAGGTGAGCGGCTATTTTCCTTCCTCTCTCCTTCCTTCCTTCCACCTTTTTGGACACAGGGCAGAGACAATGGGTCCTGGCTTGGGCTGTGACAGCCGGGCTGCCCTCCATCCACATGCCGGGCTAACAGCTCTCTGCGTCTCAGCGGGGGTCACGCCTCCAGAGAGGTGCAGGGACAGCAAGCGGAGCGGG
>PVHT020000009.1:20788931-20848318 GCA_004024745.2 Catagonus wagneri | reverse complement strand
ATAAATACCCATTGCTTTACCTTAAAAAAAAAAAAAAAGATGCTTCTGGGAGTTCCTGTTGTGGTGCAGTGGAATCGAATTCAACCAGCATCCATGAGAACACAGGCCTGATCCCTGGCCTTGCTCAGTGGGTTAAGGATCTGGTGTTGCCGTGAGCTGGGGTGTAGGCCGAAGACGCAGCTTGGATCCTGCGTTGCTGTGGCTGTGGTGTTAGGCCAGCAGCTGCAGCTCTGATTCGACCCCTATTCTGAGAACTTCCATATGCCACGGTTCAGCCCTAAAAAGACAAAAAAAAAAAGGTATTTCTTAAATAGACTTATTTCCTTCTCCTCCTTACACACGGCCCCAACAGACACACACACACACACTTACACATACACATTCACATACTCTCTTGAACACTCGTGCACGCACATAACAGGCTCCGATGGATGGCAGCCGTCACTCTGCTGCATTGTCCTCTGAAGGACCAAGCATGGAACTGTCTCCACTGATGTTGGGGAAATCTGACATCTCTCTGCCTTAGGGCCATGTTGTCCTTTTTTTTTTTCCTGGGAAAGGCCAATATTTCCTCTTTTCCTTAGGTATTTGAAATGCCATCTCTTTTCCTTTCCTGGATTCCATGTCTACCTGGGTCTGTTTTGGGAGTCTCTATTTGGCTTACTTACTAATTGACTAGTTATAAGAATCTTGGAACCCTGTATTCCTACATTGTTGTTTGAATCTGGAAGGACAAATCCCCTGTAACTACTTTTTCTTTTAAAAATTCTTTTTAAAATTAAAAAAATACTTCTATTCATTTTTTTTCCTTTTCTTTTTATGGCCATATCTGCAGCACGTACAAATTCTGCAGCTGCAGCTGGGATCTGATCTCTGGCCCAGGAATTCCATTTGCCACGGAGGGCCAAAAATGCATTCTGCATTTCTGTTAGCAGTTTAGAGTCGGCTGGCCGAGTTTCGCAGTGGCAAATAAGCTGGGGTTTTACCTGGGCTTGAGCTCAGCCTGCAGATTATCTGAGAGGACTGTCACCCTCAACATACTGGTTTTCCCAGTCTCTGGCAACCGCGCACCTTTCCCACTCGTGTAAGTCTGCTTTCATTTCTCTCAAACTGTCTCCTCCTTTTCAGCGCGAAGCCCTCGCACAGATTTCGACACACGTCCGCCGCCAGGTCTTTTATTTTGCGGTTGTCAACGACACATTTTAAAACAGGTCCTGCTTGTGGATTGCTGGTGTATAGAGAAAGAACTGATTTTTATGTGTGTATTGGTTTTGTACTCAGTCAGTTTTAAATTTGATTATTCATTTGAATGCTTTGTAGATTTCTTTGGTTTATCCATGTACACTTCATTTTATCAGCAAATAATGTTTCCTTCCTTCCTCTTCCCTTCCTTCCTTTTTCTTTCCTCCCTCCCTCCCTCCCTCCCTTCCTTCCTTCTTTCTCTCCCTCCCTCTCTCTCATTTTCTTTTTTGCCCGCACCCCAAGCCTGTGGAAGTTCCTGGGCCAGAGGCTGAATCTGAACTATAGAGCTGCAACCACTATGAGCTGGAGCAATGCCAGATCCTAACCTGTGGACACAGCCAGGGATCAAACCAGTGCCTCCACAGAGACAAGCTGGATCTTTAACCCACTGTGCCACATTGGGAACTCTGGGGTTTTATTTCTTTATCATTCTTTTGCCCCACCCTCCCTTTTTTTCTTGGCTTGTCACAAGCATAAGACCTATGATGTAATGGTGAATGGTATAACAATAGACATCCTTGTCTCATTCCCGATCTTATGGGGAAAGTTTCGGCGTTTCATCATTAAGAGTTTTCATTCAGGGAGTTCCCGTCGTGACTCAGTGCTTAACAAATCCGACTAGGAACCATGAGGTTGCATATTCGATCCCTGGCCTTGCTCAGCGGGTTAAGGATCTGGCGTTGCCGTGAGCTGTGGTGTAGGCTGCAGACGTGGCTCGAATCCCGCATTGCTGTGGCCATGGCGAAGGCCGGCGGCTACAGCTCCTGTTAGACCCCTAGCCTGGGAACATCCATATGCTGCGGGTGCGGTCCTAAAATGACAAAAGGCAAAAAAAAAGGAGTTTTCATTCAAGTTTTTGGTTGATAGTTTTTATTAGATTAAGAATGGCCCATTCTATTCCTGCCTTTCAAGGCATTTTTTTTAATCATGAATGGGTGCTAAATCTCATAAAAAATTTTTTTTCTGAATCTATGTAGATGATCCTATGCTTTTTCTCCTTTTATTGTTAATATGGCAGATTAGGTAGACTGATTTCAAATGTTCAATCTTCTCTTGTAATTAACCCAAATATGATCTAACGTTTTATCAGGATTACATGTTGCTAAAATTTGGCTCTGGGTCCAACTCCTGACTCCCAGTCCGACTGACCAACCGTGTCCCCAGGCCGCCACCAGGCACGTGCTGTGGACCAGCGCAGGTGTCAGTACTCACAGGCAGCGCCCCCCGTGAGGCCGGAGGGCCCCTGGCCCCGGCTGTGGGCTCAGCCTTCGTGGTCTCACTTTGGAGGCAGGACCTGCAAGCCCACATTTGGCCACGGCTCTGGTGCTTCAGGTCAGCTGATGAGGGACGGCTTCAGCCTCACCCCCTGTCCAGACCCGCCCTCCCCGAGCCCCTCCCCCACCTGTCAGCCCTAAGGCCTAAACTCAGCTCCCTGTTCTCATAATGCTCACAGCAGCTGTTTTTCTGGCATTGCTGACTCACCAAGAAGAGGACTGAACAAAGCCCGGGAGGCCACTTTATCGTTAGATTATACAGCTCAGAATGAATATATAATTTTAATGACTCTCCAGTGATCAAACAACAGAGCTTAAAAAAAAAAGGCAACAAAAATGAAAAAAAAAAAAACAAAGAAATTGCTAGAAACACAACTTGGTGCTATATAAATGCGAAAACACTGAAATTTGCTGGAAAGATGCAAATGACTCCAATGGATCTGATAAGAAAGAGAAAACCAGGAAAGAACTCTTAAAAGGTTTAAAGTTATCAAAAATCTATCTTCAACAATGTTGCTGTAGCAAAGTAATTTTACAAATCATTACTGTGAAAACTTTAAGGAACAACCGTTGCTATTAAAAAATATGAGTCTCAAAGATGCAAACACTTTAATAAGATGTAAACACTTTAATAAGATGCAAACACTTTAATAAAATATTGTCTACCCCTGATCATCTATTCCAGTAATAATCCACCACGTCTAAGTGATTTTATGGCTGGAAGGTAAGGATGATTTAATAAATGCAGCTATTCTGTAATTCTGGGATGAATAAATACGTAAAGGAAGAAACTATTTTTGTTAAGTTTGTTTTGTTTTGTTTTGTTTTTTGCTTTTTAGGGCTGCACCTGTGGCATATGGAGGTTCCCAGAGCTACAGCTGCTGGCCTACACCACAGCCAGAGCAATGTGGGATCCGAGCCTCACCTGCGACCTACCCCACAGCTCACGGCAAGGCCAGGTCTTTAAACCACTGAGCAAAGCCAGGGATGGAACCCGTGTCCTCACGGAT
This sequence comes from Catagonus wagneri, assembly GCA_004024745.2. Lineage (NCBI taxonomy): Eukaryota > Metazoa > Chordata > Mammalia > Artiodactyla > Tayassuidae > Catagonus > Catagonus wagneri. The sequence goes on along the minus strand of PVHT020000009.1, from coordinate 20,844,792 downwards.
CCTAGTCAGGTTCGTTAACCACTAAGCCACGAAGGGAACTCTCTATTTTTGATAAGTATTACAAAAGTATTTGATAATATTCATTTGTGAATTGTAAGAAAAGCTTCTATTACTAGAAGTAGAATGCCATTTTATTAAAAATCTAACAGCCTGTTGGAAATCAGCAAGTAAAGTGTATTTAACAATTTAAAAATATGGACACTTCCATTAAAACCAAGAACAAGAAAAATGCCTGCAATCGCTGGTATGGTTAATCACTGATTTAAACATTTAAATAACGAAGTAAGTTCCAATGAAAAACATGAAGTTGAATACTGCAAAGGAGGAGACAATATTATCTATTTTTACAGGCAACTGGATTGCCTGAAAAGGGCAAGGGAATCAACTTATTAAAATTAGTTTAGGAGTTCCCGTCGTGGCTCAGTGGTTAATGAATCCGACTAAGAACCATGAGGTTGTGGGTTCGATCCCTTGCCTTGCTCAGTGGGTTAAGGATCCGGCGTTGCCGTGAGCTGTGGTGTAGGTCACAGACGCGGCTCGGATCCCGCGTGGCTGTGGCTGTGGTGAAGGCCGGCAGCTACAGCTCCTGTTAGACCCCTAGCCTGGGAGCCTCCACATGCCGAGGGTGTGGCTGTAGATAAAAAAAGGCAAAAACACAAATAAATAAATAAATAAAATAAAATTAGTTACTAACAAACCCAAATCGAGTGGTTGGTTAGCAATCCAATACGCGAAATTAATACCTTTTTGACATAGCAGAAATAAGCAGTAAGTTTAAAAAAATCATCTACAGATTTTCAATTAAAAAGATAAAGAGACTAACCGTAAAGTTCAAAACAATGTGCAGAGTCACTGTGGAGTCACCATGAGCACTTGACTTCAGGACATAAAATTCTTGAATAAGCGAAGAGACGTGGAGTTCCCATCGTGGCTCAGTGGAAACAAATCCAACGAGCACCCATGAGGACACAGGTCGGATCCCTGGCCTCCCTCAGCGGGCTGAGGATCTGGCGTTGCCATGAACTGTGGTGTAGGTCACAGACCCAGCTCGGATCCAAATGCGTTGTTGTTGATGTGGTGTGGGCTGGCAGCTACAGCTCCAATTCGACCCCTAGCCTGGGAACCTCCAAGTGCCATGAGTGCGGCCCTAAAAAGACAAAAAAAAAAGACAAGTGAAGAGACATAACATTCTTCAGGTAGGATTAATTTATAAAAATGTTATATAATTTAATACATTTAAATTTATAGAACTCTGTTGGGTTTTTCTTTTTCTGATCTTGACAAAATTCTTCTGAGATTTACCTGGAATAACACATTTATTAGAATATATAAGATAATTTATTTCTTATAAAGTCACATAAAATTTTGGAGGGGAATCCCCCCACCTTACCAGATAGTAAACATACGAGTTTACAATCTGGTAATTAAAATGTTATTTTTCTGGTTGCAGAACGAACAGACTAGCTACCCAAACAAAAAGAAACTTTAGAAACACAGTCATGTTTGTGAAAACACAGCATGTCGTAATCACAATAGTCAGAAAAATACTGGATTTGCTGACTAATTGTTTGGAAAAACAAAATGAGATTCCTATCTCACATTTTACACAAAAATCGATTCAAAGCCATTCAAGCTTCAAACGTGAACTATAAACACATATCATATACAAGTAATGTAAGTGCATACATACAGGGTAGAAATAAATACATGTATTTGATGGGGGAGGAGATTCCCCCATCAGAGAAAAAATATTCTGACTCAGAGAAAAAATATTCTGTGAAGAGTTCACGCCTTCATGATGGTTGCTCATTCCTCTCAAAATATTATGCTAACCCACTGATTGAAAAAAATGATACCAATGAGCGTATTTACAAAACAGGAACAGACTCACAGATTTTGAAAATAAACTTATGGTTACCAAAGGAGAAATGTGGCAAGAAGGGGATAAATTAGGAGTTAACATATACACACTAATATATGTAAAACAGATAATCAATAAGCACCTGCTGTGTAGCACAGGGAAATCTACTCAATATTCTGTAATAACCTATATGGAAAAAGAATCTGAAAAAGCACAGATATATGTATATCAATAACTGAATCCCTTTGTTGTACACCTGAAACAAACACAACATTGCAAGTTCACTATACTCCCATAAAAATGTTTGAAATTTTTTAATAGTTTTTTGACTAAAATTTTCTAAAAAAGAAAAAAAAATTACAGTAATGCCTTGAACTGGTGTTTTAGGTTTCATGATCCACCAGTTGAAAAGAGTTCTTCTCTCGTATTGCCTCATAAAAAATTCACCAATATAGAATGTATTTTCCAGTATCAGGCTTCACTTTAGTATAATGTACCTGAAATTCTCGTGTGAAATTGTAGACATCAGGACACTGCGTCCTAAATGGTCATGGTTTGGATTTGAACGTGTCTAGCTTTCAAAACCTTTACCAGCAGACTATAAAGAATGGGACAGTGCTGGCAATAATTGTTCACAGCTATTTTAAATTTTCAAATTCCAGAAATGCCTTTGCCTCTGTGACTTGCTTGTTTGGCTTTAGGCATTTTGCAAACAAGATGCTTTTGGAACAGAACTTTCTGTGGGGGGTGGGGTGGGGAGATGATTTGTCATTTTATAGTTTAGACATAAAATGGATTCATCTGTCTATTACTAAATAGGTCTTTACTAAGTAATGACCTAATTACAGGCGTTATGCATATTTTTCCAAGGTAAATTTGTTTCACAATCTCATTCTTAGAAATTAGTGGTAGAGAAATAAGGTGAAAATTTCTCCCATCTCCCTCCAATAGTTTTGTGCCTGGTGAAAAACACATCATCTGTATCTCTAAAACAGGCCTAGTGCATTGTTCTGAAACGAGCAGAAAAGGAGTTCCTGTCGTGGCTCAGTGGTTAACAAATCCGACTAGGAACCATGAGGTTGTGGGTTCGATCCCTGGCCTTGCTCAGTGGGTTAAGGATTCGGTGTTGCCATGAGCTGTGGTGTAGATTGTAGACGCAGCTCGGATCCCACGTTGCTGTAGGCCGGCGGCTACAGCTCTGATTATACCCCTAGCCTGGGAACCTCCATACGCCGCGAGTGCGGCCCTAGAAAATGCAAAAAGACCAAAAAAAAAAAAAAAAGAGCAGAAAAGAAAATGTAGCCAAGATCATGCTTGCTAATAACTTTAGGATACAGCTCTGATTATACCCCTAGCCTGGGAACCTCCATACGCCGCGAGTGCGGCCCTAGAAAATGCAAAAAGACCAAAAAAAAAAAAAAAAAAAAAAGAGCAGAAAAGAAAATGTAGCCAAGATCATGCTTGCTAATAACTTTAGGATAAAATGTAGCATTCCCTTATAAAGTGAATATTCTATTTCAAGAGAAATAAAGTGAATTTTAGAAATATTATTTGATTAAGCCAAGGATCCAGACAAAAAATTGGCTACCTTCTTTTACTCTAAGTAAATTGGGGGGGGGTTAATACCCAGATAATCAGACCTGTCAGCAATTGTGTTGAGTTCACTTAATCAAGCAACTCATTTCAACCTTTTGATTTTTACTTCAAAAGGGCTTATGTTTTCAAACCAGTGTGGGAAAACTTCTTTCTTGCTCACTGTCCCTGCTGTTGTTTTCCAGACAGCAGGGACAGTGGCCAGCTCAGAGCCGGGCCCCCTTGCCGTGGAATGGTTACTCCTTAAATATTTACAGATTCAACCGGATTTCTGTCTTCAGATGCGACCTGTCGCGTGGAGCACTTGGAGACGAATAGGATCTGTCTTCCGTTAGTTTGAAATCTTAGAGTTCTTTTCAAAGATCTGTCCCCAGCAGTTAGGGACATTTCCTCCCTCCGTGATGCTGGACTGTCCTTGGCAGCCTCTGAAGGACCCACCACTGCCTCGTGAATTACAAAGGAGCAGCTGGAAACGCAAGTCACACCCACGTACACTGGGCGCCTCCTGCCGGCCGGCCGAGGGGCTAGAGCCAGCCAAGTTCAGATTCTCAGCAGGTTAAGACTCAGACTGTGAAGAAGCCTGCAGTAAACCTGGGACAATGAGTAAAAGAGGGAAAAGATCAAGGGTCGCAGAAGTTACCAAATTCCAGGCAGTGGGAGAAGCCCACCACTCATCTTGAAAATCACGATAGCAACGTTTGCAATGACCAGACTTCTCAACCTCCTCATTTCATCTCTCTAGGTTAACGCGACCAGGAGAGCCTTACAAAGGTTTCCATGGGACCTGAGTCTGGTTGGTTTGGGTTACACTGGGAGAAGCAAAGGTAAGGTTGACAGAAACTTCCAGAAAATCGGTGCATCCCGAACTGCAGGTCAGAGACTGTGAGCAAAAATCTTTGAGCCTCTGGGCTCCATCATGTGGGGGAGTGGTTGGGAATAAGCCTGGTCTGGAGACTGGGGTATGGTTGGGATTATCTTGAATGTTGGTCCTTTTATTCAGTTGCCGGCTGTGTCTGGGACCTCCTGCTGAGCTCTGCCAAAGGGCGGGCGGGCTGGCACGCTCCCTGTCCCCAGCCAGGGCAGCAGAAGGGGAGAGCACCAAGGTCACCTGACTCTGAGATGGCCTGCATCCCATCCCCGCACACACTGTTGGTCGGTCACACTGAGATTTTCCACCCAGAACCTTCAGCACCTGCTTGCAAGCATCTGTTTTTTGCTCCCGGGGGTGGGACCTTCCCCGGCACCGAGGTGGGTGTCTGACCCCCCGTCAGCATCACCCCGAGTCCTCATTCTGACTTTCCGAGGGGAGATGCAACGCAGACTGCCTCCCTTCAGGGGTCCCTGCTGTCCGTCCCGCACACATCACGTAGGAAGAAGGACCTGACTGGTTCAGTATTTGTGTAATAAATGCACTAGCAGATGAACTTATCTACAGAAGAACCAAGAAAGATGGGGCCACAAAGACAAAGCAAAGCTTTGACAGTTTAAAAGCATTTTTTTCTCCAAGTACCCATGGTGGCTCAGTGGTAACGAATCCAGCTAGTATCCATGAGGACGTAGGTTCGATTCCTTGATTGCTCAGCGCGTTAAGGATCTGGCATTGCTGTGAGCTGCAGACACGGTTCAGATCCCGTGTTGTGTGGCTGTGGTGTAGGCCGGCGACTATAGCTCCGATCCGACCCCTAGCCTGGGAACTTAACGTATGCTGAAGGGGCAGCGTTAAAAATTTTTTTTTCTCGTTTCCAGACATTTTCAGGTCAGAGCATCCACTAATCTTATTTTTATGCTAAAAAAGAAGCACACTTGTCAATGGCTGTTTTTGAAACGTAGCCAGACTGAGGCAGTAAACCGCCTCCACGTGTCAGCCCGTGGCCTGCAAACTCCAGCGCCAGCGTGGACCACAGAAGCGTCGTCTAAGAGCAAGTGTGAGCCGGTGGTGAGATGGGGCGCATGCAAGGGGGCCGCCTTTGTCCAGAGGTATCGCTGGCCATGATGCTGGAGCTTTGTCATTCTCGATTGTTCCCCGGCCTCCCTTTCAGAGGGTCGCCCACCCCATCCTCTCCGTCAGGCACGGCTTCAGCCCACAGGGTGCGATTTGCTGGCAGAGTCTCGAAAGCTGTGTGTGGCTTGGCTGTGGCTCCCTCTCCCTCTTCGTGTGACTGAGGGGGGACAGCACCTCCGGGCAGGGTCCCTGAAGGAAGAGGCATGGTGTGGCAGAGCGCCCCGGAGAGGTGCGGGCGCTGCGGAATGTGTTATTCCCATAAGCACTGAGATGGGGAGGGGGCTTGCTACTGCTGCATGAATGAGCAAAGTGACTCATTAAGTGATTTTTTTTGCCTTTTTTTTAGGCATGTGGAGGAACCTGCGGCATGTGGAGGTTCCCAGCCTAGGGGTCAAATCGGAGCCACAGCTGCCGGCCTACACCACAGCCACAGCAACGCGGGATCCGAGCCGCATCTGCGACCTACACCACAGCTCACGGCAACGCCGGGTTCTTAACCCACTGAGCGAGGCCAAGAATCGAACCTGAAACCTCATGGTTCCTAGTTGGGTTCATTTCCACTGCACCACGACCAGAACTCCGAGAATTTTTTCTCGGCAAGAACCAGTCGGTGAACCGGGACTGGCGCAGGTACCGCCCGCGTCTGTCTTCCTGGGCGCACAGAATTCGCTGGAAAGGTCTCCGCCAGCAGGCGTCCATGTCCAGCTCTGCCTGTGCCTCTTAGGGGCCTGCACCGCCCTGGCTGCCTGGCTGGGCCTGCGAGGTCTCGCTGTCTCGAGTAAAGAACCCACAGGTCTGTGAATTCGCTGTTTTTAGGCCTCGGTGGACTTAAGCCAGTTTCGCGAGTGTAGTAAGGACCAAAACATTTCCTTGAGGACGGCCCTGAAAAGTGACAACGTACGTCTCACATCAGAAACCCGCGCAGGTTTAAAATGCCAGGCGGCTAGTTCACCAAGCCAGGGGACGAGGCTACTGGCCCTGTGCCATCAGGCTGGTGCCATCCCATCCCTGCTCGTCCGCTCTGTCACCCGCACCCGCTGGCTGAGCTCACCGCCCTGACCCCACGCCAGCAGGGACGGGTCCCTCCCAGACCAGCTTCTCTTCCAAGTGCAGTACTTAGGCGTCCAGGATGTCAGTCTGGGACACCTCAAGCCCGACGTTGCTTAAAGGGGAAGCTGGGAGTTCCCTAGCGGCCTGGCAGTTGAAGATCCGGTGTTGCAGAGTTCCCGCCGTGGCTCAGTGGGTTAAGGGTCCCACACTGCCACAGCCGTGGTGCAGGTTGCAGCTCTGGCTCGGATTCGACTCTTGGTCCCAGAATTTCCATATGTCACAGGTGCAATCAAAGAAAAAGAGAGAAAGAAAGAAAAAAGGAAGGGTCCAGTGTTGTCACTGTCGTGGCATGGGTTCGATTTCTGGCCCTGGAACTTCCACGTGCTGCAGGCGTGGCCAAAAAAATAAATAAGTAAAATATAATAACACACCACAGGGTCTGCTTCCTGCGCTCCCTGTCTCCATCCGGGAAAAGAAGGCTCTCAGTTACTCGGGCCACCAACTCCGCGTGGACACTCTGCTCGTCCCTCTGCCTCACCCTGCAGTGGAACCCAAAGATTCTAGCTTCAGACTATGCTCACTGGCTCCCCTCAACCCCACCACCCTGGTTCCAGTGCCCTTATCTCTCCCATGGAACCGCTGTGGCCTCAGACTGGTCCCCTGACCAGAGTCCCCCCTCTGCCCACTGACATTTCATGGCACACAGCTGACCTGCTGGAGGTGAAGACTGGGTCTTGATTGCTCGGCTCAGGATCCTGCCGTTCCCTACTTGCCCTGGCCTGCGACAAAGGACACACGTGTCTGCAGGTCCAGAGGCTACTCTTGTCTCTGGCTGTTACCTGTCACGTAGAGAAGTTTCTTGTTTGGGGGGGTTTCTTTTCTTTTTACAGCCACACTGGCAGCATATGGAAGTTCTTGGGCTAGGGGTCGAATTGGAGCTGCACCTGAGGCCTGTGCCACAGCCACGGCAGCACTGGATCCTTAACCCACTGAGCGAGGCCAGGGATCAAACCCGTGTCCTCAGGGAGTCAGCATCAGGTTCTTAATGCGCTGAGCCACAACAGGAAGTCCCACACGGAGAAGTTCTTGATATGAGCGATGGTTTAGCAGTGACCGGAAGCAGGGGCGCTTCCAGCCTACCCAGCTGAGTCCTGGCCTGCACAAAAGAGACACCCAGAGAGCTTGTCTGGGAATGAAGATCAGTTAGAGAAATAGAAAAAATTAATTAGTCCATCAGACCTGCGGAGCAGTATTCTCTTCCGTCCACAGAGAGGCTGGAGTCTGGCCAAGAGCAGAAAGCAGGGAGCTGCGGCCTCAATTGCGCCTTCCCTCCGAGTAGAGGAGGACATAAGTAGCAAGCTAAAGATGCAAAGAAAATTCAAGCTACTTCGGGAGTTCCTGTCGTGGCGCAGCAGTTAACAAATCCAACGAGGAACCATGAGGTTGCGGGTTCGATCCCTGGCCTTGCTCAGTGGGTTAAGGATCTGGCGTTGCCGTGAGCTGTGGTTGTAGGTTGCAGACGCAGCTCAGATCTGGCATTGCTGTGGCTGCGGTGTAGGCTGGAAGCTGCAGCTCCAAGTCAACCCCTAGCCTGGGAACCTCCATATGCCACGGGTGCGGCCCTAAAATGCAAAAACAAAAAAGAAAGAAAAGAAAATTTGAGCTGCTTTAAGAACTTCCGAGCATAGCATCACAGATGCATGGAGAACAGGTGCTCCGTGCCAATCACTCTGGTAAACACTTCACATATATCGATTCTTTCCTTTTCCTAGGCCACATGCTTAGCACGTGGAGATTCCCAGAGCCAGGGATGGAATTTGCCTCCCTCAGCAGCAACCTGAGCTGCTGCAGGGGCAACTCCAGATCCTTAAACCCCTGGGCCACAAGCGAACTCCCTGTATTGATTCTTTTAATCTTCACCCAACCCTGCGAAGAATGTTAGAGCTCTTGTCCCCATTCTGCAGATGAGGAAACTGAGGCCACCGAGGCCTCACAGTCAGGAAACGGCAGAGCGTTTGCAACACAAACTGGCTCTGTAGCCCCCCTGTTCTTAACCGCATTAACAGATCTGGGTCTGAGAAAGGGTTTTATGCCTCAGTTAAAGTCCTACAGCAGAGGGGAGTTTCAGCAGACTGCATAGACCAAGCCTGAGTTTATTTAGGTTTAGAACTGCTCCCGTGTGCGGAGCGGACGGCCGCCTCGGGCCGGGGCAGAGGGCTGTGGGCTGGGCTGCCCAGGACCTCGGTGGGGGGGTCACAGAGCCCCGGGGCGACCTCAGCTGCAGGAAGTGTCTGAGACGCTGGTGTGTAAGGTAAACACTCGGCGAGCGCTTTTCACATTGCAGATTTATTTCTCTGTTTCTCCTGTAACGGGATGCAGAGGGCACAGTGAAACAGGTCGTGCATGTGGAAAGTTCTGCGGTGCTTTGAGGCCAGAGCCCGGCCCACCGGCTGAGGCAGGGGCTCCCGTGTGCTCCGCCCCTCGCCTCCTGCCCCAGGCTCCTTGGCGGAAACCTGGAAGCTCTCTGGTCCCCCCTCCTCCCTTCCTCCACATGGAATCAATTATGGGGCCCGATGATTTTAGCTCTGAAACATTTTGTGGCAGAGTCGGCGCTGCATGGTTGCCAGGCCCACTTCCTTTCTGTTCTGGGCTCTGCTGCACTTTCTAGAGTCCCTCGGATTAGCTGGGACCACGAGCCGGAGTTCTGGTCCCCGGGATGTGGCCAAATACGTGCGTGCCCCCGCCCGCCAGGCCTGGCCCCAGACCTCCTGCAAGATGCTCCAGCCTGTTGCTTCTCTCTCCTGAGAGAATGTCCTCTGCAGAGAATCAGCGGGAACCTGCGGGACCGCAAGGAGTCCCGCCCTCCCGGCTCCCAGGACCATCAGGCCGGATCGGGGCTGGGGTGTGAATGAGAGATGAAGTCACTTGTCCTGCCACTGAGGTCTGAGGTTGTTTCTTACAGCAACTACAGCTGCTCACCTAATAGTTTATCATCTCCTCAGTGTTCCTTTCAAACCTCACGCTGGGCCCCTTGTTGATTTTCTGTTTCTCTCGACAGGCCACGTCCTCCTAATCTCTCTCCCTACCTTCGCCCACCCTGCATCCCTTCTCCCACGGCAGAGCAAGCCTCTGAAAACGACTCAGGCCCCGGCTCCTCCGCGTCCGCCTTTTCATGGGGCTCCAGGAGCCTTCCCAGGGCTGGAGCGCAGAACACGGCCTTCTCAGGCCTCGCTTGGTCTACGGCGCCAGCCTCGGACTGTGTGTCTGCGGCTCCACTGGGCCGGACTTAGGGAACGCCCGTCCTTTCTGTCCTCAGGGCTGTTTCTCTCTCCAGGCCTGGAACATTCTGCCCTCTGCCTCCCCCTGTTGTCATCCTTCTCTGCCTCTGTGACCATCAACTCAATCTCAACACCTCCTCCGGGTTCCCTTTCGCTGTCTCCACCACCACTCGCCCCACCTGCCCACCACACTCATCTCTGAGTTTTCTCCATCGACGACACTTGCTTCAGAAACTGGGCTTGACTCCGGACACACAGCGGGGGCTCAACCGCTGCCCGTCGGTGCTGATGATCAAAAGTGCCTCCAGACCTTGCCAGATGTCCCCTGGGAGAGATAGTCGGCCCCATTTGAGAGCTCTGCCCTGGAGTCATGTGGGAGAAGGGACCCTCTGCTGATCCTGATGAGAAATCAGAGGGCTTGTTATCTTGGTGGGGTCACCCCGGGCCAGCGTCGCCCCGAATATCAAAACAGGCTCCGAAGCAGACTTGTGGGGACCGAATCCAGAAGCGCCTAGGGCGGCAGACACAGTACTTGCCTCTGCTGCTTCTCTGCTAGCAGGTCCTGGTCTGGGTCGAGATGTTGTGTACGTCTGACAACGTTTGTAATTAATAATAAGAGGAAGATTTGGAGTTCCCGTGATGGCTCAGCTGTTAGCAAACCCGACCAGCATCCATGTGCTGTGCTTATACTGGCATCAGCAGGGAGAATGAGACCAGCAGGGGCGACCTGGACAGGTCAGGATTCAGCCTTTGGTCCAAGGAAGGTGCCCCTTCCAGTATCTGGCCACGCTGACACCTGGGCAGAACGGGGCTCTGCCTAAGATGGGGCGGGGCGGGGGACAGCAGGGCCAAAGGATTTGGGTGGGTAACTGGCAGCTCCTGCCTGCAGGTTGACCTTTTTTTTTTTAAAATTTTTCATCATGTTCCGTCACAAGTGACTGGACATAGCCCCCTGTGCTGTACAGTAGGACGTCATTGTCTACCCATTCCAAACATAACAGTTTGCATCTATGAACCCTGAACTCCCAGTCCATCCCACTCTCCCCCCACTTCCCCCTTGGCAACCACGAGTCTGCTGTCCATGTCTGTGAGTCTGTTTCTGTTCTGTAGACAGCTTCATCCGTGCCATAGTTTAGATTCCACATGTAAGCGATATCATATGGTGTCTTTCTTTTTCTGACTTACTTCACTTAGTATGAGAATCTCTAGTTCCATCCATGTTACTGCAAATGGCATTACCTTTTTTTTTGGTCTTTTGTCTTTTTAGGGCCGCACCCGCAGCATAAGGAGGTGCCCAGGCTAGGGGTTGAATTGGAGCTACAGCCGTTGGCCTGCACCACAGCTACAACAATGCAGGATCCGAGCTGCATCTGTGACCTACACCACAGCTCACGGTAATGCCGGAGGCTTAACCCACTGAGTGAGGCCAGGGATCAAACCTGCATCCTCATGGATCCTAGTCGGGTTCGTTTCTGCAGCCCCAGAATGGAAACTCCCTGGTACTGTTTCTTGATTTACATAGAGAAATATATTGCTTCTAATTTACATAAAAGATTTGTGATCAAATGCATAAACAACAAAACACAGATATAATGACAAGAAGTTGACTGGTGGCTGACGAATCAAACTAAGGAGGCTTGACTAGAAGCAAGGGTGGGTGGGAAGGCTTAAAATGCTGAAAACAAGTCAACAGTGACAACCTGTGTGATAGATCCTGGAAGCTCGGCAACTGCCCGCTTTTGTTCCTACTGGGTCATCGAGGCTACCATCAGTCACCCCACCGATGTCTTCTGAGGACTTATCATGTGCCAGACACAGTACTTGAGCTGGCCTGCAGCAGGGAAAAGGAGAGAGAAAAATTCTCCTTGTGAGATTTATATCCCAGTAGGGTGAGGGGACACACGTGATAAAGGTAAATAAAATTACATGAGTTCGCATGGTAGTTTGAATTACATATGCTCAAAGATATATTCAAGTCCTAACCCTGGGTACCAGTAGAATGTAATCTTATTTGGAAGTAGGGTCTTTGCAGTTGTAGGCAAGTTAAGATGAGGTCAATAGCATGAGCCCTAATCCAGTGGAACTGGTATCCTTATAAGAAGAGACACAGGGGAAACTCCAAGCAGCGACAGAGGCAGAGATTGGAGTGAGGTACCCATAAGCCAAGGGACACGAAAAATTGCTGGCAACACCATAAGATAAGTAGGTTTTGCCCCCAGAGCCCTCGGAGAAAGCCTGGCCCTCGCGACAGCTTGATTCTAGGCTTTTGCCTCCAGGAGGGTGAGAGAATGAATTTCTCTTGTTTGAAGCCATCTGGTTTATGGTGTTTTGTTATGTGGCCCTAGGCAACTAAAAGAAATAAATGCTAAGAAAAATAAAGAAGGGAAGGGAAGCAGGGAGTGTTGAGGGTTAGGCTTGTAGTTTAAATAAAGCCACTTGGAAGTCCTGACTAAGACCTGAGAGTGGAGACGGACATCTGGGGGAGGAGCATCCAGGCAGACGAAACAGCAAGTGCAAAGGCCCTGAGGTAGGTGCGTGACCGCTGGCTTGTGACTCGAGCTGGCTAGGTTAGGGGACCAGACCTTACTATGACCTTGGAGGTCATAGTAAGGCTGTGAGAAAGAAAACAAACCAGGGGGTTTTGAGCAGAAACCTGATCTGATCTACAAGAAAACCAACACTTTCTTTTTGTCAAAGGAAAACTCAGGTGGGAGACCACACCAGAGGGTGTAGGAATGGAATGGAGAGAACCAGCTGGAAGGTGCTGTTTAAAAGAGGCTAAAAATAGTGGTGGCTTGCAGGGGGGTAGGTGAGGGGGTGGGGGAAGGGTAGCTGTAGGTGCCTGGCTGCTGCTGGCAGGTGAGGCCAAGAGGGTGTATTGGTTTTGGAGAGAGGAGGCTGGATGAGCCCTGGGATTCTGGCCAGAGTAAACGGAAGTGAGGAGTTCCGACTGTTTGACGGGTTTGTGTGTCAATCTCTGCACTTTATTTAACTGGACATATTCTTTTTTTTTTTTTTTTTTGCCTTTTGTCATTTTATGGCCGCGGGTTTATGGCCGCACCCGCGGCATGTGGAGGTTCCCAGGCTAGGGGTCTAATCGGAGCTGTGGCCACTGGCCTGCACCGCAGCCACAGCAACGCGGGATCCGAGCCGCGTCTGCGACCTACACCACAGCTCACGGCAATGCCGGACCGTTAACCCACTGAGCAAGGGCAGGGATCGAACCCGCAACCTCATGGTTCTTAGTCGGATTCGTTAACCACTGCGCCACGACGGGAACTCCTAACTGGACATATTCTAACCATGATTTCCACGTGTAAAACATACACATACCAAAAAAAAAAAAACAAACAAAAACAAAACCCCAAAAAACAGTCCGAACTGAAATACTCACTTTTATCAAGTAACACCATTTGGCAAAAAACCATAGTATGCGATACATGGACTTTTCATGTTGGTCTGATGTTTGAAGTGTCAAGCAAGTAGCAATGTCTACTCATCTCTGATGCAGACGAGACTAAAATACGTTTTGTATATGCGCACTGAGGTATATGGAAGGACTGGCCAACGGGACCTGCTGTACAGGGAACTCTACTCAATATTCTGCCATAATCTACGTGGGAAAATAATCTGAAAAAGAATGTGTGTGTGTATACATAGCTGCGTCACTTTTTTGTACAGCAGAAATTATCACAACGTTGTTAATCAACTATACAATAAAACTTTAATTAAAAAAAAAAAAAAAGCCTCGTTTCAAAGTAATGGCGCCCAGGCGCTGTGGCAGAAAGGCAAACAGCTTCAGGGCCCTGGCTGGGTTCCTTGCGGCCGCCTGGCCTGGACCAGCACGGGTGGGGCCCAGGCGGCGGGCACGCAGTCTAGGCTCCCGTGGCACAAGCAGATTAGCCCTGGACTCCACAGAATGTGCAGTTAACCTCGCGTTCCAAACAACAGTACTGTCAAACCAGGCTCAGGACACCCTCTGGACCCGGGAGCTCAAATCTCTAATGAATCCTGCGGACCCTGGGTCAGCTTGAATAATCAAGGCCATTCGGCCCGACACCCAAGTGTCTCTTTCTCAGACGGGCAGCACTGCCAGGCTCGCACCAGTGAACCAAGTGGACAGTTCTAACTTCAATTTCTGCAGAGAGTCATTTTTAAAGGGGAACAAAAAAGCCTGCGAGGAAACCGGCAGAAAATGGTTCTGCCTGACCATTCCCGGGCTCCGCTCCGAGCAGCGGTATCAGCGGCCAGCGCTGCCCAGGCCGCAGGGTGTGGGACCTGCTCCTCCGGGAGGACGCCGGCAAGCACGTGGGCTGGCGCGGGCACGAGTGACCGCAGCGTGACCGGCTGCACGCAGGACTCTGATGGACAGCAGGGGCTTGGGGCGCTTCTGTCCTTTCCATGGAGCAGCGACGGTACCGCTCCAGCCCCTACGGAGGGCCGGCGGGCTCGCAGGCGGAGGGCGCGGCACCCTCCGGGCCGCACGGAAACGTCCCCCGGCGGCGCCGGCCCCTGCGCACGCGCAGCGCGGCCCGGCGCCCCGACCCCAGCGCGCATGTCTCCACGCCTCGGCCAGTGCGCGGCGACGCGAGGTGGGGCCGGCGGAGCGCCCCGAGGTTTCTGCCCCCCCCTGCCCCACCGCAGGCGCGTCTGGTCTCGAAAGGCCCACGCCGCCGTCGCGGCCCCGCTCCGGCCCCTCCCAGTCGCGTATCCTTCCGACGCGGCGCCCCCCGCCCGCGCCGAGCGGCGCCCAGAGCGCAGGCGCGGTAACCTAGGCGGCGGTGTCTAGTGAGGATTTGAAATCGCCGCGCGTGCGCAGCGGCGACCCGGCCCCGGCGAGGGCGGCCGCGCTCCCTCCCCGCCCGCCCCCGCCCCGCTCCCTCCCCGCCCCTCATTGGAGCGGAGGCGGCGGCGCCCCCTCCTTCCCCCGCGCCCTGTCGCCGCCGGGAGTGTCTTTTCGCCGCCGCCGCCGCCGCCGCCGCCGCCGCCGCCGCAGGAGTGCGGAGCGAGCGTGACCGAGGGCCCGGCGCACGGCGGCGGCCCTCTCGCGGGTCCCGGGCCGCGCCGCGCCTGGGCCCGCCCCCTCGGCCGGGCCGCCCGCCCCCTCCGATGGCCTCTCCCGCCGGCCCGTGTGGAACGCCGCCGCCGCCGCGGCCCCCGCGCCCGCCCCGAGCCGCGTGAAGCGAGCCCGACAGGCCCGAGCAGCCCGCCCGGGCGCCCCCCGACCGCCGCGACCGGACCCCGACGGGAGCCGCCGCCGCCGCCCGCCGGCCCGTCCGTGCGCGGCCCGTCCGTCCGTCCGTCCGTCCGTGCGCGGCGCGGCGCGGCCGGGGCTCAGGGCGCGGCGGGGGCGGGGCCGCGGCGGCGGGGCGGGCGGGCGCGCGGGCCCGCGAGGCGGCGCGTGGATGGATCCGCGCGTGGCCTGGATCCAGCCCGAGCAGAAGGGGCCGGCCAATGCCCTGTGGATGCAGATCTGGGAGACCTCGCAGGGCGTGGGCCGCGGCGGCTCGGGCTTCGCGTCCTACTTCTGCCTTAACTCGCCCGCGCTGGACACGGCGGCCGCGGCGGGGGCAGCCGGGCTGGGCGGCGGCGGCGGCCTGGCGGGGCCGGCCCTGCCCGCCGCGTCGCCCCCGCCGCCCGCGCCGGGCCCCGCCGCGCTGCCCCCCGCGCTGCTGACGGCGCTCGGGCCCGCGGCCGAGGGCGCCCGGCGCCTGCACAAGTCGCCGTCGCTGTCGTCGTCGTCGTCGTCCTCGTCCAACGCCGAGTCGGGCACCGAGAGCCCCGGCTGCTCCTCGTCGTCCTCGAGCAGCGCCTCGCTCGGCCGGGCGGGCGGCGGCCGCGGCGGCGCCTTCTTCCACTTCGCGGACGGCCCTCCGAGCGCCCCCGGCGCGGCCAACGGGCACCCCGGGCCGCGCGGCCCCGCGCCCGCCGGCTCCCCGCCGCAGCACCAGTTCCACCCGGGCCGCCGGAAACGCGAGAACAAGGCCAGCACGTACGGCCTCAACTACCTGCTGTCTGGCAGCCGCGCGGCCGCGCTGAGCGGAGGGGGCGGCCCCGGGCCCCAGGCCCCGCGGCCCGGCACGCCGTGGAAGAGCCGCGCGTACAGCCCGGGCATCCAGGGGTGAGTGCGCGCGGCGCGGCGCGGGGACCGGGGAGCGGGCGGGGCGGGCGGGGGCCCGAGCCCCGCGTGGGGACCCGCGCCCGGCAGGCCCGGCGCGCCGCGCCGCAGGCGCACACGCGTCCCGTCCCGGCCCCCGTCTGATTTCGAGATGGATGTCGGAGGCCAAGGTCCAGCTCTGCTATGAGGTTTTAAACTGAATTTTGTTTATTTCAATTTAACGCTCATTTTAAAAACGAGTGGCATGTCCGGATTCTGGAAGGAACAGTGCTAGCAAGAGGCCGCTGAAGCCGACTTGTGCGGGTGTCTTCCTTTTCTCCTGGAAAAGGAAAGCTGGAGAGGATGGTCGGATACTTTCTCTCAGCCCCTCCCCCCGACAGGTTAGGGACCTTTTGTCAAAGTGGCCTGCAGATACGTGTGGCGTTTACAGAGCGTTTTAGGATTGCCAGCAACCTGAATCGAGTTGGAACTAAATGCTTGTTAAATGTCAACTTTTTTTTTTCCCTCTCCGAGAAAATCCGTTTAAAAGATGACTAGGTTTTTGATAGCGATACAATTTAACAACAGCAAATTTGGAAATGACTTTTTGGGGAGCGCACTTGCATGTTATGCTTTAATTTTGTGCTCATATGGACAAATAGCGTCATCTGCATTTTTTTTTAAACAAGCTAATAACATTTCAAGAAAATAGAAACATTTGTAGCACATACCTATCTGGAAAGTGTCATCTCTATTTAAGTGTTTGCACATCAGTCTGGAGGGGGGTTGAAGTTCCAGTTAGGGTTATTGCAGTTACAGGCCAGTAAAAGTTGTAAAAAAAGGTGGGTGAGAGCGGTTTGAAGCAGTCCCTGGAGAGGCTGCTCAGGTGTGAGTGCTGCTTATCCAGCCCCTTTGCTTTCCTGAGCTTTTCCTAGCACCTGGAAACAGGGTATTTGTACGTAGGTTTTATGTCAGTATTTCAGGACTTAAATCATGAAATTCACTTTCCTTGCATGGTCGCATGCTGACTTAAAGGGCATTTAAGAATTTGCCAGGATATTCGGGTTGTAAAACATTAGTCTTAGAAATCCCATAATTTCTAGGTATGGCTGTTAATTTCTTAAAGTAACTGTTTCTCTTATAAGTCTGTTTCTTATATGAAGTGTGTTCCTAAAACGCTTCAGTTGATACTACTTAAAAGTGTGTGTGATACACAGTAATAGCTGTGTGTTCTGCAACTTGTTTCACCTGTGTGGGTTGGAAGCTGTTACTTTCTTAAATTCCCTGAAGCCTGAGCGTGCCCTTCAGCCCCAGGTAGGAGCCTGGCCTCCTCCCTGTCTCCTTAGGGTTCTTACTTGCGGTGGTGGGGCACAGTTTCTCGATGTATGGCCTTTGGGGGACTTGTAGGTCTCTGCCTGTCTCAGAACTTGAACTGACTCTGTGTCTTAGCACCACAGGGAAGTAGGGGATGGGTGGTCTTTGCTTGTCAAGCATTTTTGGGCCCAGACCGTCCGGAGCTTGCAGCGGAGGCAGACTAGGCCCTTGTGCAGCTTGCTCAGGCTCTGGAAGCTCCTTCCTCGCCTGTAGGTCTCTAGTAAGCCTCAGTACCTCCGTAGCTGCCAGTCGCTTTTCTTGGTAAATGAGCCCACTTCCTGCCAGGTGCCTTGCTGGGGTCCGGGGAGGGGGGCGGCTTGGCGAGGGAGGCCCACAGCCCCCGTACCCTAACTCGGAAACCTGGGCCTGGACCATGAGCGTCCCTGCCCCCCCAGCACACATGAGCACCGGCCGTCCCTGGTGCGGCCCTCACTGTCACCTTCATCGGGCCCGTCGGCTCTCCTCACCCTCAGGCCACTGCCCTCGTCTCCATGAGGTCCCCGTGGAGCCCGGGGTGGTGGCCTCTCAGCACCCGTGCCCTTCTGGGTGCGGCCAGTGGGGTGCTTTCCTCTGCCAGCCGGTCTGGTCACGTCCCACCCCTGGTAACCTGCCCTGTGATGGCACCTGCCTGGTCCTCCTGAGGTTGGAGGTCAGGGCGCGCTGTGGCTCTGGGCCCTGCCTGGGGGTCTCAGCCCTCCACCCCCGCCGGCCTGTTGCACTTGACTGACTCCTCGGCCCTGTGGTGTAGGCAGAAGGGTGGCCTCTGGAGCCGCAGGAGTTCCTGGTTTCCGCCCACCTAACTGGGGGTGTCTGCTCCTCGTCGTCGTCACCAGCCACCCTTCCTTACCTGCCCCTGTTGTGGGTGGCCCTGGGTCCGTGTGCCATCTGCCTTCCCTGCCTGCAGGAGGACCTGTAGGTTGCCTGCCCTGTGTCCCCCACGGCCCCTTTAGAAGGGCAGGGAGGGGTGCTGGGGAACCCGTGTCCAGCCGGTGACCTCCTGCCCCTAACGAGCGGGTCCTGGGCTTACGGGAACTAACCTTTTGGTAGCGAGGAAGGGCTGTCTGTGGAACTTGCTCCAGGCCACAGCGTACCGGAGTGATGCGGAAGGCCACCAGCATCTTTTCGCTCGCGACTTAGGAAGGAAAGAGGTAAGAGAGCCCCAGCCCAGTCAGCAGACGAGAACCTCACTGGTGAGGAGTTGCTCGGCCTGGGTAATCTCAGGACGGGCATTTCTGGAAAGAGCGCCTGCAAGCCCGCGGGAAAGGCTGGGTGGCTGCTGGCGTGGTGGGAGTTCGCGTAGCATCAGCAGAACCCAGTTGGTCTTTTGCCTGGTGGCCCTTGGAGCAGCCGGCACTTTTCTTTCTTGGGGAGCCTTCTGCCCTTGGAAACTGCCTGGAGGCCGCCTTGTGGGTTCACCCTTGAGGAAGACGAAGCAGGTGAAAGCAGACGGGAGGTAGTGCCAGAACCTTCAGAGCGGAGAAGGTCACGTGCTTGTTTTGGAGCTGCCACTGGCGCTTGTTCTTCGTCCATTTTCGGGTTGAACTCTCAGAGTTTTGTTTTGGGTGCAGTGGGCCGTGAGCGCGTGCTCTGCCCCCGGGCTCCTGCCCTGAGCTGCAGGCGTCTGGTGCACAGGCGAGTGGGCTTGCGCGCTCCCCGGCCCCTGGCTGTGGCCACTTCCCCCGCCTCACACCCTGACCCCGTGGGACTTGGTTGCTTTGCCCTGCTCGCCCTCAGCAGTCTCAGGAACCTTCCCCGTTGAAAGACAGAGGTGAGAGCGGAGCGTGGCCCGCAGGGACCCCCCGCGTCCTCCCTGGCGCCCGCAGGTCCCGGGAGAGTGTATCGGAGCGGGAGACAGCCTGCGTCCTGGCAGTGCCCGCGGTTCCGCCCTGCCCAGGCCTGCGTTTGCGGTTTGTGCCCTCAGGTCTGCTCGCTGCTGCCGCGTTTTCCCTGTAGGTTCCTTGATGCTTCGTGTTAACGTCTTCTTTTCCGGAAGGAATTCCTGCGCAGCCCAGTGGATGAGACACCAGCGGATGTCTTTGGTGGGTGTGTCGGCCACACCCTGCAGGCCGGCCTGGCTGTTCCCCGACTCCCCCTCCTTTACCCCCGCGAGTGCCTCTCCCTCCACGGCCTGACTTGGCTCTTCCCGGAGTCCGGTGAACTGCCTCCCCCGGTTGCCCTTGGGGGACTGGCGGGTGGGCGCAGGTGGAGGCCCAGCGGGACCCACCCCCGACCATGGCTGTCCTCCCCCCCATCCTGGTCCCTTCCTGCCAACATCCGGGGTGCATAGGAGGGGTGGCTGGGAGATCTGCCCAGAAAGGTGATGGCGGCACACAAGCCTTGTTTGCTGCGTGTTCGTCCTTGGAGACCCAGGGGTGTGCAGCTGTAGCGGGAAGCAGGGCTGCTGCTGACAGTGAAATTGGCTCCCACTCAGACACGCCCACCTGGTGGTAGTAGCATCATCGCTGTTATCGTCGCCGTACCGGCCCGCAGCACTGTGGCCAGTCTCTGCAAAGTGACGTTGAAGATCTAGCACAAGGTGCTGGCTGTGACAAAGTTGGGGCAAGTGATCCCTGGTCCCTGGCAGACAACGTAGGACAGCGGACACTCAGAGAAGGGCCCTGAGGAGGAGGATGAAGGGGAGGGCGGCAGGGGGAGGAGGGAGCAGGGCGGGCTCCGAAAGTGGAGGGTCAGGCTATTAAACAGCCTGGCGGGGCGCGGGGCGGGGGTGGGCTCAAATGATTTTTTGCAAGAAGTGGCCTTACTGCTCAGATATAGAGGGTTGTCCTGCTGCTGCGAGCTCCTGATGGAAAGGCAGGGCCAAGGCAGTGCCATCTGCTGCTGCCTGTAAGTAACACGTGGTTGTGACCTAACGCTTTTAAAAGTGACTTTTAGGTGGTGTTTTCAACTAAAAAAGGTGTTCCGAATGTTAAGATTTGAATATCAAAGTCGAGTCTCAGACTTTCTTTTGGCCTCTACTTACTATGAATTTTGGTCCCGCTTTTAAATGGATTCATGTAAATGGAAGGACAGAATGTAACTGTCCTTGAAAAATGAGGCTTTTTGTGCTGTGTTTAGGTCGTTATGGTTGAGAATCTGGTTTTTTGGTTGTGGAGTAAGAGGGTTTTCATAAACAAGCAGAACCCTGTGATGGTCAAATCCAGAAACTTGATTTTGCTGATGATGCAGCTCAGGAGTGGGCCACCAGGAGAGGGTGCCTGGCTCATGCTAACTAGAGTCACAGGAGATTGTTTTAAGTCACAGTGTCAGCTGAAAACTGCCCCTGGCCAGTGTGGCCGTGGGGAGGCCCTTCCAGGGGCTGTGGTCAGCTTGTCCGCTGACTCCTCCCGGAAGGCTGCCGGGTGAGCGGGCCCTCGGGAAGGCCGGTCGGCGGTCTCGGTCGTGGGGACAGGCGCCCCCAGTGTGAAGAGCCTCCCGGCGAGGCGGTCGGGGTGCATCTCCCCAGTGGTTTGGGGTTTACGCTGAGATTTCCGTCTGTACCCACCCGTCTGCCGCTGCCGTGTAAGGACTGTCCACAGGCTCAGGGGCTTTAGAATAGCACTCACTGATTGTCTCCGTTCCGGGGGTGGAGGCTGGGCCCGGGGGCTGGGTGCGCCACCCAGCTGAAGTCAAGGGGGTGGCCGCTGCGCTCTGTGCAGGAGCTCGGGACCCCCTGCCAGCTGTTCCTGTTACTGGCATAGTCCCCTTCTTTTGCAGTTACGGACTGAGGTCTCCGACTTCTTGCTGGCTGCCAGCTGGGGCCTCTCTCGGCTCTTAAAGCCACCTGCATCCTTTGGCTCAAGGCCCTTCGGTCTTCAGACTGGCAGCAGTGCTCTGAATCCGCGTCTGCCAGCGGAGGACGCTTTCTACTCTAAGGGCTCGTGTGGTCGGGCCAGGTCCACCCAGGTCCACCCAGGTCCACCGTGCTGAGGGCGCGTAATGATACAGCCGGTCACGGGAGCGATGACAGTGCAGTGGCAGCTGCAGGGTCTGGGGATTAGGGGATGGAATCTTCTGGGGCCTGCCTGTAGCTCAGGCAGGTGTTCTGGGGGTCGACTCTGCTGGGGAAACAGGTGACCAGAGGTTGTGCTTTCCTTTTCCAACACGTCCTCCTGTGACTGGACTCCAGCCCATCATGGTGACTCTTGCTGGTGGCCGGTCCTGCCTTGTCCTCTACTTGGTTGTCACCACTGAACTCGGGAGCCACCGGAGCGGTTCTAGCTGAGTGCCTTTCTGTGCTTCTTTGTGTGCCTGTTCTTGAACTGCGTCAGCCGCAGCCGAGAAAGGTTTACGTGAAAGCCGTGTGGTTGAGTCTGTGAAAACGACAGTGACGGGTCCCTTGCAGGAGGTGTGCCTGCGCCGATCAGCTCAGGAAAGGCGCCGCTCCGGGCTGGGGAGGGTGGTTGGTGTCTTGGTCAGGTCGCCGCTGGAGTCCAGAGGCACGGAGATGTGGCGGCGCGTCTTGCTTCGCAGAAGGTCCCGGCGCACGTGTGCTGCCGTCCAGGTTAACGGGGTGGGGGTCTCCCCCGGAACCACCGCCTCAGAGCACTGTCCCTGTGCAGTTACTGCTGCTCTTGAAAACTGACCGCTGTGCTCTCGTGTCCCTTCTGGGAAGGAGGGACTGTGTGTCCCAGGCTGCGTTCCCGGCACCAAGCACGCCCGCCGCTGCTAAATAAGAGTAGTGAGAGAGTGAGTGAATGAAAGAAGGGGGGGGAGTCCGCCAGCGCAGAGCCGCCAGTGAGGTGTGGCAAGTCTATGTCGTTTAAATGAACCAGATGCTAAAAATAACTTCTGTTGTTTGTTTCCCATTTGCTAAAGATTTGACTGCAAACTCTAAAGTTACTTAAATGCAGATTAGGAGTTTCCTGGTGGCCCAGCGGTTAAGGACTCAATTGTCACCTCTGTGGCCCGGGTTCGATCCTTGGCCTGGGAACTTCTGCATGTCATGGGTGCGGCTGAAAAAATAGAATAGGTAAATGCAGAATAAAGTAAAACCTATTACAGTGTATCTGCCCACGTTCCTGAAAACTGTGGGTAAGTCAGTTTTATATCTTGCAGTGGAGAACGTAAAAACAGAAGCCGAAAAAAATCTGTGTTTGAAAAAAGACGTCTTCGTTTAGTTTTAACTGGTTTCCTTTTCTTATCATAACATTAATGCCTGCTGTGAGCGGTTAGAGACCTGGTGAGCGTCCTGTGACGAGTTCAGTGTCGGCCCAGGAGGCCTGCGCTCCCTTCGCTGGGGGAGGGGGAGGGGGAGGCGGAGGTGGGCCGGGCCGGGCCAGGCTCCCACAGGTTTGTCCTTCTCTGCACTGAGGGCGAGGGTGTCTGGAAGGAGGGCTCTGAGGTTCCCATTAGCAGGGAGTGGCTTGGTTATCAGCAGCGTGCCTGTTTATGGAGGGGTTGTGCTATAATTCCCAATCAGCTGCTCTGCACAACCCTTTAAACTTCTCTGTGGTTTCAGATCAGAGTTAATTTCCTAAATGATGGCTTGTGGATGTAAGTAGTTTCTCTTTCCTTGTCTGAAAGCGATGTCAGAGGATCGTAATGTTTCTGGGATCTTGGGAATCTGAAGGAATGGCTAGGATGCAGGAGTTAGAGGGAAGTGAAAAATCAAATTGTACGTGGGTTTTTTTTCCTTTGAACCCTTTGTGTGGAAGCCATTTGGCATCGGGAGGCCTGTGTGTGGCCTTGAGCTTGCGTCTCGTACAGCCTGGTTTCCGGCGGCGTTTGGCCGGTTTCCTCAAGGGTTCTGTCTTGAGCCTCAGTGCCCCCCGTGGAGCGGGGCTGTGCCAGCGGCCTGCAGGGCCCGGGAAACGGAGGAGGCGTGGACTGGCCGTGTGGTCACTGTGCCGGGTGACAGGGGCCGCTCCTCTCCTCTCTGTGGAGATGGGCACCAAACATTAGGTGGTTCTCGTTGCCCCCGGCTGCAGATGGCGTCCCCGATTTCAGGAGAGACCGCAGTCTGGGCCTGGGAGGCGCGACAGCGGGCACAGCAGGAGGCCCGCCTGCTTCTGTGGAAATGCTTTCTCCCTTGGAACCAAGACACACTTTGCTATTTTAAAAATGTAAACCGGGCCCGGGTCACGTGCTCTCCAGGTCTGAAGCGGGAGCCGGGTGCCCGCATCTTTGTCAGGGATGTGTGTGCAGCCCCTTTGACTTGCCGAGAGCCGTTTGGGGTTTGGGTTTTCTGTGCCTGGAGTGGATGTTGGGTTATTTTTCCGAGCTCTTTGCACCTTTGGCACGTGTTTTGTATAGTGCACAAGACAGAAGCGAGGGGCCGGGAGCGTCAGGACGAGGGCGGCGCCATCCGTAGACTGTTCCGTGGGGATAGAGGAGGCCTGGTTCTGTGCTGCCCAGCACAGTAGCCACCAGGCCCGTGTGGCCATGGAGCCCTGGAAACGTGACTGATGGCACCGAGGAACTGCATTTTAATTGTCTCTACTTTCAGTTAAAATTTAAGCGGTCTCATGTTTGGATGGCACTGAACTGCAGTAACTTTAGACTCCTTGCTTGAAACGCAGTGCTTGATTCAGTAACTGCTGCCTGCGTAAGTCCACATTCAAACACCAAAGCTGTGTTACTCAGCAGGTTACCCCTAGCAAGCTCTGGAATAGTTTGAGTTTCTAGTGGAAATCCTCTTCAGACGCTGCTGTTTCAGTAACACAAGAGCATAAGCGGGTTCCTAGCCAGGGTGCCAGGGACCGGCCCTGGACAGCTGACCTTGGGCGTCAGGTCCAGGAGGCGGGGCTGCTGCCCGCCCCTCTGCGCTTGGCTGCGCTTGACTGATGACCTGCTCGGCCTCTCCCGTCCCGTCCCCTCGGGCAGCAGCACGGGGGCTGCAGTGCGGGCTCGGCTCTCTGAGTTCCCAGAGCAGTGCCCTGAAAGGGGTACCGTTTCTCTTGTAGGCAGAAGAGCAAAGCCTGGACTGGCTGATGGGGTCTGGCCGGAGGTGCTGCCCTTGGAAGAGGGTGTCGCTCTGACCCAGGAGCTGCAGCACCCCCTCCCCGGAAGCCAGCGGCTCACTCTGCTCACACCTGGTTTGGGTGTGTCCCATGGGGACCGTGGGCTTGCTTGTTCTCCTGCAGAGAGCTCGGACCGGAGCGGGGGGCCTGGGTGGTGGCCTAGGGACCGACAGTGAGATGATGGACGATGAAGGTGGGGTGGGGAGTGTGGGGAGGCCTGGGGACCGGAATCCGGTCCTGCAGAGTTCCAGCTTCTCCGGCACCCCAGAACCGCCTGTGGGGTCCTGCTGGAGAGCGCAGGATCCTACCATCCGGACGTTTCTCAGAAGTCGCAGTTTAAGGAAAATGCAGCACTTGATGAGTTGTTGACTTGCTCTTTCCTGGAAGACACTTGAAAGACCGAAAAGCATGGCTGGCAGGTGTCTGCCCGCTGCCTCCTTGGTGTCAGACACTGCCTTGGCTGCGGGCCCACGTTCTGCCGGTTCCTCTGGACGGTGCCTCAGTCAGAGCGAGGCAGATGGAGTCTCCGTAGATGGAGCATCTTGCGCAAGGCGCAACCGGAAAATGGAGAGCTGGAGCCTCAGCGCAGGCCTGCTTGATGAAAGGCCTTGCGCCTCAGCACTGCCCCCGAGAGAAGGGGGCTGGGGCACGGGAGTGAGGGCCAGATGCCGGGGCCTGGCAAAGCCGCGGGGAGGGGAGCCTTGGTGCAGCGCAATTCAGAGTGCTTCCGTCATCGATATCTTTTTATAAATTTAAGCAACTAGATTTAAAGAATTGACAAATAACTATGAAATGATAATTGAAATAGAAAAGAGGGTGTCTTGCATGGCTTGTGAAATGCCAAGATTCCAGAGTATTTTTATAAGCCTTTTAGAAAAGAGCAGATTATGACTGTCTGAAGAGTTTGTGTCTCTGGAAGATGTTCTCGCCAGGGACTGACCTGCGACCCTGAGAACAAGAGGGTGGATAGATATCAGGGGTAACTGAAACCACATTCCAAAGAATGGGGACCTGTGAGAATTGAAACAGGCTAACGCCTGGAATGAAGGGATGCTTGTGGAATTGGTACAAGTGAAAAGGCCTCTTGGGATGGTTTTAGAGGAAGCCCGAGGGCGGGACATCGGGGGCTGGGGGCTGGGGAAGGTGGCTCAGTCCCTGGAGCAGCTGGATGCTTCAGCTCTTCCTTTGCTTCCTCTCAGAGGGTGGTCCTTAGTACTGGTCACTTGTCCTCGGTGCTAGTTGTCCCTGGCCCTACGGAGGCCTCGTCTCTCTATGTGCATCCGAGCCCCGCCCTACCCCAGGAGAGGGAGAGGCTCTTGTCCCCCCGCAGTCGGGAGAGGGCGCAGGTGCAGCGCCTGCGTCCGAGCCCAGGCTCCCCGACCCCACAGCCCGTCTTCTGAAGCCTGGACCCGCGGAGCCAAGGGCATTGTCTGAAGGCGCAGAGTAATAGCAAGAAACCGTTTGCCCACGCTGAGTTCCAGTCTCTAGGTCAAGAGGGGTGACCCCTAGCTTCTCAGGAAGGGCCGCAGACATTGTGAATTTCTGACCCAGCTCTCAACAGTTCGGGCAGCCCACATGTCCTCAAGAGGAATCTGAGAGGGCTTCTCGTGGAGCCAGCAGGAGACCCTGGCCCTGTCACCCCGTGACTCTCCTGGCTTCTTTACCACGGCGAGCGCTGGGGGTGTGACGCTGTGGTGCCTCTGCGTGCCTCTCTGTGTGCTCATTGCTTTAAAATTAACAACTGCTTCTGAGAGTGCTTTATGCTGAATCTTTTTTTTTGTCTTTTTTTTTCTTTGCCTTTTCTAGGGCCGCATCTGCAGCATGTGGAGGTTCCCAGGCTAGGGGTCTAATCGGAGTTGTAGCCGCTGGCTGACGCCACAGCAATGCAGGATCCGAACCATGTCTGTGACCTACACCACAGCTCACGGCAACACTGGATCCTTAACCCACTGAGCAAGGCCAGGGATCGAACCCGCCACCTCATGGTTCCTAGTCGGATTCGTTAACCACTGAGCCACGACGGGAACTCCTATGCTGATTCTTAAATAATGATACTGTCTTTATTAAACAGGTTTGTGTATAGTTTTTCGTAAAATGTAGACAGCTTAAAAATCACTCAGGCCCACCACCCGGGAATAGGTACAGGCCAGTGAGGTGACTGCCATTGTAGCTACCCCCTAAATAAGCCCAGGTGCATGGATACACGCGTCAATCAACAGAAATACTCCTGTTACAACTTAGGTTCTCCTTAAACACGGTTCACTAAATCATTGATTTTGCCTGAAAGTGAAAGTAGTGTCCAACTTCAAATAGACTCGGATTTGATCCCCCACTTTGCTCAGTGGGTTAAGGATCTGGCATAGCTGCAAGCTGTGGCATAGATCACAGATGTGGCTTGGATCCCGGGTTGCTGTGTCTGGCCTAGGCCGGCAGCTGCAGCTCTGATTCTACCTCAGCCCGGAAACTTACATCTGATGTAGGTGCGGCCCTTAAAAAAGAAATAATAGTTTTTAAGAGGTATTGCTGAGACCAAGAACATAAAAAAGATGATAAAAAACGGTGTGTGACTAAGTGCAAAGAAAAGAGTGAGTTTTAATGCAGTCGTATCGGTTTGCTCGCAGCCTCGTGGGGCCGAGAGTCAGTCCCAGCTGTGGTCTGGCTCGTCCTGACCCCCAGCCCCGGGAGGTGGCATTAGGAAGTGGGGCCTTGGGCCTCATCCTGGAGTGAATGCCCTTCTGAGAAAAGGCCAGCTTGCACTCGTTCTCCCCCCACACACACGAGGACATGGTGACGTGAGGGCGGTCGCAGGCCCGGAAGAGGGTCCGCACCGTAGCTTGGCCAGGCTGGAACCCTGATCTTGGACTTGTGGTTCCCAGAACTGTGAGAAAGAAGTGCCTTTTGTCGAAGGTGCCCAGCCCGTGGCGTCCCGTTATAGCAGCCCAGGCCCGCAAGCCTTTTCATAGACCCTCCACTCCTGGTTTGCATCCTGCTGGCTGTCACCACGAGTTACGCGTTTGTATGTGGCTCTGTGGTCACAGTCACTGCCGTCGCTGAGCTCTTCCTGTTCTAGACGCTCTGTCGGGATTCGTTCGGTCCTCAGGACAGCCCACGTGGAGCGCGTTCCCTCAGCATCCTCGGGTTTCACGTGAGGAAAAAGGCCCGGGGCAGCTCAGGGTCCCGCGAGGTTGTGTCGCAGAAAGCTGGTGATCCTGCCGTCCCTTCTCGGCACAGAACACCACAGTTTGCAGTCATTAGTCTTTTTTTGGGAGTCGGGGGGTGAGGCCTACTTGCGGCATGTGCAGGTTCCCAGGTTAGGGGTTGAGTCAGAGCCGCAGCCGCCAGCCAACAGCACAGCCACAGCGGTGCAGGATCCAAGCCGCATCTGCGACTTACACCACAGCTCACAGCAACGCTGGATCCTTAACCCACCAAGCAAGGCCGGGGACGGAACCCTCATCCTCATGGATACTGGTTGGATCTGTTTCCGCTGCGCCACAGCAGGAACTGCGTGCAGTGATCAGTCTTGGTTCTGCGTTCACGCTGACTCTGTGCTCCCCGCCAGGGCGCCCACTGGAAGGCCTTCAGCCCTGGTGGGCTTCCCGGGGCACATCTTCCAGCAGAGCTCCCGGGCCGTCCTGGCTCCCCACGTGCTGTCTGGGCGCTGCTGCCCGGCGATCGCCCGCGGCCGGCGGCCTTCCAGCTCACTCCACAGGTCCGTGCGGCCCAGTTGCATTGTCTCGGTGTGTGTATTGAGTAGTTGAGTTTTTATTTTTTATTTTCTTTTTAGGGCCACACCCGTGACATACGGACGTTCCCAGGCTAGGGGTCAGCTTGGAGCTGCAGCTGCTGGCCTACACCACAGTCATAGCAACGCCAGAATTGAGTTGCATCTGTGGCCTACACCATGCTCACGGCAGTGCCGGATCCTTAACCTGTTGAGCGAGGTCAGGGATCGAACTTGCATCCTCATGGATGCTGGTCAGGTTCTTAACGTGCTGAGCCACGACAGCAGTTCTGGTAGTCACGTTTTTAAAGGCGGGCTCATTGGTGCCGTGTTCCCTGAAGCCTGCCCTGTGCGTGAATAGCACGTCTCTGTTCAGAGCCTTGCCTGTGACCCTTGTCAGGGATCAGGCAGGGCTGATGGCGCTTCAGGGGACGCGGTCTCCCCGGACGCCCGCCTGTCCAGGGCCGTCCTCTCGTCTCCCCTGCAGCCTGCCCGGGCCGCGGCTGCCCGTCCGCCCGCAGCCTGGCTCTGCCTTCCCTTCCAGGGGTGCTGCTCTGTCGGGTCTCCCGTGTAGCCCTGTTTCACCGTCCTGGTGCGGGGCGGCCCTGTGGACAGCCTGACTCGGTCTCTCTCTCCTCACCGCCCATCTTCCTTCGCGGCCCCCCGCAAGCCGTCGGTATCGCGGCTTCCTGACCTCGCCTGCTCAGCCCATGCCCGCTACCGCGTTCTCACCAAGATTTTCTGTGGCAGGAGGCACGGTAGTGGGCTTCCTGCCCCCACACCGGGGCCATGTCTTCACGGGGTCCTGGGCCCCTTTCTCCTCTTTTTTCAGCAACCACAGGGCTGCTGGCCTGGCCTCTCTGCTGACGCAGCCTGACTGACCTCTGACCGATCCCTCCCGCCTTCCCCCGGACTATCCCTTTTCAGGCCAGGCTGCAGGACTGAAAGGCTGCTATGCTGGGCCAACCCTTCTGGGACCCACTGGCCCCAGCGGGAGGGGGGAAGCTTGAAGCCAGTGGATGGGTGGTGGGCCACGTTGTCGGGGGCCCGGGGTCTGTTCTGACGCGGGCTGCCTCTTCGGGCTCAGCTCGTCTGGTCCCATCCTGTCATGCCACTGGGTGTCCTCTGAGCCTGGTCGCTGGCTCTGAAGTCAGACTGGGGGACAGGAGGCTCTCACTGCTGGCGTGTCGGCATCGGGCTCCCGTGCTCTCGGCCGTGGCCCCAGGTTCGTCCCCTGACCTCCGCAGGCCTGGCTTCTCTTGCCCCCGTGTCTTGGCTGCAGTACCAGCTCTTGGGAAGGCTGTCCCTGAGCAGCTGGCGGGCAGGAGCCTGCCGTGGCCACCATTCGGCCTCTCTGCATAGTCTGCTGTACTTGGGGTTTATTCTGCTCATCTGCCTTGCTCCTTTCTCCAGGCCCCAGCCCAGCTCCGGGACATGAGGCACTTGCTGTCAGGCTCGCTGCACAGCCCGAGTCAGGACAGCGCCTGCTGCGCCCGGGCCGGTGGTGACTAACTGCAGTGATGACTCGCGTCTGCTCCCTGGACTCCCTGACGACGTAAACGTCTGAGTCCGTTCGGTTCTGTGCTTTGCCCTCCTCTCCCCTCCTTTTGATTTTTGCTGATTTTCCAGCACCGCCGTGTTGTCCTTTTCCTTACATTTCCTTTCTGGTCGTCTTGGTGGGGCCTTGGGAGGTTGGTGTGCTCTTCCTGGCGTCCTGACCGGAACCAGAGCCCCTCCTGGCCTGGAAGAGGCAGACACGTCTAGCCCACGCCTGTGAGCGGCCCCTCCTCTACACCGGGTGGAGGCAGTCCTGCTGTTAAATGGAAGTAAAGCTTGAGCACTGAAAGTTACAGGAGTCTTTATTCTGCTGTTACTCGTCAGACTTCCCGTTGATACATATGAGGTGTTGGGCACTGTGGTTGGGTGGCTTTGACTGCAGTAGACTCGCAGGCGCGTGACACCTGGTCTGTGGGGAGGCCCGGTGGGTGGCCAGCGCCCCTGTGGTTACATCTGCAGGCCACGTGGACCTGGACACGGGCTTACCAAGTGCTTTGCCAGTCTTGGCGATGTGGAAGGTGGTTGGCTCGTCTTCCGTCGGGC
Source organism: Catagonus wagneri (assembly GCA_004024745.2). Taxonomy (NCBI): domain Eukaryota; kingdom Metazoa; phylum Chordata; class Mammalia; order Artiodactyla; family Tayassuidae; genus Catagonus; species Catagonus wagneri. Next base: position 20,814,754 of record PVHT020000009.1, on the reverse strand, counting down.
GGGTCACACAAGGGCTTTCCTGCCCTGAGGGCCGTCGGGACGCCGTGCTCCCCAGGACAGGCTCTGGGGAGAGAGAGGCTGCAGGGGGTGGGGCCCCGGGGTCTGCAGGAGGAGGCGGCCGTGCAGCCAATGGGGTGCGGGCAGAGTGCGCAGAGCGGCCCGAGCCCGCAGGTTCCAGGCCACGTGAGGCTTGGCTCGGCCTGCCTGTTAGTGCCGAGCCTGCTGTGAGCCGGGGAGGTGGCTGGCTCTCAGGGTCATAGCCAGGTGTGTCGTGCGGAGCCTGGACAGGGCGCAGATGGAGAGAGCAGATGCTCGCTGCAATAGTGAGAGCGTTGGTTGGCGGCATCACTGATGAACTTAGTTCCTTGCTGAGCGTTGCCTCGGGATCCATATCATGCAGCCTCTGACAGTGGTGCCTCTGACTCCCAGGAGCTGGGACAGCGCGCAGAGCCTGCCAGCCGTCTGGCTGCGAGGGTCGGGGTCCTTGAGAAGACCCCGTCCTCACAGGTCTCCTCTGGGCTCAGCCGTCCACATCCGTGGAGCCTTTTCTGGGACTAGGGGGCGCTTTCTTAGGAGCCCCGTGTTTGGGTGTGTGCGTGCTAAGCCAGCGACCTGGCTGTGTGGTGCAGAAATGTAGGGCCGAAGGGGCCTTTTAGCCTCGCTGGACCTTGGAGCTGAGCAGGTCACGGTTCCCTGGACCCCCGGATGCGGGGCCTGGGCGCTGCGGATGGGGAGCCCACGCGGGTTTGGCCTTTTGCAAAGGCTGCAGGCAACCAGTCACGGAGACTTTAGCACAGCGATGTCTGCCCTTTGACCTCTGGAGTACAGTCAGCATCAGTAAAGCTGAAATGATGGCACTTTTTCTTGACTTTGACTATAAAGACAGTGATGTACTTATTGAAGAAATTTGGAAACTGCAGAAAAGAAACTGCCCATAATTGTCCTGTTATTACTTGAGCATATTTCTCTGTTATTTTTTAAAAAAATGTTATTATAGTTAATTTACAGTGTTGTGTCGATTTCTGCTGTACAGCAAAATGAGTCGGCCGTACATGTATGTGGGTGTGTGTACGTGTGTGTACACACACATGCATTCTTTTTCTCACATTACCCTCCGTCGCGCCCCATCACAGGAGACCAGCTCCCTGTGCTGTGCAGCAGGATCTCGTTGCTTGTCCACTCCACCGGCGACAGTGGGCATCCACCAGCCCCGATGTCACAGATGTATCATTTTGTATCTGTTCAACTCCAGATAAGTGGGTCCTCCGTGAAAAGCCCTTTTAAAGGATGGCGTGCTAGAGAGAAAGGTGGTTACAACTTCCCCCTTTTAGAGGAGGCCCGGGGTGCCTGTTGTGCTCCGTTCTGCTTCTTGGGCCGCTTCCCAGGGCAGCTCCCAGGGCCGTGGCTCCATCCCCTCTGAGAGCTGTAAACTCCGGCTTTGAGTCCTCGTGGGACCCTGCGCCGTCTGCCGTCCGTGGAGTGCGTGGTTGGTTTTCTTACCTGTAAGATGGAGACAGCAGTATGCGCCTCAAAGCCCAAGGGACTGGAGGTGCCGGTGAGGTGGGTGGGATCGTGCAGCATCTGGAAGTCGTCTCTTCCGACCGCCGGTGTCCCTTCCCCCGAGGTCCGGCGCGCTGCCCGCCGGACATGAGGGTCTCCAGAGAGGGGACAGCGGGTACAGCGGTTTTCGTCTCAGGGATGGCTGGCGAGCACGGCCGGGGACCCTGCTTGCAGACGCAGCCGTGCGGTTCCCTCTGAGCATCTGGCCTGCAGGGCACTGTGCTGCAGCTGCCGTGCCAGCCTGGGTGGCAGGTGCCCGGAGCCAGTGCACTCCGCGTGGCCCCTCCCTGCCCAGCGGCCCTCCAGGCTGGCCCGTCCAGAGCCTGGAGTCCCGGGTTGCGCCGTGGCTTCCTTGGGGCGGCAGTGTTAGGGGCTGGGGCCTGCCTGCTGGTGATGAGCCGGGACTGGGCTTGCTGGCCCCTGAGTTGGGGTCTCCTCGCAGCCGAGGCGCAGAAGGGCATGGTAGCACCCAAGTACCCGTCCCTTACCCGGCTTCATCCTGGTCTCGGGATGCTCCCGGGTGCCTCAGCCGAGTTTTCTCTCTAGAAACCATTTCAGCACGTCTTGTCTGCTCTGGCAGTGGGTTTAGTGGTGCCACTGAAAATTAAATAAATGGCTTTGCATGGCTTAGATATAAGCCTCTGGTATCCGAGCTCTTGCTTCCTTTTCTGAAGGTGGTTGTGGTTCTCAGGCCTCGAAGTGGCCCAGGGCCTTTGCTTGGCACTTGCGCTGCACTTGGGTGCCCTGACAGGGCAGGGGGTGGGTATTGTTTCCCCCGGCATGCGCACGGCACCTCTCCTTGCCTTCAGCGCAGGCCCTTGGACATCTGCCTGCATCAGCGTTCGGTGCGGCCGATCCCGGGAGGCATCTGGGAGGGAAGGGGCAGCAGAGTGTGCGTTTGCCGGGAGCCGAGTTCGCAGGGATCGGGGTTACCGCATAGATTCCTAAGCTGCAGAGCCCTCCGTCCGGGCGCTTTTGCTGGTCTGGGCCCTCTTACACCCTGGGTTGGCTCGGCCTGCCCTGAACAGCGTGCCCACCTCCTGCTGCTTTCCGCCTGTCACTCAGCCCTCAGGACCCTCCCTTTGCAACGGCTTCTGAGAGCCCCTGTGACTTTCTCCAGAGCCGCTCTAGGGAAAGGTCGGCATGGGCGGGTGTCCGTGGGGCCGGGGAGGGGTCGGAGGCGGCGATGGAGCCCAGGCCGGCAGCAGGACGGAGCGCCCTGGAGACACACGGGCTTTCTGCTTTGCAGGTTCAGTTAGTCTCCTGCCTTTGAGCTTAGATTAAAAACAACCTTGGAAGGTCTGATTCAGGTTCTCTAAGTTGGTACGGATGTTAATTGACTTGTAACATAATTAAAAATAAATAAGAATGATTTATAGTTAGCTCATTCACCGCGTCAGTAACGGGTGTAGTAAGAAGGGCGGCCCAGCCCCGAGGGCCGGCCCTGGCCCTGCCCGGCGCCCGCCCGGCCCGCAGAGAGGCAGGCGGGACCCAGACATCGTGCGGCAAGCGCCTCGAGCAGCCCCTGCAGACTCCAGCCCTGGACTCCAAATATGTTCACCAAGCCGCTGTTTCTGGCAAAAATGCAGACAGGAGCTGAGGGGAGGGCGCTCCAGTTTCTGAGAAACCACTGGCTTAAAAAGCCCTAAAAAGGCTTTCGAGGGTTTTAAGAAGAGCTGGCGGGCCGGGAGCGGCGAGAAGGGGAGTAAATTGACAGCCGAGGACGGGCTGTGGTAACTCCTGTTGCATTTACAGTGTGATCCAATAGCCTCGTTTCTCACGAGCCTTTGGAGTTGACCGGGTGTGTGCAGAGTCTGGAGGGTGAGAGTGACCCTTGTGTCAGCAGTGGGGCAGGGCCACGCGGCGGGGACCGTGGGGACAGTGGGTTGTGCAGTGGGATGTGTGTTAGCACTTAATACGCAACCGGGTGCTGAGACTTCTTGTGACCAGACTGCAGAAGTTGGGTCCATTCGTCAGATTTTTCTTTTCCCTTAAAACGATGAACGAGACCTGACCTTGGACCGTGGCTTTCCTTAGACGGGGCCACGGGGATTCAGACCTAGTGCGCAGGCTCGGTGCGTCCCGCCCGCAGACCAGCCTCTGACTCCTTGGCCTGTTTCCTTTGCCCCTTTTCTGCCCACACTGTTTTATTTTAGATCCGTTTCATCGTCCTCACTTCCGGTCCCTCGTCTCTTTGTCTCTCACCTGCCGCGGTGCTCGTGCCTGTCCTTGTTGGCGTGCAAAGGTGTCGCCACTCAACGGCTTGCACGCTGTCGTTCCTGTGTTGGAGTCTGGAAAGGCCTCTTCCAGTCTGAGAAAGCTGCTGGCTCCCATGGCTTTTTTCACCCCTCTTACTTTTTCTATCTGATGTTTTCTTTTAAAAATCTAACTCTGCATCTTTTTTCTTCTTTCTCTCTCTCTCTTTTTTTTTTTAGGGTCACACCCACGGCATATGGAAGTTCCCAGGCTAGGGTTTGATTTAGAGCTGCATCCGCTAGTCTACACCACAGCCACAACAACACAGGATCCAAGCTGTGTCTGTGACCTACACTGCAGCCCACAGCAACGCTGGATCCTTAAGCAACTGAGCAAGGCCCGGGATCGAGCCTGCGTCCTCACGGATGCTGGTTGGGTTCATCACCGCTGAGTCAGGATGGGAACTCCAGTCGTCCGTGTTTTTGGCTGCTTTGTCAGGATCAGGTTTGTCTGCAAGGACAGAAGGTCAGAGTCTGGCGCCTCGATCCTGATCTGTGGGATCAGCCCCCTTCTCCCTCCGCACCAGGGCCACGGGAGGGGGCAAAGGGCTGAGGGTGCTCTCCCCTTCGGAAGCCCCCCGGGGCTCGCTGGCACCTGCAGCCCGGGGAGCAGGTGCTCCCCGGCCTCCCAGCACCCCGGGTGGCCCCGCGGCTGAGGCGGCGGCCCGGGCCTCCAGGTAGTCAGCTCGTGCCGGTCCTGAGACGCCACCCCTCTGCCGCTCTCGGGGAACTTTTCTGCGGTGGTCACAGCGTCCGCATTTTCTTGGAAGATTTGGAGACTGGAGGCTGGCGGGTGGCAGGGGCTTCTGAGAGTGTGTTTCCCGTGTTCGTCCTGCCGGCTCCGAGGTTCCTTTGAGGTTTTGATTCGAGAGAGAAGAGTCTGCGTCCTCATTTTCCTTCTTGAGTAGAAAGGCTCCAGAGCTGTCGGGGGTGTGATTCTCTGAAACACTTTGGAGAATGGCACGTGTGGGGATGTTCAGTGTCAGCGGGCGACTGACCAGCGGCCTCGCGTCAGACGCGGCCGCGGGCTCGGGGCTGGTAGCGCTTCGTCCTGCCCATCGGGCGGTTTCTTCAAGTGGTCCTTGCCATGTCTGCCGAATACTTACCCCAGCGGCTTTACTGAACACTGGTTACATTTTTTTAAAAACGGATAGTTGGCCATTTAAATGATTTCTGCTGACAAATCAAGTTATGCAGTTTAGGGGTAAAATATTTCCTGGGATGCTAATTTTCGGTGACATTGTGTAGTCATTTAATGGTGTTCCCTAATGTCGATCTTAAATGACAGGACTGTAAGCAAAATGTGTTTTATCACAACTTGATTGGTTCTGCACATGCTGACTGGACGCTGGCCGTAGGTCAGCACCGTTCTTGCGCCGGGTCACATCGTGAGCAGCTGAGCGCCTTTGCTCCTGCAGGCCTTCTCCTTTGGGCAGAGACGGACTCCGGGCCGTCACATGGTCACAGAGAACGCAGGGGCCTCTGCTTCCCCCTCCTGCAGGTTCTGCTGAATTGTCCTGCCCGACCTCCCAGCCCCTCCCAGCCCTCGGGGTTCCACGAGGTGGCGGTTAGACCTCCTGGAGTCTTTCTGCTCGGATGGCGCCATCACACTGCAGAGCCGCTTGGGCCTCGGGCAGCCCCAGTGGGCAGTCGTGCTGTACCTCGCTGGTCTCAGCGTGCCTGCGGGGGCTGGGCCGAGCCTTCTTGTCCAGCCAGGTCTCCAGCGGCACCCCTTCTGTTCCCGGAGGGCAGAGCAGAAAGGCTCTTTCTGATACTTGTTCCAGCGGTTGCTTTTAGATGACATTTAGTACGTATTTCAGGTAAGACGCTTGGTTAGCGTATCTTTTTTTTTTTTGTCTTTTTGCCTTTATGTAGAGCTGCACCTGCGGCATATGGAGGTTCCCAGGCTAGGAGTCTGACAGGAGCTGTAGCTGCCGGCCTTCGCCACAGCCACAGCAACGCGGGATCCCAGCCGTGTCTGCGACCTACACCACAGCTCACGGCAACGCCAGATCCTTAACCCACTGAGCAAGGCCAGGGATTGAACCCGCAACCTCATGGTTCTTAGTCGGACTCGTTAACCACTGAGCCATGAAGGGAACTCCTGGTTAGTGTATCTTATTCCTGGAACAGGACACGGAGATCAGGAGGCCAGGAGGCGTGTGTTCCGCTTGGCACCACTTCCGCTCTGGGGACGTGGGCACGCGGCGGCCTCCTTGTTAATCGCTCCCGAAATGCAGTGGGGAGGGACTCTGGGCTGCCTCCTCTGTCAGGCAAGTCCGCAGACACCTGACAGCGCTGCCACCGTGTCCCCGGGCAGTGTCTGTGCAGCCGGGTCACGGGGGTCCTGGGAAGCCGAGGGGCAACTTTTCGTGTGTTTCTTCCACGTGTGACCGTCCATCCGCTCTGCACGTGCAGACAGGCGGGGACGCGCCGCAGAGAGGAATGGCCCACTTCCTGGATGCTTTCACGTCTTCCCTCCGAGGGGCGTGCGTGGAGTTCTCCCACACTAGCCCTGCTCTTTCTTTTTGCATGTCTTTGGGCCAATTGCTTCGTTTTTCTAGGCCCATGTTCTTATTTTATTTCTCTGAATGTCTGTCCTCGTGTTGCTGTTAGAGGAGCCCTGAGCTGCAGGGGGGGGGGCGTGTGCCCTTAGTGCTTTGACGGACCGACTGCTCACCAAGGCGGCCGCTGGTCCAGTGTCGCGTGCCGTTCCCCTGAGGAGCCCGTGCTGCCTCCCTGATGGCCGCGTGGTGGCAGGGGCGGGGTCCCGGGTGTGGGCGTTCACCTGTAGCCTGTCTCGTCCTGTGACAGCGTTGGAGCTGCGCCCTGGGGCTGTGGGTACAGCCTCTGACATGCCACGCCTGCTGTGCTGTGGGAGGGGACGCCGCTCGGTGCCCAGGATGTGGTCAGTGGCCAGTAACAGTGGTGATGGGTCAAGTTTGACCCCTTAAATCCTGGAGTGTGATAGATGTTTTGGAAAGATTACTGCATTTTAATGCTGCATGATTTATTATCTTTTTGGATTTACTCAAAACTGAATCAGCAGCATGCTTGGGGTTTAAAACACGATAAAGTGATGTCCTCCACCAGTGATGGCCACGCTGGCTGCAGGTGCACTGTGAACAGCCTGTCGAGATATGTTTGCCACTTGGGTCACCCGTGTGTGTTCAGTGGCCTTGAGCTTTTAAACTGAGTGTTAGGAGCGGTCACTGCAGGTGACTTGCAGGGGCGGGGAGCCAATCCTACAGGTGAGGGAGTTGCACTTGTCTTGAACGAAGAGTCGCTGTGAGATGAGATGTTTGCTGTCACGACTGTGCCTTCGTAGCCAGACGCTGAGAGGTCCTGGGCAGTCTTGCTGCTCTCTGGTGACCGGTTTGCTAGCCACTCCGCTAGCACATCATCCGGCAGACTTTGTTCTGTCTTGTCTTTTCCTTGCTGATCATCAGACTTAAAGTGGAAGCAGGTCGATTTGACCTGACGTCATTCCTAGGGTTGGATTATTTACTTCCCCCTTTTAATCCCTAAAAGTAACCCATGGTGGCCTGTCTCCGTCCTGCAGAGGCGTCGCAGCCCAGATCCTTGTGGCTGAAACTGGACTCCGTGTGGCTATGGCCGGGGGCCTGGCCTTCACTGTGGGGCTGACAGAGTAGGGCCTGTTGGGGAGCGGGGGTGAGGTGCCTTTTGGGGCTCGCTCCTCTTTCCTGAAGCCACTGCTTTTTCCATCTTTATGAAGAGGGAGGGAGAGAGGGCCAACCGCGCTGGGAGCTGGGCTCCTTGGAGTCTGGCGGAAGAAACCTTGAGAGCTGAATTGAGTGGGGCCTTGTGGCCCTCGGTGGCGGGTCAGTGGGTGTGTCAGGCAGACCTGCCGCAGGACCGAGACCTGGGCCTCCAGCCCCTGAGCACGTACATGTGTGTTTTCCGGGCCGCGCCGGGCCGACCCGTGCACTTTGCAGAGGCCGGGAGGCAGCCATGGGCCAGAGCACAGCCTGCTGGGGCCCCGGTCACAGGCCTCACTGCGTCGCCTGGGGGCCCCTTGTCTGTCGCTCTCGGAGGGACTTCTCTCAGTTTCTTAAAGTCACCCAAATGTTTCTCTAGGATATGTCTTAAATGCCAGTTGAAAGTTTTGATATTTTTATCCTCAAAACCCACCAGTGTTGCTCTGCCGAGCTGCGCTGTGGAGTGCCGCCCACTGCAGGGTTTTCATTTCATTCTGTACGTTCAGGCGGAGGGGACTGGATTTTAAGTGGCCAGACATGTATTTTAGTGTCACGCTGATCTGATAACAGAATGAGAGGTGTGGTTGCATTTGATCGTAACTCCGGTATGTTTCTCTTTTGTCCGCTAGACTTCATGAGGAAATAATTGACTTTTATAACTTCATGTCTCCTTGTCCTGAAGAAGCAGCCATGAGAAGAGAGGTGGTGAAAAGGATCGAAACTGTGGTTAAAGACCTTTGGCCGACGGCTGAGGTGGGTATACCTGCGGTGTGCCTGGGGGACCGCAGGTGCACGTCGGCCCGTGGCTGCTGCCGGGGGCCCAGGGCGGTGGTTCTCCAGGCGGGGCCCCGGGGTGGGGCTGGGGACAGGGCCCTCAGCAGGGAGCGTGTTAGAAATGCTCGTCTGTGCGTCTCCCCAGCCCCCGTGTGCTTCTGAACCCGCAAGCCCAGCTGGGGACCCTTGGCCTAAGGGACTTCTTTTTTGAAACAGCGTGGTTATTTTTCTTGTTTCAAATTTACCTTAAGATCAGGAGCTTCACCTCTTCCCTGCATCGCACATCATGGCCTGGGTTCAGCTTGTGGAACTTTTCCAGTGAGCGAACACGTGTTCATTGAGCTGTGGTCCTTGGGCAGCTAGAGGGCGTGTGGGCAGCTGAGACAGTCCCCTGTGACTGAGGCCAGCCCCGTGCTCCCCTCCTGTCTAAAAGGACACACGACATTTTTGGTTTCACATTTTGGTGCCCCGAGGCAGAGCCCTGCTGCCCAGCACCTTGTCTGGCCGTGACAGCGGCTCTGAACGGTCCCGGCTGCGGCGACTGTGGGCGAGGCAGGAATCGCTACGTCCTTAGTTCTGAGTTTATAAAAATTCCTCTTGGGGGCAGGTCTCCAGCTGAAAGGTTGAGAGGATTTTGTTTGGGCTCAGACCCCTCCGCAGAGGTGTGGCGGGCGGGGAGGCGGCTGGGTTGTCACCTGTCTGAAGACGCTCTCTCTGTTTCAGGTGCAGATATTTGGCAGCTTCAGTACCGGCCTCTACCTTCCAACTAGGTGAGTAGCAACCTGCGCCGCGCAGATCAGCATCTGCGTTTATTTAGCGGGGGTGCAGGTGTCTGTATGTGCATTAAAGGCTGAAAGCAGATTTCTTGTATTCATGTCTAAGGCTAGAAATAAATAGGAGCTAAAGGAAAAGACTTTGGAGCACAGAGGGAAAATGCGGGCAGTAAATTTAACTTACTGTTACAATGATTGATTGCTTTGCCTTTTTCCTCTTGCACTTAATTTGATGGAATACAAAAATGCTGGCTACTGCAAACGTTAAGATGAGTGAGAGGGCTTGGGAAGCAAATGCAATAGAAAAGCCTCCTGAATTTTTTTTTTTTTTTTGTCTTTTGTCTTTTTAGGGCCGCACCCACGTCATATGGAGGTTCCCAGGCTAGGGGTCAAATCGGAGCTACAGCTGCCAGCCTGTGTCACAGCCACAACAACACAACAGGATCCGAGCTGTATCTGCTACCTACACCACAGCTCACAGCAATGCTGGATCTTTGACCCACTAAGCAAGGCCAGGGATCGAACCTGCAACCTCATAGTTCCTTGTCAGATTCATTTCCACTGCGCCAAGACAGGAACGCCAAACCTCCTGGGATTTTTGAAAAATTGGTCTTATGTTTTAATGAAGACTCAAGCAAAATTGTATTTAAGCAATATATTGTAAGAATTTTTATTTAATAGGAGAATGTCAAGCAGGGTTTCTTCTACAGCCATTCTCCAGTGTTTCCTTATCAAAGACTTTCTAATATCTAGTTAGTTTTACGGGCATTATTTTATTAAAGCTCATTTTCCTCTAGCCCACTGTTGGTCCCTGGCCGCTGCTGCGCCGTGATCTTAGGGCCGCTGCTGCGCCGTGATCTTAGGATTCGGGTTGATGTTGGCAGGGCCAGATCGCAGGTGTCCAGGAGCCCAGGTCCTCAGCACGGATGTGAGGGCTGGGCCACCTCAGAGGGCAGGTGCCTTCACCCAGCCCTCAGTTACCCGTCAGCTGCTTGCTCTCCCTCTTTGTTACGAAGAGTTCGTGAACTGCGCTTCCTCCTGCGGGGGAGCTGCGGGCGCGCGGCGGCCTTGGGCGCGGCTCACAGTCGCCTTTCCTCCGCCCAGTGACATTGACCTGGTGGTCTTTGGCAAGTGGGAGCGTCCTCCTCTGCAGCTGCTGGAGCAGGCCCTGCGGAAGCACAAGGTGGCCGAGCCCTGCTCCATCAAGGTCCTCGACAAGGCCACGGTGAGTGCGGGGCCCGGGCGGGAGGCCCGTCCGCCTGCTCGCGGCCGCACGGCTGGGACTCTGGCCCAGAGGGTTTGGAGACCAGCTGAAGTGTGCGCTGTGAGGGCGCCTCCCTGTTCCTGCCCTGAAACATGGGGCCGGCACCCCCTGAGAGGCTGTGGAAAGGTCTTAATTCCCCAGACAGGCTCGCTAGGACGCTGCCCCTGGTGGAGCGTGTTGCCGAATGTTTAGTCTGTGCATTTATTACAGTTGCCAGGTTTTACTTCGGAAAGAAAAACGTGCCTGTTCCTTTCATTGTTCAGGAAGTGTGCGTGTGTGAAGGACATGCTTCTCTCGGGAGGAGCTGGAGGACGAGGCCGCTTTGATGAGTGTGTCGGGGTCCCCGGCGCCACCCGCCCCTAGTGTGCTGGTTGTTAGACTCGGCTCTGCCGTCTGTTCTGTCGAGAGTTTGGGGGTGGCTGGTGGTCTCTGGCCAGGTGTCCCTGTTTAGATGATGAGGAGCTGAGGCGGCTCAGCCTGCCTGTCCTGGGCTCCAGAACTTTCTGGAGGGCAGACCACACACTGGGTAGCTGCTGCGGGAGCCGTGTGGTCAGGTGGCCTCGCGCAGCCACACACGAACTCCACTGCCAGAGGCGCGGTGTGGACGGAGGAGCAGCGTGCGCTGGCCGCTTCCCAGGGCTGTTCCGGTGGCCAGGCCGCCCCCTGCTGGGCAGCGTCACGGCATCGCCCCAGGGGCTCTGAGCCCCGCGCGAGAGCCGTGTTTAGGGAGAGAGCGTGTCCGTTTTGAACAACCACCAAAAAATTGGTATTGTGGTGTTACTGCTCATCTCCAGAATCTGGGGGTTCAGCGGGTGTGTGTGTGTGTGTGCCCGCGCGCGTGGCAGGAGGATGCCAGGCTTTAGGAAAGTCCAAGTACAGAAAAGGCGGAGCTTCGTAGCTCTGTCCAGAGCTGCACACTGTGGAGCTTCTCTCGTCCTGGAGGCCGGGGCCTTTGAGGATGGACAGCTTCTGAAGCACCTTCCGCTCAGCTCTTCGGCCAGACGCTCTGTTCTCTGCCTTCCCGGACCCGGGCCGTGGCTCCTCCCGCCTGGTGGTCGAGGCGGCTCCAGGAGTCGCTGTCGCCGCCTGCTGGCCTGTCTCGCGTGTGTCCGCGGCGGTCCGTGAGGGTCAGGCTTTCGTCAGCCCCTGACTTCAGTGGGGAAGGGAGTGGCCCTCGTTAGTCCTTAGACCCTGGCGTTTCTTCCCCAAGAACAGTTTGTGGGGGAGGAAGGCGAGTGGTCTGAACGGTTGCTTGGGCAGCTTTTATGGGGCCGGTTTTTAGTGCCTTTGGTGATAATGGTTGTGGACGAGACTGTTTCCAAAATAGCCTTTTATTCTGATTTCCTGGCAAGTTTTTTAAGTTAAATTGTCTCAAAGAGTGAAACCCGAAGTAGAGCTGTTGGGAGAAACAGCGTGAGTACAAACCTGCCTTAAAAGTGGCTTTGAAGTTACTTTGAATGCTTTCAGAAATTGTAACAAGTGTGATTTGGGGACCAAAGTCTCCTCCGGTTCCCAGGACCTCGTGGGACAGACTTAGCCTCCTTCCCCGCAAGCGGCAGGCTTGTGGGCCCTGCGGAGATTGGAGATGGGTGCTGGTGTGGGACTGGGGTGGCTTTGGGGACTCGAGTGTGGGGTTGGGGCCGACAGTGAGTGCCTCTCCATCTGTCCTTACATCACCCCCCGCCCCTCTGAGAGCAGGGAGGAAAACCCTCTGCACAGCTTGGGAAGCATTTTGATGCCTGACTGTGGAGCATGTTGCCTATTAAAGCGCCATTTCCTGAATGAAATCTTGGCAGGTACCGATAATCAAACTCACAGACCAGGAGACGGAGGTTAAGGTCGACATCAGCTTTAACATGGCGACGGGCGTCCGGGCGGCGGAGCTCATCAAGAACTACATGAAGGTGCCGGCATCAGCAAGGGGGCTTCTGTGTTGGGCGTCACTGCTCTTAGAAGTGTTGAGAACCCTAAACTGGTGATAGCTAGCCCTTAACGAGGAGGACTCTGACAGTGCGTTTATCCTCCGGTATCACTGCTGGAGATACTGCGCGGCTGCATAGCTGTTGTGCGGGTTGGCTTTCCTTGGCTCAGCGTTCACTCGCTTGAGCCGTACTGCAGAGTCCTGCTGAAATGTGTTTCTGGTTATTGGGACGCGACCGTCCTAGTAGCTGCGTGTGCCCAGTGTGCAGGCTGAGCACGCCGCAGCGGAGCTGAGGTTGGCCCACCCTGGGTGGTTCACTGGGCTGAGGGCTCCGGGGCTCTGACCGGCCATGTGGTCCAGCTGAACAGAGTCCTTCCGTCGTGTGTGGCGGAGACAGGGACGTGGCCCCTCCCGGATCCTGCTTCTCCCGCAATTTCAGGGTCTTGCCCCTCGGGTTTTCCCCTTTCCTCTGCACCATCGGGCTCGTCCAAGGGTCATTCCTACCCCCAGGAGAACAGGAGCAATAAGAGAAGCTTCCAGCCCCCTCACCCCCTCCCCACCCACCGGTGTCCCCGGTTCCCGACCCCGCAGCCACCGCCCTGCGTTAGGAGGTGCCACCTTCCGCTGTCCTCCACCCCCACCGCTGGCTCCTGTCAGGGTGCTGGCCTTCTTCACTGCGCCTCGGGACCTTCCCTCGCCCCGCTGCAGCCCGGTCCACACAGCCCTGCCGCACGCTGGGGCGGGGTTACTCCTTCAGTCCCCAGCCCCCGCCGGGGGCCCCACGCAGGTGCCGCACCTCAGCCCTGCTGGACCGCCGCCTGGAGCTGGGCCCCTTCCCCGGGCGGGAGGGCAGAGCGAGCGTCCTGTCTGCTGTGGGCTTTGCTGCGTGAGAAGTCTCAGAGCGGTTGTAACTAACCAGATCGTGTTTTTCTTTTGGAATTTACAGAAATACTCATTGCTGCCTTACTTGATTTTAGTACTGAAACAGTTCCTGCTGCAGAGGGACCTGAATGAAGTTTTTACAGGTGGAATTAGCTCGTACAGCCTAATTTTAATGGCCATTAGCTTTCTACAGGTGAGTGTGCTTTCTCTCGAGACCCTTGACATCGAGGCTAGCATGGGCGTGTTCTGCCTTGATGGTCTGACCGGAAGCTTCATGGGTTCAGCTCCTTACTGTCCCCTCACTGTTTGGATCTGGGGTATTAGAAACTGTTAATTTTCAGAATGAAACTCTGTTTTGATTACTGCTCTTTTTCCTTTGCTCCTTTATAGCTTATTTTTAGTCCAGTTTAGCTGTTGGCTTATTGCCTCGTTCAGTCAAACGTATGTTGATCTAACCTTGGATCCAGATACACTCTTTACATTTAGAAGAAATTTCATGCCTTGATAGACAGTGAAAAACTGTTTTTCTTGATTCTTGACTATGATTTATACTGAAAAATTTGGATCGGAAAAAAACCTCGGGTACTACGTACGGTTAAAAAATGCTGAAGAGAGCCTTTTTCTTCAGTGATGAAAAATCAGTATTTGTCTTTGGTTATACACTGCCCTTATTTTTTTGAGTACCATGAAGAAGTCTGTCAATCGAAAACCGAAGTATTGAATGCTGCAATGTATTGATAAACTGTACTTCTTTTTAAACGCGCAGCCTCTGAGTTAACTGAAACTGTCATTACCCCACCGACATTCGCTTGGAGGGACTCTGCTCCTTACAGAACCGGCTGGAGCTGGACCGCGCTGCGCCTCCCCGTCGGTCCCTGGTCTTCTTCTGTCCGCCGCGCGCGCAGCGTTTCGGGCGCAGTGTGGTCTCGGCGGAGGGGCCGCAGGAGCGGTGGGCGCGGGACTGCTCACCCGTCCCGGCGGCTTCAGCCGCACGTGTCGCCCCTTTCCCAAGTTTTCGGACAGCATCTTGTGTTCTTACTTTCCCGCCGTTTTCCTAATTTGAACCATTCCGGGAGCCCTGCGGTGGCACCTCCGCTCGCGCGTTGCGCCGGCTGAGCGACCCCGGGAAGCCGCGCCCCGCCCGTGGGTGCCGCTGTCCCCTCCGCTCGCTCAGGGCCTGGGCTGCGCTCAGCTCAGGGCTCTGCGGGCGGAGCCCCGCCTGCGCCGCGTGGCTCTCAGACGGGGAGGGAGAGCAAGGGAAGGGGCCCGGCGCCCGTGAGAATGTGCCTCGTCGAGCCGTCGGAAGGTCCTCTCAACCCCGAAACCCCTGCAGGCTTTCGAAGGCGCATTTCCTCACCAAGCCCCGTCTTTGAACCATTTTCAGCCAGGACCTTGGCCTTCCCGTAGACTTGGCCGTCCTTGCCTCGACTGCCGCTGTCCAGCGGGGCCCGCTCATCCAGCACTGGGCCGCCTGTGCCACCAGGGCTGGCAGCATGGCCAGCTCGAGACCACAAGCTGAAGGAGTGTTTATGAGTTAGTTTGTTTTAACTCACTTAAATATAAACGCATGGCTCGTGGCCATCACAGTGGGCACCGCAGGTCCGCGTTGCTCAGGTTCATGAGCCTCTGCAGTCAGTGGCGCTCGGGGGGTCAGTGGGTAGGGCGTAGCTTCAGAAGAAAGCGTGGTGTGGAACGGAGGTGCCAACCCGTCTGCCGGGCGGGATGCGCGTTTGCTCCAAGTACGACGCAGTGTCCGTCCCTGCACACAGTTCAGGCCGCCCCCACGCACCGCCATGCTGTGCAGTCTCATGCTGCCCCCTTCTGGCTGTATTTCAGAAAAAGAGAATCAAGATAAGAGTCTGTAAAAGTAATTCCACCATCTAGGTGACTCAAGTGCAGGATCTGGTCTGCTTATTTTTTGGTATTTGGGAATCTGTGGTCAATCAGATGTCTGTGTAGGAAGTGGCGTATGGAACATGAATTTCAAAGAATTACAGTATAATGAAAACCTTCAGATGAGAAGGTTCTGTTTCCGGTGGACCTCTTGATTGACAGAAGCTCTCTAGGCTCCATCAGTGGCCCCCGGCTGCCGTTCAGGGTCCTCGAGGTGCTGCTGAGCGCTCCACCGCCCCCGCCCCGTCCCCGAAAAGACTTCTGAGGTCTCTGTAGGAGGTGACAGGAGTCGGTGCGAACTGTGGTTGCCTTGCTTTTACAGCTGCATCCAAGAATTGATGCCCGGAGAGCTGATGAAAACCTTGGAATGCTTCTTGTAGAATTCTTTGAACTCTACGGAAGGAATTTTAATTACTTGAAAACTGGTATTAGAATAAAAGAAGGAGGTGCCTACATCGCCAAAGAGGAGATCATGAAAGCCATGACCAGCGGGTACAGGCCGTCCATGCTGTGCATCGAGGACCCGCTGCTGCCCGGTAAGGACGCTGCGCCCGCTCGCGCCCCAGCTCGCCCGCGCCCCAGCCGGGAGGCCTCGGCCCCGCGGGGCGGGGGGCAGGCGCGTCCACAGCCCCGGGCCAGGGGCAGTCGGGGCTGATGCAGGCGCCTGCTGTGCTGGCTGAGGTGAGGGGGCACATTGGGAAGCTCCTGCTAATGCCTCTGTTTGGTTTACTGTTGAGCTGCGGTTTTGTTTACTTTCTGTAATCAGAAAAATGTCGCGAGTGAGGATTACAAAGTTTTGTTTTGTGTGGTTAGAAAAGTATTACGTATCCATCGTAAACGTCTGCTTCCCAGAAGTTTGTCGTGTCGACAAGGGATGTGCCGTAACCCTCTCTTTTGATGTGGCCTCCTCCAGTGTCCCCACGTGGATGGTAACACTGACGACTGCTCTCTCATTAACTGGATGGTGTCCCGTAGTACAGAGAGACCCGCAGCTTGTGGTTGCGTTAACAGTGTACCCAGGCCCCTTCCCGTGTTCACGGCCTGTGTTCCACGTCAGGGCTGCTGCCTTGAAGAACCCGAGGCCGCTGGAGGGCGCTCTTACACCCCCACCTCGGTGGCAGTCCTTTAAACCTCCCCCCATCAGATAGGACTGGTCTCAGTTTACTTTTTGGCTTGTTTTACTTTTCTTTAATAATGAGTGAGGTTTTAAACACATGGTTATCATAACTCCACAAATATTTATCGAGCATTTTTATTAGGTGATACAGCATTTTTACTGTTGGGGATAAAGTCTGTCATGTCGGACAGACAGGCGACAGAGAAGGCGGTGCAGCTTGTCAGCTGCAGGCACAGCGCCCTCCGTGTTGCTCGTGTGCTCTGCCATCCTCTGTTGGCCTGTCCTGCCCTTGGGAGGTCGTCCGTGGGTCAGTGAGGCCTTTCTTTGTCACCATGCTCTTTTGTCCCTTGCGTCTGTATTTGCTTTTTTTTTTTTAACCAGCTCCTATACGTATTTTTCAGTATCCTCCAGCTTAGCGATTTTTGTATTGCTGTACGGCTTTTAGGGCATGAAGCTGATCTCTTTAAGCCTGTTGACAGTGAACCCCGAGTGCTCTCTGCTCTTGGTGGGCGCCAGCTCCGCACGGCGCTTTCTCTGCGGCGCTTTTTCCTTCGGGCCCCCGGCACCGGTTGGTCTGCGTCGGATCAATTAAATGCCTTCCGTTTTTGCTGAAATGTGCTTGAAAAATGAAAACCCACTGATTGATGGTTAAATCTGGCAAAAATAAAATCCCGGGACTGGAGACTGTGTCTCCTAAAAAAACCCTAACCTGAACAGGGAGAGCGAGTTGCACGGAGATTGAAATTGGGAGCCCCGCCGTCCTGGGCAGAAGCCAGCTCTGCGCCTGGCCCACTCGGCGACCTCAGCGCTGTCCGCGTGTTTCCCACCCCTGAGTGTTCAG
The DNA here is from genome assembly GCA_004024745.2 of Catagonus wagneri. NCBI lineage: Eukaryota > Metazoa > Chordata > Mammalia > Artiodactyla > Tayassuidae > Catagonus > Catagonus wagneri. Next base: position 20,797,755 of record PVHT020000009.1, on the reverse strand, counting down.
CGGGCACTCTGTCCTGGGTGGAGGGCGTGCTTCCTGCCGGTCCCCTCTGTGCTGACAGGGGCAGGGGCCCAGGCTAACCCGACCTCTGGGTCCGCCCCCGGCCGCCTGGTTCCGGTGGCGCTCGAGCTCCATCGAGTGTTCTGCTGCCTGGGGCGGGGGGCGGCCTGGCTGTCTCATGAACCGTCAGTCTGTCTCCGTGAACGACGCGTCTTTCCACCGAGGTGGGCCCTGATCCGGTGGTCGGATGCGCCCCGGCCCCGGCCGTGCTGGGGGCCGCCCACGGGCCGGCAGTGCCCGGCCGGTGCCACCCGGCTGCGGGGTCTGGGCGGTGCCCACGCCCGGTGGCGGCCGGCGCGAGGCGGGGCTTACGTGGCCTTCCCGTTCCAGGAAACGACGTCGGCCGGAGCTCCTACGGGGCCATGCAGGTGAAGCAGGTGTTCGACTACGCCTACATCGTCCTGAGCCACGCCGTGTCACCGCTCGCCAGGTCCTACCCCAACCGAGACTCCGAGAGGTAACGCCGCCCCGCCGCGTCCGGGCGCCACCGTCGCTGCCGCCTGGCGCCCGCGCCCCTGTCGTTGGCTTCCGCGAAGTTTGTTGACGGGCATGCCACCGCGTTTTAGGGGGATTTGAGAACCTGGCGAAGGAGGGCCGCTCAGGAACTCAGACGGTCACCCTGGGTCAGGAGTTAGGAGTTTTCTGTCAAGGGAGTTAGCGTTTTCTTCGGGGGTTTGTCGGGGAGGTGACTTCTGGCCTTAACACCGGCGCGTGCTGCCCTTTCTCAGGCGGAACGCACGCGCTTAGCTCTGAAGGACGCCCTGTGCGGCGCCCCTGCCTGCACCCGGGCCCCGCCGTCTCCGGTAGTGGCGGAGTGTGGGGCGGGGCGGCCGGGGACAGGAGGTGGCCGTGGAAGCAGGGCTGTGGGTTCCGTCCGGCCTTGGCCGTGATGGAGGAAGGCGATTCTGGGCCCCGCCTGGAGGTGGCAGCGCGGGGTCCGTGGCCTCTGCTCACTCAGCGTTTCAGGCAGAGCTTTGTCCCCGTGCGGGGCGCCGGCCCTCCTCCCTCGCCCGTGTGGTGAGAAGCGGAAAGGTGGGACCCCGGGCGGGGGGTGTGCTTCCCTCCCTGGCCCTGGACTGACCCCACTACGTTACCCTGTGGATGGTGTAAGACCAAGGACGCGTGCACACCTGCGCCCGCTTTCTGCACTGCGAGCTCAAAGTGTGTCTGGGTTCAAACACCAGAAGTCACATCGATTTCATAGAGTTGCTTTAGCTTTTCCGCCTCTCACTGAGCAGAGTTGTGTGTTAAAGTCCCAAGTAGCTGCGGAAGGTTCGTTGGCCGCGTGGTGCCCGCCTGCCGTGCTGAGGCCACGTGTTCCCGCAGTACTTTAGGGAGGATCATCAAGGTGACACAGGAGGTGATCGACTACCGGCGGTGGATCAAGGAGAAGTGGGGCGGCAGGGCGCGCCCGGCGCCGGATCTAGGTGAGACGCCACCCCCCGCCCCACCCCCTTCGCTCTGCACTGGCTCGGGCCTGTCCCTGTCCCTCTCCCTTGGTGCTGAACTGTTCCGATGGTGCTCTGTAAGGTTGGGCTAGTGCCGTCCAGTGGAAATGTAATGAATGCCACACGTGCAGCTGTGAAGTTTCTAGGAACTGTATTATAAGTGTGAAAAGAGACAGCTGAAATTAGTTTTAATAGTGTGTTTTTTTCCCAACTTTGTATTCGGATTATTAACATTTGAACAGGTAGTCAATATAAACAGTTATTATCAATTTTTAGGGTACCGTGTCCTTGAAACCTAGTGTGTATTTGTACCCCAAGCATATCCTGACTAAGGCGGTGAGTTTCACCAGAAATGCGTGACCTGTATTTAGATTTCAGAGTTTACAGTTGAAAGCTATGCATCCACATTGTTCCAAAGACGTTTAAATGCTTTCCAGTCACTGAAATGTGATTTTTAAAATGAAATCAGTTGAATTAAGTAAAATTAGAAAAATCAGCCTGTCAGTCTCCTGGGCAGCTCTTGCCGTGGGCCCTTCAGCGCGTGGCTGGCGGGTGAGCAACGGCTCTGTGTCCCCGCAGACAACAGAATCAAGATCAAAGAGCGAGGGGGCACCTGCGAGGGGGAGCAGCCTCCGCGCCGGGACCCCGAGTCGCCCTATGGCCAGCGCCTGACCCTGTCTCTGCCCAGCCCCCAGCTCCTGTCCTCGGGCTCGTCTGCCTCCTCCGTGTCCTCGCTTTCTGGAAGTGACATTGTGAGTGTGCCTGCCGGGGGCGTGCGTGTGGAAGTGCCTGGAGCAGTGAGTTGACACACTGCCCCTCGTTTCCGTCGCCGTGTGCACGAGGCCACCCCAGGTCCCTGCAGCGCCCGGGCAGCCGCAGGGGTCTCCCTCGGGTCGTCGTTTCTAGACTCACTGGAAGGTGGCACTTGGCAGTCCGGGTGTCCCTTTTGTGTCTCCTCCTTCAGTTGCGAGCTGGCTTGGGGGAGCCCTGGCCCGTGTAGCCCCGGGGGGCCCAGGCATGGCTGCAGCCCCTCTCTGTCCTTCCCACAGGACTCAGACACACCGCCCTGCACGACGCCCAGTGTGTACCAGTTCAGCCTCCAGACACCCACCCCTCTGCTGGCCAGCCTGCCCGCTGCCTTGCCGGTGCCGAGCGGCAAACCTCAGCCCACCACGTCCAGAACGCTGGTCATGACAACGACCACTCAGGTATGCGGCCCATTCAAAGCCTGAGGTCCTGCCTGAGTGTGAGACGCAGACGCGGCTGCTGCGCGGTGAGAGTGAACTCTGCCCCCTGAACCTGGCCTTGGCTCTAACCTCGCCTCAGCCCAGCACCCTGAGAGCTGGTGCAGGCGCTGCCCGGCTGGTCCTGCAGGCTCTTGGGAGTGGCAGGGGCATGGCTGAGGGTCACAGGCTGTCCCGTGGTCCCATCTGTCGCCAGCGCTCACAGTGTCGTCTTAAGACAAGGCTCAAAGCCCAGTTTTTCCTTGTCTTTCCGAACTTGAAACACCACTTGCGGGGGAGTAACTGAGGGCAGTCCCCGTGGGGACCCCGCTGACGGCCTCTGCCTGGCTGGGAGGGGAAAGTCGCCCACCCCACCGGGACGAAGCGGGGATGGAGAGCTGGGGCTGTTCCAGGTGCCCTGTGCCCCTGGGTGTGCCAGCCCTGGCGTCTGAGCGGGGCCGCCGCGTGTGCCCTGCGGTCCCGAGGCCCGGTCCCGCAGCCCCGCTGGCCTGGGGCCCGTCACCGCCCACGTCCTGGGGGCCGACTCACGATCCTCAGACCTGAGCAGTCAGCCTCTCCGAGTCCGAGGAGAGGGCCTCCTGCCAGCACCTCGGCTCCGGGCCGGCCGCCGCGCAGACAGGACAGTGGGCGCGGCAGAGGCGGGGCGGCCCCCGCCCGGGCCTCTCGTCCTGCCGCGTCTCTGGTGAACACTAGAAGCCCAGCGACCCGGGTGGCTGCGCAAACTCACACACTGTGGTTGCAGTTTCAGAACAGAAAGCGTTGCCGACTGCAGGCCGAAAGTTGGGAGGTCGTATGGTCAGACAGGCGGAGGAGCCTGTTGGCAGGTGGCGCCCTTGTCGGTGTCACCGTGAGAGAGGGCTGGTTGGCCCGTGCCGCCCGCCTTGGGCCTCACGGGTGTCTCCGGTGGTTCTCTCCCAGACCAGGTTTACGACCCCGCCACCCGCGCTGGGGGTGGGCCCCGTGCCCTGCAGGCAGGCCGGCCTGGAAGCCGCTCCGGCGCTGAAAGCCGTCCACCACGTGTCCGCCGCCGCCCTCCCGGCCGCCGCCGCCACCCCCCTCTCCAGCCCTCACCTGTATCACAAGGTACGTGCCGCCCCCGGCCGCCAGGGGGCGACGGGCCAGCCCTCCCTCCTCCTGCACTGCAGAGGGGGCGCCTCGACGCCGCGGGGGGTTTCTTTTTTAAGGGAATTTGTTTTCTGATCACCCAGCTCCGATTTTGTTTTCCTTTGTAACAAAGGAAACTTTACAAGTGTTGAGTTTTTTTACAGTTTAGTATAGTTTAACTCACCTCTGCAAGCATCTGTTTCTTGCTCTTGAACTTGTTGGTATAAAACTTAAGTTTGCAGTGAAGATTTTATTTTTTTGGTCTTTTTGGGGCCGCATCACGCCATATGGAGGTTCCCAGGCTAGGGATCGAATTGGAGCTGCAGCTGCCGGCCTACACCACAGCCACAGCAATGCAGGATCCCATCCGCATCTGCCAGCCACACCACAGCTTAACCCACTGAGCGAGGCCAGGGATTGAACTCGTGTCCTCACGGATACTAGTCAGATTCATTTCCGCCGCGCCATGATGGGAACTCCTGCAGTGAAGAATATTTTGATTTCCTCCGTTAAACAGATTTACACGTGGAGGAGCAGACAGGGAAGCTGGGATGGGCAGGGCCCGAGCCGGGCTTTCCCCCCAGTCCCACCCTCCCTGCTCTTTGCGGCGGGCGCCCTGGGCGGAGGGGCCAGCAAGGCCTGCATTTGGTTGGTTTCTCGGGCCGGGGGTCCCTGGGAATGTGCTCGTCGGCGGCCCCGTGGCCTCTCTAAGCCTGGATCCCGCTCGTTAGGAGCTTGGTGCCAGGAAACGCGTTGTTACCAAGGTGCTGGGTCCTGAGCACATGCTGTTCGGAAGAACCGTGCCGAGTCTGAGGTCTGGACGCTCGCGGGCGCCGGCGGCCCTCGGCCTCAGCTCTGCTCAGTGCCTTTCACGTGTGTCTCGCGTGCACGTGACACGTGCAGCTCGGCGGGGGTGTCAGTGCGGAGCTGGCCTCCGACCCTGCTGTCCCCCCCTGTCTCCTCAGCAGCACAGCGGCATGAAACTGTCCATGAAGGGCTCCCACAACCACGGGCAGGGGGGCAGCTATAGCGCGGTGGGCACTGGAGGCGTGCGGCCGCCCGTGGGCAACCGGGGGCACCACCAGTACAACCGCACGGGCTGGAGGAGGAAAAAGCACGCCCACACGCGGGACAGCCTGCCCGTCAGCCTCAGCAGATAATCCTCCTGCTGGCGCCCCCCGCCCCCCAGACTGTAGCTGGGCGGCCCCGGCGCCCCCAGGACCAGAGACCAGCATCCAGCCCGGCCGCCGCCCACCACCGAGGACTCTGCATGTGCGCCCTGTGGTGGCCGCCTCCGTCGTGGAGGGCGGCTCCCTTGCTCGTCTGTGAAGCCTCACCCGCCGCGGACGCGCTCCTGCTTCCGGGACCCTCCGTCGGCGCCTGGGCGGCGGGACCGGGAGCTGCGATCCTCGGCACCCTGTCTGTCCTTTGCGTTGGGCACTTTATTTCTCGTCGTCAGAGCAGCGGAGCTCAGACCCCGTGTTCGCCGGGAGGTGGTCATTGTTTTACTGCTCTCACGTTTTGTTTCAAATTTCAGAACTTTTTCTATGTAAATATGGAAAACTTATGATTTGTGCAATAACTCAGATATTTTTTATTTAATTTCATATTTTCACATAAGTTATATTTAAGGGAAGAGGGAAGTTTTTTTAAACAAGCTTAGATCCTTTCCCGAGTTGCATTTTCTAAGTTGGGTTCATCGTGTCGGCCGGCTGTCCGACCAGCAGCGTTAGGAAGACGGTGGGTGAGGGGCCGGCGTTCCTTCCGCTGGTCGGCCGTGAGGCCTCTCGCTTTGCGGTGAAGGAGCCGCGGCCCTGGCGGGTTTCCGGAGGGTTCAGCTGCAAAGCCTGCTCACCAGCCGCCGGCCGGCTCTGCGTCTGGCCTGTCCTGCTCTGACCATGGTGTTTGAATGTTTTGGGTTTGGTTCTTTTTAAACTAGACAACAGATCCAACATTTAAAGTGCCAGAGTGTAACTTTCTAAAGGGAGAAAAGGTGGTCACATTATAAAACCTAAAAAAAAATGTGAATTTTGAAGTTCTTCAGTGTTAGTGACGTAGCTCGGAGGCTGGGTCTGGTTCCGGACGGCGGCGCCCAGTTTTGGGAATGTGGAGAAAGGAGTGGTGTTGATTCCGTTGTGGGATCTGTAGCCGTAAGCACTCGTTCTGTTAAGAGCGTCTCTAGGGGAAGTCCCCGAGCTGCTCGGGGCGCCGGGGCGCCCACGGGTCGCGGGGGAGCGGGGCCGAGCGGCCGGCGCCCCAGCGGAGAAGCACGCAGGTGTCCTGGGCCGGTGTCCTCGTCCCCGTTCTCAAGCGCGAGTGTCCCCGTCCCGCCTGCCCGGAGTTTCTGGAGCACACAGGTGTCCTGGGAGTTGGGGGCCCTCCCGGGTCATCCGACACCCCCTGTCGAAGTGGGGGTTCTGGCCCCGTCAACACTACAGGCGGGCTGGGCCTGCAGCCCGCTGGCAGAGAAGGCTGAGGCGGGAAGCTTGCCACCGCGACCCGGCCGACGCGCAGAAGTGGGCAGTAGTGGCGTGGGGTCAGTGTGACCGCGCCCCAAGGACAAGCTGCGTGTGGAAGCTGACCGGCCCACGTGCGCAGAGAGCTGCCGACCACGCCGCGGGCTCTCCGGGGGGCGCCGCAGCCGACTAGCACCCTTTGTCTGCGGCTCCTGGGGGTCGACGGTTATCAAAAATATTTAAAGATATTTAAATTGTGAACCTATTGATAAAGACATATTTATGAAAACTGATACGTAGGCCCGTACTAATCTCTACACGTTAGCAATATTGACTGTAACCCTCCATTAAGGAAACGCCGTGGGGGCGACGTGGGTGCACCTCGGGTCGCTGGGCCCCAGACGCAGGCGCCAAGCCCCCTCCCCGTCACAGAGAACAAATGAATTGGCCTGGCTGCCCTGTGGCCGCGCACCGCAGGCTTAACAAGACATCATGTTTCAATTTTTTGTGTGTGTGAACACAAATGTAGAAGTTCAAATTGACATATTTTTATGTAAAGTTTTTCTATTCTTTGATTTTTAATAAACTTTGGAAACCAGGTGGTGGACGTGTCTGAGTGTGTTTTTCCCTTCAGGGGACGGGTGGCCGTGAAGGGCGGCAGCGCGCTCGGCTCAGTGAGCTCGCAACTGGCTGCAGAAGAGTCAGGCCTGTCACAGGCTAGGCTGACCGTTTAAACACCGCTCCTTACAAGCCGGTGTGACCGGGAAACCTGGACGTCCTAGTAGAACACGTGTGTCTTCCACACCGCTCTCAGCTCAGCTACGTATCCCTTCAAAGTTGCGCATTTAAACTACCAAAAGCCACAGTGTGGCTTCAAATATAAATTAGGATTAGAATTTATAAGGACATCTATAAAAATTCCTACACCAGCACGTGACAGAGCTCCATGTTTTGGGCGGCACGGCCCCTTGGCAAAGCCCTGGAACCGTCCTCAGTAGAGCCGGGCCCGTGTCGGGGCTTTAACGCCCATTCCTGTTCTTCACAGAAGGTTTCCGAAGGTGCTCTGAGCAGGCGCCGCCCAGAGATGCCAGGCCCTGCCCCTTGGGCCCCACGTCCCAGGAAATTGGCAGGCAACCACCCAGAGCAGCCAAAGCCATGTGACAGCACCAGGGGGTAGGACGCAGTGCTTTTGTGAATGGGACGGCCTAGGACAACCCGGAGCCAGAGGGAGCTGTGTGCCTTGGGGCTAGAAGGAAGCCCTGTGGCTTGGCTGGGACGTTGGGGGCGGGGAGCAGAGGCTAAGGGTCGGGGGGGGTGTTGAGGGGGTCCAGGTGAGAGACGATGGGGGCTTCGGAGTGGCTGAAATTCGGGGTTGAGGATGCTGGGTTGTGTGGAGGTAGAGCTGCAAGGCCGCCTGGTGAGTGGGGTGGGGGCAGGTCCAAGGTCACGATCGAGGTGTCCGGGGCACTGCGAGTCTGGAGCCCAGGGGAGGCGGAGATTGTGCTTACCTGAAACGTAAGCAGGCCCTCGGCGGGCTCAGGGGTGTGGGGGGACGTGGGGCGCGGTGCCGTCCCAGCGGGGCCCGCGTCCTCCCTGGACACGAGAGCCGGCGTCGTGTCCGCACGGTCAGGAAGGAGGCACCCAGCGCAGCTTGCTGCCCCTGCAGCCCGGCCGTCCGCCTCGGTTTGATCACCTACTAATTCGCGTCACTTTGGTGCCCCGTCAGCACCAGCTCCTAGGCTTCCCCGCCCAGCCCACGGCCAGGTCCCCAGGATTTCCTCTTTGAGTTGTTGTGGGACCCCAAGTGCCCCATCTTATCCCCAGCTGAGACCCGTACCGGGCCCCAGGCAGCCTGTGCGGGCAGGGAACCAGGCACAGCCAGGGTGGCTTTGGATGCGGCCACAGCATCAAGGCCTCGGGGGTGGGGGGGAGGGGCTGCGGGGTGGGGGGCGCTCTCAGAGCTCCGCTCCGGCTCTAGCCAGCCCCGGGAGGCCAGCCCGCAGTCCCAGTGTTGCCGAGGGTGGTGACTGGAGGGTCTCGGCAAGAGACAAGGAGGTGCAGCCTCGGCTGGCGGCCACGGCCACGAGGGCCGCTCATGACACTGCCCCCCCCCCCCCAGGGCTGGGAGTAGATTCATGTCGGCCTCACACCAGGCCCATGGGAGCTCCATCGCCTTGTGCACCTGCAAAGCTCTGCTGAATGGCTAAGACCCGCCCCCTGTCACCTCTTCTGTGAGGGCACCTACCCCGGCCTGACTCTCGCACAGAATCAGAGACCTTGGGAAGAAACGCACTCATTCCCACCTTTCTGGACAGCGTTGTGTTGAAACGGCTCGGCCTGGGCAAGACTCGAATGATGGAGCTGAGGGAACTGTGCGTGTGTGTGTGTGTGCAAGACTCGAATGATGGAGCTGAGGGAAGTGTGTGTGTGTGTGTGCAAGACTCGAATGATGGAGCTGAGGGAACTGTGCGTGTGTGTGTGTGTGCAAGACTCGAATGATGGAGCTGAGGGAACT